>OX155645.1:5000-22500 GCA_944567765.1 Carterocephalus palaemon | reverse complement strand
TTATAATATGTATTACTCCGATTGCAATAAATATTATATTAAAACTACTAGAATATTGCATTCAATTGATAATAAAATTAAGTAATAATTTATAAATTAATTTAAATAAAATTTCTTACATTGTAATTTTACAGACATTAATATAACATTTAAACATAACATTCAAATTACATTTAATTTTAAACTAGGTTTTTTTTTTTTTTACACATTCAAATCATGCACATATTTAAATTAGATGTTATTTAACATTTGATTTCAGCACTATATTATATTAATTGTCACCTTTGCGATTTATTTAAATTTATAAATAAGTTGAATCTGTTAGATGACTTTTTACTATTATGTTTTTGTTATAATACGTATTACTCCGATTACAATAAATATGATATTAAAAACTACTAGTAAATCACATTCAATTGATAATAAAGTTAAATAATAATTTATAAATTAATTGAAATAAAATTTCATTCATTGTAAGTTTACAGACATTAACATAATTTTTAAGCATTACATTAAAATTACATTTTATTTTAAATTATATTTAAAACTTAATAGTCCTACTTGATTAAATGTAAAATTTAAAGCTATTTATAAGTATGATGTTGAATTATAAGTTAAGAGTAAAATTTTTTTTTTTTTTTGTAAGTAAAAATTTTCATACTATCCATTTGATTGTCTATTTCTCATTTATGCATGGTTTTACTGTGTTAGTTGGTGCTTAATGCAACTGTTGTTCCTATTGTTTACTATTTTGATTATGTGGTCTGCAAATTTTAGGATCTCACCACGGCTGCTGTCATCTGCGAGAAGACTGGCTAGATTACTTGTGTTTATGGCGGCACCAAGTAAATGCTCAAGATTGAGTCGCAATGTACCAAATCTTGGGCACTCTGCAATGACGTGCTCCATGGTTTCTGTGGTGCTACCATCACACTCACAGTAAGGGTTGTCCTTTAATTTAAATTTATACAAGTATTCGCCAAACCCACCGTGTCCTGTAAGAAATTGAGCCCGGATGTTGGTCATTTCGATTTTGATCATGATCTTGTGGGCTTGACGAACATCTGTAAAGAAGATTTTGGTCGTTTTACCTGTTTCAGCCTGGTTGTATCGCTTTTGCCATTCTTGCACCGTGTTTTCACGCAGCTGGTACCTGGCGAAGGACACCGGGATGCCGTCATAAACCGGTGCAGTTTTCTTGGTAAGTGCCGCCTTTTTTGCAAGTTCGTCTGCTCTTTCATTGCCAGTTATTCCGACATGGGCTCTAATCCAGAATAGGTTTATCCTTTTCCCTATATCCTCCAGCTCTCTGATCTTTGCTTGAATTTCGTGGACTAACGGGTGTAAGTTATTGGAGTCGTTTAGGGCCATCAGACTCGATCGTGAGTCGCTCAATATAGTAGCCGTCGTATCAGTGTACTTGCGTACCATATTCACTGCAGTGAGGATGGCTACTAATTCAGCTTGGAATACTGTATTATAGCCGTTTAAGCGGAAGCTGCTGTACCTTTTTTCCGCACCGTTTTCCCACCAGGTTGCCGCACCTCCCACTTTTCCTTCCAGCTTACTACCGTCGGTGTAAATAGTCGGTCCTTCCAAAGTGAGGGTCTCCATCTCTTCCGGTTTATCTATTTCTTTGAAATTCAGTACCTTTCTTCTAGCTGGGTGTGGCAGACTGAAGGGGCTGACTCTCCTCTCAATTGGTCGGTCTGGTAGCATTTCCATTGGATGTCCTTTTCTAATTTTGTACAGTTCTGCCGCCTCCCTGGCTCTCAGATCGAGGGGCAGGATCCTTCCCAGCAGTGTGGCTGAGGTATGTGATACGGTCCTGTGTGCTTTTGTTATTTTTATGGCAAATAATCTTGTGAGTGAATTTAGTTTATTTTTTATGTAGCTTCTCTCCAGAGCAGGAGACCAGGCACTGCTTGCATACAATATTATAGGCTCTACAACTGATATATATATAGTCCTTACTATTTCACTGTTCAGCCCCCAAGTGGCTTTTGCCGCTGCAGAGACATGCCTAAATATCTTTATTGCCTTGCTGTGGACTCTTTCAAGGTGTGCTCTGAACGTTAGATTTTTGTCAATTGTCAACCCAAGTAGCGTTAGCTCCGGCGACATTTCAAGTCTAACTCCGTTCAATAATAGTGTCGGTTCATCATATTTTAACTTGCGGGTGAATAATATAGCCTTGGTTTTGTTTTCGGACAGTTTCATTTTGTATTCAATGCTCCATTTTGTTACTTCTTCAAGAGCGTTATTAACGATTCCGTTTATTTCTTCGGTGTTATCTGCAGAAGCAACCAAGACTATATCGTCCGCAAAAGCCTGGACATGAGCCTTTAGGTGGCTGGTCCTCTTGAGAAGAGGGTCCAATTGGACATTCCACATTAGAGGTCCACATGTGGACCCCTGGATGCAGCCTTTCTCCGTGGCTCTTTTTATGGTTTCTCCCGCAAATTGAAGTTTTATTTCGCGCTCTCTTAAGTAGTCCCTAAGGATTAACCAGATGTATGGGTCGCAGTTGAGGTCCTTTAGTTGTTTTAGTATGCCTGGCCACCAGGCATTATCAAAGGCGCCTTCGATGTCCAGGCATACCATGACCACAATTTTCCCATCGTTAATTTGTTGTCTTATTCTGCTAACCACATTGAAGAGGGCGTCCTCGGTACTTACTAGCGGCATAAAGCCATATTGGTTCTTGCTTAGTTTGTTGTCGGCACCCAAGCTCCATAGGATTCTGTTGGCTATCATCTTCTCTAATATTTTTCCGAAGACCGGTAGAAGTCCTATGGGTCTGTATGCCTTGGGTGCTGTATAGTCCGCTTTTCCAGGTTTCTTTAAAACCCTGATTATGGCTATCTTCCATATGAGGGGGAAGCACGACAGGTGGAGGCATCGATTTAAAATAGCTAAGAAAATTTCTGGTTTGGTTTCAACAGCTTTCATACAGATGTCAGCTGTGAACCCTTCATACCCAGGTGCCTTTTTTGGGTTGATTCGCTCAAGGACTGTTTGCATCTCTATCATTACGAATGGCTCTGCTGTCTTGTGCGCCGTATGAGCGAAATCTTCCCATGCACGAACCTCTTCTCTTACTTTGCAATGATACTCTGTTTCTGTTAAAGTGTTGTCATCTGGGTAAAACGTAGTGGCTAATAAATCTGCTGACTGTTGAGGATCAAGGACTGTTTCTCCCTGTCTGAGCAGTACCTCTCTATTGTTGCGATCTGCGTACTTTACGATTCGGTAATATTTGTCCCACATGGATTCTCGTTCCTGGTTTGAAGTGAAGTTTTTCCAGCTGGTTGTTCTTGCTGTAATAATTGCTTCTTTATATGACTCCAATGCCCTTTTGTAATCATCAACAATTAAGGGTCTCCTTCGAGCGCACGCTTGCCTTATCTTGCCTCTTAGGATTTTAACTTCCCTTTTCATGCCTTCCAAGTCCTGCGACCACCAATTTATTCTTTTGTGGGCCGTAGTTTGGCTGATTTTGGGAATCGATTGGTTGCATGCCTTGGAGACACAGTCGGAATAGCTACCCACTATCTTGTTAAGCTGGTCTTTATTATCTATTCCGTTAATGCCTTCCTCATCAAGTCCTGCCTCTTCTAGTGAAAGAACTAGTGTTTCTTTAAAGAGCCTCCAATCGGCTTTGTCAGTTTTATATACTCTGGTTGAAATTCTTGGTTTAGGCGGGTTGTCTCCATTCTGGATTAGGCCCACGTCGAAAGTGATTGAGCGGTGGTCGGATGTGGTGACGAGGTCTTCGTTCACTTGCCAGTTCTTTATCATGTTCAGCATGGATTCACTGCCCACTGTGATATCCACGATGCTCTGATATGTAACTCCTCTCCTTATGGTCCAGAATGTGGCTTTACTGCCTTGGTTTAGCACATGTAAACTATTTTGAGCTAAAAATTCGGCTATAACGGCACCCCGCATGTCTTCGACTTCACAGCCCCACCAGGGGCTGGCTGCATTGCAGTCGCCGCCAACCAGGATGTGCTGAGTCTTCATACTGCTTATAACATATTCTAGCCTATTTAAATACATACTAAGATCAGCATAACTTTCCCAGTAGATCGAAATGCAGCCGATTCGGATGCCGTCTATATCCAGTATAACCCCAACTATGTTTCGATCAACCAGGAGAGGATTTTCGATGACAGTAATGTTTTTGTCCAAGATGACAATCGCCGATTTGTTAGGAGATTCAAAGTTGCCCGAACCTTGCACTATCCTATAGTTGGTCTTAAGTTGACCTGTATTCCCTATATAAGGTTCTTGGAGTAGGGTCACTGCTGCACCAAGATTTACTGCAGCTACTATGCATTCCTGAGTTGCAGCGAGACCCCTACCCAAATTTGCTTGGACGAATTTGATCCTAGTCTGTTTGTCTGTTTGGATGCCTGAGGGGCCTGTATCAGCAGTAAGTGATTGTTGACCTCGCAGTCCAGACTGGGCATTGTGCACTGTAGGCAGGATGATTTGGGTCTTTTGCTCCTTCTTTCGTGCAGTTAATGCAGTTTGGAGCTCCGTTCCTGCCTGTGCATTCTCTAGTATCATGTGTTCCAGCACAGTATCCGCATTGACTACTAGTCTGCCTACAGTCCCTTGCTAGGTGACCAAAGCCAAGGCATCTATAGCATTGCCTCAAAGGCGATTGGTCAACCACCGGAACAATTTGATAGCCTAACCTAATTTTGTTGTCCCTTAGTTTCTCCCAGACTTGATAGCTTACCTCAATTATTATATTTGAGATTTGTTCTGTTCTTCCTCTAACTCTTCTAATTACTTTTATCTGAGTGTTTTTGTCTTGTATGTCCTCCAGTAGTTTCTTGTTTTGGATTTTGATGGCCTCTTCGACTTTAGCATTAGTGAGATCGTTGGTTACTCCTATGAGTCTGAGCTGTGGATTCCTTGTCTGCGGAATTTTAACTGTGAGACTTTGGTCAACTTTCTTAAGTGCCCCACAGAACAAATCTCTGTCGGACTTAGACTCACAATTGACTAGAACTTTTTGGTCTTTCGCTTTTCTTATATTGTTTATGCCAATGCCGAGGTGTACTGGATCCACTTTACCCTTTACAGCCCTTATGATATCATCACTCGTGTCTCTGGGGTCAATGGATTCTAGGACAACCGGACAGCCTAAGACTGTGTCTCGTTGCTTTACGGCTGTGCCTACTTTATTTATATTTTCTGCTGTTCTGATAAGTGAGGCCGGTTTCTCGGTGTTACGCTCGTTCCATCCTGTCTCCATTTGGGACCTCAGGTCCTTCATCTGTTTGGTTAAATCCTTCATAGCACAGGCAGATTCTTGTGATGTGACCTCCAGCCTCCGTTTTATTTCTGAGACTTCTTCCGTGACGTCTCTTATGAGGATCTGTCTAACCGCCTCAGTGTCTCTGCTTAGCGCTTCCAGATTTTCCTTAAGTGCTTGATGTTTTTTTAAGGCGGATTCCACCGTTATTGCATGCTTTTCTGCAATCCTTTCTCCTGCTTTGGCACAGTTCGATTTGGCACGATGCGCTTCCAACATATAACGCGTTCGTGAGTCCGCCAACCTCAAAATCATCTCGTATAATTCTTGGAGATGTCCTACCACATTCTCCCGGATTTCTCTCTTGAGGTTGCCCGATTTCTCCAATTCTATTTTGGCCTCGTGTAGAATTGTGTTGGCGCGCTGAGGGAACCCACTGATCAGTGTTCCCGTGCCTCTGGTGGAACAGCTTAATGAGCTCTGGTCGATCAAGCTCTCCCTCTCTTCCAAGCCCTCTGGATAATCTGGGCCGCTGACTACTGATTGCTCCTCAGCTGCACGCGCTTGCCGAATTTGGGCTTTAACTCTGAGTAGTGCGGATGCTGCGCGTGTTTGCATCTCCTCCTGCGTCCCATCTCCGGCCTTGAGTGGCATGTCCTTTAAACCATACTCCGATATCGGTGACTCCCTGGGCGTTGAGGTCAATATTGATGCCAATCTAACTGGTTCATCTGGAAGAGTTTCTTCTGTGGGCAGCGCGGCAGCATTCCTCCTCTTCTTCTCTTCTCCAAGTACAATTTCCGGGGCCTTGAGCTTAGGCTTCACAGCCTTCACGGAGGCGTCTGCACGGCTCTTTGATGGCTGAGTCGCTTTTAGATCTAACCCAGCTCCCGATCTTGAACTGGAACCCGGCTTTGAGGACATAGCTATGATGTAATTGTGGACAATGGTCTTTTAAGCCACCAGTCGTTAAAGATGGTTTTTGCTTTATTTCTCTGGATCCAGTTATGCCAGATGTCCAAAATTCGGCATAGGAGTGCGTTTAATGATCTATTATGTGCAGGAGTAAGTAGTGTGGACCGTAATTTTTTCTAAGTATTTTTTAAGTAGTTTTGAACTAGAATTTTATTGAAATTCCTATTTGATCCTAGTTATTTCGAAAACCAACTAGAATTTTATTGAAATTCCTATTTGATCCTAGTTATTTCGAAAACCGGATGTCCTACAAGTAAGGATTAAACTGCTTTCGGGATGATAAGTTTTTGTCCATATATCCTGATGAAAATCTTTACTAAGACGAGCCTCCTTCCATGACCACGTGGCCACGTGGTTTTAGAAAAATCGCTATATATAAACAACGAGCGCACCCTGGCTCACGAAATTTTGTACCTAGTTAGCGCTTGGCCTCATCAATGTATTCCCACAAGAAAATGATTTTTTTTATTAGTCCCTGTATTTAAATTAATCGATAAGATTTTTTGTAAAAGTTAATTAACGATTATTTAGCATATAACTCTAAAAATAATAAGACTTAAGAAAAAATAATATTAACAAACGTACAAGTACATCGGAGCCTATCGTATACAACATCTAAAGAGAGTCGGGCACCTCCAGGAACAAAGATGGCCGCCACGTGGTTTTTCTTTGTTCCCTTATTACTCAAAAACGCGCGGGTAGATTTTGATGTGCGATATGCCAAAAGAAGCGCACAGTTAAACTCTACAAAATGCAATATTAAAAAAGGTGGGGTATCGATTTACTTTTGGAGCAAATTTTGAAAAACCAAAAAATTTTAAAAGATTTACCAGTTTTTGTCCGAAATTGCACTGAAATCCTTCGTTTTTCACACTTTTTCTTTATTACACTTATAGAGCTCACCAAGACGCACAATTTGATATATAGCACACCACAATACACTCCCTTAAACCCACTGAAATGTTTTTTTAAAACTAAAAGAAACGCGGAGCGGCCCTGAACGCGGCTGTTTCTGACGCCTGGAGGCGCGCGACGGTTAGGTTAGGTTAGGTTAGGTTAGGTTAGGTTAGGTTAGGTTAGGTTAGGTTAGGTTAGGTTAGGTTAGGTTAGGTTAGGTTAGGTTAGGTTAGGTTAGGTTAGGTTAGGTTAGGTTAGGTTAGGTTAGGTTAGGTTAGGTTAGGTTAGGTTAGGTTAGGTTAGGTTAGGTTAGGTTAGGTTAGGTTAGGTTAGGTTAGGTTAGGTTAGGTTAGGTTAGGTTAGGTTAGGTTAGGTTAGGTTAGGTTAGGTTAGGTTAGGTTAGGTTAGGTTAGGTTAGGTTAGGTTAGGTTAGGTTAGGTTAGGTTAGGTTAGGTTAGGTTAGGTTAGGTTAGGTTAGGTTAGGTTAGGTTAGGTTAGGTTAGGTTAGGTTAGGTTAGGTTAGGTTAGGTTAGGTTAGGTTAGGTTAGGTTAGGTTAGGTTAGGTTAGGTTAGGTTAGGTTAGGTTAGGTTAGGTTAGGTTAGGTTAGGTTAGGTTAGGTTAGGTTAGGTTAGGTTAGGTTAGGTTAGGTTAGGTTAGGTTAGGTTAGGTTAGGTTAGGTTAGGTTAGGTTAGGTTAGGTTAGGTTAGGTTAGGTTAGGTTAGGTTAGGTTAGGTTAGGTTAGGTTAGGTTAGGTTAGGTTAGGTTAGGTTAGGTTAGGTTAGGTTAGGTTAGGTTAGGTTAGGTTAGGTTAGGTTAGGTTAGGTTAGGTTAGGTTAGGTTAGGTTAGGTTAGGTTAGGTTAGGTTAGGTTAGGTTAGGTTAGGTTAGGTTAGGTTAGGTTAGGTTAGGTTAGGTTAGGTTAGGTTAGGTTAGGTTAGGTTAGGTTAGGTTAGGTTAGGTTAGGTTAGGTTAGGTTAGGTTAGGTTAGGTTAGGTTAGGTTAGGTTAGGTTAGGTTAGGTTAGGTTAGGTTAGGTTAGGTTAGGTTAGGTTAGGTTAGGTTAGGTTAGGTTAGGTTAGGTTAGGTTAGGTTAGGTTAGGTTAGGTTAGGTTAGGTTAGGTTAGGTTAGGTTAGGTTAGGTTAGGTTAGGTTAGGTTAGGTTAGGTTAGGTTAGGTTAGGTTAGGTTAGGTTAGGTTAGGTTAGGTTAGGTTAGGTTAGGTTAGGTTAGGTTAGGTTAGGTTAGGTTAGGTTAGGTTAGGTTAGGTTAGGTTAGGTTAGGTTAGGTTAGGTTAGGTTAGGTTAGGTTAGGTTAGGTTAGGTTAGGTTAGGTTAGGTTAGGTTAGGTTAGGTTAGGTTAGGTTAGGTTAGGTTAGGTTAGGTTAGGTTAGGTTAGGTTAGGTTAGGTTAGGTTAGGTTAGGTTAGGTTAGGTTAGGTTAGGTTAGGTTAGGTTAGGTTAGGTTAGGTTAGGTTAGGTTAGGTTAGGTTAGGTTAGGTTAGGTTAGGTTAGGTTAGGTTAGGTTAGGTTAGGTTAGGTTAGGTTAGGTTAGGTTAGGTTAGGTTAGGTTAGGTTAGGTTAGGTTAGGTTAGGTTAGGTTAGGTTAGGTTAGGTTAGGTTAGGTTAGGTTAGGTTAGGTTAGGTTAGGTTAGGTTAGGTTAGGTTAGGTTAGGTTAGGTTAGGTTAGGTTAGGTTAGGTTAGGTTAGGTTAGGTTAGGTTAGGTTAGGTTAGGTTAGGTTAGGTTAGGTTAGGTTAGGTTAGGTTAGGTTAGGTTAGGTTAGGTTAGGTTAGGTTAGGTTAGGTTAGGTTAGGTTAGGTTAGGTTAGGTTAGGTTAGGTTAGGTTAGGTTAGGTTAGGTTAGGTTAGGTTAGGTTAGGTTAGGTTAGGTTAGGTTAGGTTAGGTTAGGTTAGGTTAGGTTAGGTTAGGTTAGGTTAGGTTAGGTTAGGTTAGGTTAGGTTAGGTTAGGTTAGGTTAGGTTAGGTTAGGTTAGGTTAGGTTAGGTTAGGTTAGGTTAGGTTAGGTTAGGTTAGGTTAGGTTAGGTTAGGTTAGGTTAGGTTAGGTTAGGTTAGGTTAGGTTAGGTTAGGTTAGGTTAGGTTAGGTTAGGTTAGGTTAGGTTAGGTTAGGTTAGGTTAGGTTAGGTTAGGTTAGGTTAGGTTAGGTTAGGTTAGGTTAGGTTAGGTTAGGTTAGGTTAGGTTAGGTTAGGTTAGGTTAGGTTAGGTTAGGTTAGGTTAGGTTAGGTTAGGTTAGGTTAGGTTAGGTTAGGTTAGGTTAGGTTAGGTTAGGTTAGGTTAGGTTAGGTTAGGTTAGGTTAGGTTAGGTTAGGTTAGGTTAGGTTAGGTTAGGTTAGGTTAGGTTAGGTTAGGTTAGGTTAGGTTAGGTTAGGTTAGGTTAGGTTAGGTTAGGTTAGGTTAGGTTAGGTTAGGTTAGGTTAGGTTAGGTTAGGTTAGGTTAGGTTAGGTTAGGTTAGGTTAGGTTAGGTTAGGTTAGGTTAGGTTAGGTTAGGTTAGGTTAGGTTAGGTTAGGTTAGGTTAGGTTAGGTTAGGTTAGGTTAGGTTAGGTTAGGTTAGGTTAGGTTAGGTTAGGTTAGGTTAGGTTAGGTTAGGTTAGGTTAGGTTAGGTTAGGTTAGGTTAGGTTAGGTTAGGTTAGGTTAGGTTAGGTTAGGTTAGGTTAGGTTAGGTTAGGTTAGGTTAGGTTAGGTTAGGTTAGGTTAGGTTAGGTTAGGTTAGGTTAGGTTAGGTTAGGTTAGGTTAGGTTAGGTTAGGTTAGGTTAGGTTAGGTTAGGTTAGGTTAGGTTAGGTTAGGTTAGGTTAGGTTAGGTTAGGTTAGGTTAGGTTAGGTTAGGTTAGGTTAGGTTAGGTTAGGTTAGGTTAGGTTAGGTTAGGTTAGGTTAGGTTAGGTTAGGTTAGGTTAGGTTAGGTTAGGTTAGGTTAGGTTAGGTTAGGTTAGGTTAGGTTAGGTTAGGTTAGGTTAGGTTAGGTTAGGTTAGGTTAGGTTAGGTTAGGTTAGGTTAGGTTAGGTTAGGTTAGGTTAGGTTAGGTTAGGTTAGGTTAGGTTAGGTTAGGTTAGGTTAGGTTAGGTTAGGTTAGGTTAGGTTAGGTTAGGTTAGGTTAGGTTAGGTTAGGTTAGGTTAGGTTAGGTTAGGTTAGGTTAGGTTAGGTTAGGTTAGGTTAGGTTAGGTTAGGTTAGGTTAGGTTAGGTTAGGTTAGGTTAGGTTAGGTTAGGTTAGGTTAGGTTAGGTTAGGTTAGGTTAGGTTAGGTTAGGTTAGGTTAGGTTAGGTTAGGTTAGGTTAGGTTAGGTTAGGTTAGGTTAGGTTAGGTTAGGTTAGGTTAGGTTAGGTTAGGTTAGGTTAGGTTAGGTTAGGTTAGGTTAGGTTAGGTTAGGTTAGGTTAGGTTAGGTTAGGTTAGGTTAGGTTAGGTTAGGTTAGGTTAGGTTAGGTTAGGTTAGGTTAGGTTAGGTTAGGTTAGGTTAGGTTAGGTTAGGTTAGGTTAGGTTAGGTTAGGTTAGGTTAGGTTAGGTTAGGTTAGGTTAGGTTAGGTTAGGTTAGGTTAGGTTAGGTTAGGTTAGGTTAGGTTAGGTTAGGTTAGGTTAGGTTAGGTTAGGTTAGGTTAGGTTAGGTTAGGTTAGGTTAGGTTAGGTTAGGTTAGGTTAGGTTAGGTTAGGTTAGGTTAGGTTAGGTTAGGTTAGGTTAGGTTAGGTTAGGTTAGGTTAGGTTAGGTTAGGTTAGGTTAGGTTAGGTTAGGTTAGGTTAGGTTAGGTTAGGTTAGGTTAGGTTAGGTTAGGTTAGGTTAGGTTAGGTTAGGTTAGGTTAGGTTAGGTTAGGTTAGGTTAGGTTAGGTTAGGTTAGGTTAGGTTAGGTTAGGTTAGGTTAGGTTAGGTTAGGTTAGGTTAGGTTAGGTTAGGTTAGGTTAGGTTAGGTTAGGTTAGGTTAGGTTAGGTTAGGTTAGGTTAGGTTAGGTTAGGTTAGGTTAGGTTAGGTTAGGTTAGGTTAGGTTAGGTTAGGTTAGGTTAGGTTAGGTTAGGTTAGGTTAGGTTAGGTTAGGTTAGGTTAGGTTAGGTTAGGTTAGGTTAGGTTAGGTTAGGTTAGGTTAGGTTAGGTTAGGTTAGGTTAGGTTAGGTTAGGTTAGGTTAGGTTAGGTTAGGTTAGGTTAGGTTAGGTTAGGTTAGGTTAGGTTAGGTTAGGTTAGGTTAGGTTAGGTTAGGTTTTTTTTTTTTTTTTTTTTTTTTTTTTTTAAAGTCCGGGCGCACTCAGGCCCGGCCCGCGAGCTACAATAATAGTCCCCTGACATCGCTCGTCAGAGCCCTTTTTAAACTTTATTTCTAAAATTGGTTACAGGCTTACAGTATTACAGGTCTATCTTATCGTCTATCTAAAGTTACATTTTCTTACGGCTATCTTTATTTATGGGCTTAATTTGCTTACATTTTATTTGCTTATTTTATTTTATACATTTTTAGCATTTCACTATGCTTTCTTACTGCTATATATGGCTTACTCTTTACATTTTTAACATTATTCTAACATTATACTATTCTTGCTTACTGCTACTTCTTAATATATTGCTTACACTCTACTGCTGTCTTATATAATCTATTCTATCTATTATTCTTGCTTGCTTAGTATTGTACAATTTTTATTCTACAACGACTTTTATGCTATTTGTAGTTTTTGTTGGCTATTTTTCTTATTAACTAATTTAAAAAGTTCAAATAATAATATTTGCACTTTTTATTAGTACATTTAATTTTGTTGCTTCCTTCAGTATTATATAATTGTTCATATATATGCCAATATATATAGACATTATATTTGGTTTGCTATCTATTCCTATTTATTGCCTTATTTGCTATCTCTACGCTATATCTTATAAATGTATCTCTATTTTCTTTATTTGCTACTAAATTGTGTGCATTTTCTAGATTTATTTTTGCATCTAGTTCTTGTTCGAATTTAAATTTCAGAGCCAGGTTTGCGGGGCAGTCGAACAGGAGGTGCGCAATCGTTTCTTCTGTCTCATGGTCACAGATGCACGAGGGGTTATCCCTACACTTGAATCTGTTCAAGTATTGGGCGAAACCTCCGTGCCCCGTGAACACCTGAGTGACTACACCTGTCAGTTCTATCTTCCTCACTATCCTATACGCCATCACCGCATCTGGGAAGAAAAGTTTTGTTACAGCAGCCGTTTCGCCATCCCTATATCTTTTGTTCCATTCCTCAAGCGACCTCGTTCGGATTAGTCGCTTGACGAATGAGACAGGGCACAGGTCATAGTTGGGCTTTGTCTTGGTCTTTAATGCTGCTTCCTTTGCCAGTTCATCGGCCCTTTCATTTCCCGGGAAACCAGCGTGCGCCTTAATCCAGAACAAGGATATTTCCTTGCCTTGAGCCCGGCATGCTTTTATATTTTCTCGGGCCTGTGCTGCTAGGTGGTGCTTCGAGGCGTTGTTGACGACCGTCTCTAGGGCAGATCTCGAGTCACTGTATACACCAAAGCTTCCCTCAGGGCGCTCCAAGATGGTCTTTGTTGCGACACATATGGCCAGGAGTTCCGCCTGATATACCGTGCAATACGGCGACAGTTTCAATTTGACGGCTTGAATTTCGGCTTCACTGTTCCATATGGAAAGTGCTGCTCCGTTCTTGCCGTCAATCTTACTGCCGTCCGTATATATCCGGATTGCTTGCGAGTTGTGGCAATCGACTTGCTCCTGGTTTATCAGGCTCATGAACCCCAGGCTCATATGCTCCGCCGGATGAGGAACCCTGCTGTACGCTATGACTCGTTCCACTTCTCTGTCCCCTAGCTCCGCCACGGGTATACCCCTTTTGGCCTCGTAGAGTGCGGCTGCTTCTCTAATTCGGAGGTCCAGTGGGAGCAACCCAGACAGAAGCAGGGCAGAATTTAGGGAGACCGTTCTGTACGCTTTCGTCAACTTTTGCGCAAAGCCTCTTTGCACGTTATTGAGGTGTTTCTGAACCCCCAGCTTCTCAGTCGTCGAGGCCCAGGCACTGGAGGCATACATGATGACTGGCTCTACGGTGGCGGTGTAAATTAGGCGTATGACCTCCGGATGGAGACCCCAGCTTATCCTGGCCGCTCTAGCAAGCTGCTTATATATATTTGTGGCCTTCTTGCATACCTCTGCCACGTGCTTGTTAAAGGTAAGCTTGCTGTCAATGTTAAGCCCTAATATTTTGATCTCCTCAGACATGCCAATGTCGACCCCACCCATCCTCAAGATTGGGACGTCGTACTTAAGCTTCCTGGTTAAGACCATGGCCTTGGTCTTCTGCGGTCCGAAGTTTAGTTTGTTTCTGGCGCCCCAATCCCGAACATAGTCGAGGGCGGCATTGGCCTGTCCTTGGATCTCGAGTGCCGTGTCGCCGTCAAAGACGAGGACCACATCGTCTGCGAAGGCCTGGCAGTAGTCATCTCTCCGCTGGAGCCCTTTTATGAGTGGGTCCAAGAGAAGGTTCCACAGGATAGGTCCGCCAATAGAACCCTGTACGCAGCCTTTGTTTGTATCCTTGGTGTACATCTCCCCCCCATACCTGACTACGACCTTCCTGTCTCGTAGGTAGCTATCTAGCATTCTTCGTATGTTTATAGGGCACTTTTCCTCAGCCAAACGGACCCTGATTGCGGGCCACCAAGCGTTGTCGAAGGCTCCCTCTATATCCAGCGAGACCATGGTGACAATCTTTTTCGCCTGTATTCTGTGGCGTATATGGTTCACTAGATCATAGAGAGAGTCCTCAGTGCTTTTTTGGGGCATGAATCCGTATTGGCGAGTACTAATCCTAGGAAGAATATGCCATTTTAGTCTACCTACGAGGAGTTTTTCCAGTATTTTTCCCATCACTGGCAACAGCCCTATTGGCCTGTAGGATTTGGGGTTAGTGTAATTTTCCTTCCCAGGTTTCCTCAGGGCAACGACTGTCGCCTCTTTCCAAATAGTAGGGAAGTGCTCCAGTTGTAGGCATTTGTTAGCCAGTGATAGGAAGAACCCCGGGTCAGAAGCTATTGCTCGGCTGCAGATATCGGCCGTGAAGCCATCCGCGCCGGGTGCTTTTTTGGGGTTGAAGCTGTCCACCGCGGAACGAAGCTCCTCCACCGTGAATGGCGGATCTGTCGGCTCGTCATCTTGCTGCTTGTTGACACACTCAGCTTTTTCCCTTATCTGATGGTGGTGGGTTGTGTCTAGTTCCAGAGAGTCGTTGGGATAGAAAGATTCCGCCAAGAGTTTGGCTGAGTCCTTCATGTCCATCACCTTCCCATCTTTCTCCAGGGGTACGTCTTCTTGTCGCTTGGCGGTCCTTCCTATCACCCTGTAGATACCCTCCCACAGACCCTCCCTGTCTTGTTTGGTGCAAAAGTCTTTCCAACTGCTGATTTGGGCGTCTTTAACTTTGGATTCGTACTCCTCTTTTTTCTGTAGGTACTCTCCGATAACTTTTGCTCTCCGACACGGTGCTGCACAGCGGATTCGGCGCTTCCAGGTGAGTACTTCTCTTTTAAGCTGGAGGAGTTCCCGAGTCATCCAGGGCAGGGAGAGCTTTTGCTTATGTTTCTTTTTCGGCAGAGTATCTTCACATGCCTGCTTGACAATATTCGTATACTCCGCCGTCAAAGAGTCCAATTCTCTGCTGTTGCTGATCCCCTCCACTCTTTCTTGGTTTATGGCCCTTTCTCGTTTCAATTGGTCCAGTTTTTCACAAAACTGGATCCAATTGGCCTTTTTTGTTCCATAAATCCTAGTGGTCCGCTGGATGCTCACTTTTTCCGCCCTTGTCAGCCTGATATCGAAGGTCAAGGTGTTATGGTCCGAGGTTGTCATATTTTCCTCTACCTTCCAATTCTCTATCAGGCTGAACAGTTGGCTAGTGCAGGCCGTTATGTCGATGTAGCTTGAGAAACGCTTGTTTCCTCTTACAGTGTCGTAGGTGGGGATGTCGCCATCGTTTAAAATCTGCAAATCCATTTCCAGAATTGTGCCATACATATCTTCACCCCTGTGGTCTACGGCGTTGCCACCCCACCAGGTGTTCTTTGCATTGGCGTCCCCCCCTATTACCAACTGTTTAGGGTGTAGCTCGTTCTGGATTTTCTTTAGTTGCTCCAGGTATGGCCCTATGGGCTGGTCCGGCTCGAAGTAGTATGATACTGCGACGATTTCCCAAGCACGAGTCCGGATACCCACCACTACAATGTTGGTCGTGGTGAGTTGTGGAAACTGGGTGACGTCAAGGTCCTGATCAAAGACTACGATGGCAGTCTTTACGATCGATTCGCCCGGGCTCGTGCTCTGGAAGATCCTCGCTCCAGTGTAGTTTCTCATATACCCCGGGCCACCCACGTATGGTTCCTGGAGCAATGCGACGGCTATTCCCCTTTTGTTGGCCTCCAGCATGAGCTCTAGTGTTGCCAACTTTTTACGTTGGAGGTTCGCCTGTGCCACTTTGTAAGCTCTCATGGGTGTATTGTCAACGCCTGTAGCTACTAGATCCACTGGGACGCCCTCAGCAGTACGCTGTCATATTTCGGGCCAGCGCATCCCATTTTCGCCTAATGGGGCATGCCTGGTCAAAGGCGCTATGGTCTACCTCTGCCTGTTTTGCGTGGCTGCAGTTGCAGCATGTTGGTTTGCTGCCAACCAGGCGGTCCTCGCACTCGGCCCACCTGTGAGGTCCACCGCAGTAGCTGCACTTCTCAATAGTCTCTTTACAGAGTCGTCGAGTGTGCCCATATCCCAGGCACATGGAACACTGCACCAACGGCGACTGGTCCTCTACCCGCACCCTTTGCAGGTCTATGTGGATTCGTCCTGCCGTGGTCAGGCGCTGCCACGTCGCCGGGGACACCTGCATCACAATGTGGGCCGTGTGCGCGTTCCTCGTCTTGCGTCGGTAGCGGACCATAACCCTAAGGTCTCGATCCTCGATGCCGGCTAAGAGGTGGCCATTCTGCTTCTTTAAGGCTGTCACAATCTCCTCATCGGTATGGAAGGCCATGACGTCCCTCACTATGATGAGTGGGTCCTTGTTCGGCGCTTCTTTGACCAGGAGATTGCTGTTTCGAACGGCTTCAGAGACTTTAGCCACCTCGTCTCTGCTGTGACAGCCTATGACCACTTTTTGGTCTCGGGCCTTTCGCAGACTGTCCACTCGTATCCCGGTGTTTTTCGCATCCACAGCATCTCTTATCTTCACCAGTAGCTCCTGGCTGGTGTCCTCTTTGTCATCTGATGTAACAATGATTGTATGCATTGGTGCTGTGGACGACGGCTTTGGCCGCTTTGTAGCCTCTACGTAGGAGATCTGCGGTGCGGATTGAGTGTTTAGCTCGTTTCTGAGCTCTGTTATGCTTTTCGCGAGCTGTGCTGTCTGCTCTCCTTCAAGAGGTTTCGGGATACGCTTTATATCCTCTGCCAGTGCCGTCGTATGCTGCTTCATGTCAGCCAGCACTACACTGTGCTGTTTTATGTTGCTAATGAGGTCTTTAATTAGCTCGGCATGCTCTTCCGGGACAGTCTGGGTGGAGGTCGTTCCTTTCGTTGAAGGGTCTGCTGGCTTATCTTCCCTTATCTCTATCCCTTTGCCTGACTCCGCCCCCTCTTTTACCAATTGGTAAAGTCTTTCGATGGCTTGAGTGACCCCTGTCTTAATTTCCGACTTGATATTACGCGATTCCCCCAACAGCGTCTTGGCTCTAACAAGGCAGGCTTTAGCCTCTGATACCCTATTTATATGTTTGGCCTTAGGTGGCAGTGTCGCTGTTCTGTCGGTTTTTGTCGGCTGGCTTGATTGGGTTGCGGGGGAATTTTCCTGGGAAGCCTTTTGTTCTACAGGGGGTGCCGTCGCGCTTTTTGCTAAGGGGGCTGACTTTGGTTTACTGGACTTCGCCATTCCAGTCTCCCATTCGCCGATGCTACGCCTAACGTCCTTTATCGGTTCGGTGTTCGAGGGACCTGCCCTTTCTGTCGATTCAGGTGTTTTGTGGGAGCTGGATTTTACGTTTCCGGTGGCTTTTTTAATTGGTGTTCGGTCAGCAGCAAACATGTTGTCAGGGGACTTGTCAGTAATTTAAATATAGATTAAAGTTGTAAAAGTTGTATAATCTTTTGTCAATGCAATGTAATTGTGGTCATTTAAGTTAGAGTTACCACTATTTAGTGGAGTCAAGGTTAATGATTTAGGTTAATATACGGACAACAGGGGTGTATAGGGCTCCTGGCGTCTTGTTACAAAAGTAGGATACCAAAGAGTCAAAGTTTCGAATTATGTGGGGCTCTCGTTATGGTACAGCCTTGATGTAAATCGCCGATAAATCGAGAATGGGAGAGTGGGTGGG
>OX155644.1:14197500-14614631 GCA_944567765.1 Carterocephalus palaemon | reverse complement strand
AACCTAACCTAACCTAACCTAACCTAACCTAACCTAACCTAACCTAACCTAACCTAACCTAACCTAACCTAACCTAACCTAACCTAACCTAACCTAACCTAACCTAACCTAACCTAACCTAACCTAACCTAACCTAACCTAACCTAACCTAACCTAACCTAACCTAACCTAACCTAACCTAACCTAACCTAACCTAACCTAACCTAACCTAACCTAACCTAACCTAACCTAACCTAACCTAACCTAACCTAACCTAACCTAACCTAACCTAACCTAACCTAACCTAACCTAACCTAACCTAACCTAACCTAACCTAACCTAACCTAACCTAACCTAACCTAACCTAACCTAACCTAACCTAACCTAACCTAACCTAACCTAACCTAACCTAACCTAACCTAACCTAACCTAACCTAACCTAACCTAACCTAACCTAACCTAACCTAACCTAACCTAACCTAACCTAACCTAACCTAACCTAACCTAACCTAACCTAACCTAACCTAACCTAACCTAACCTAACCTAACCTAACCTAACCTAACCTAACCTAACCTAACCTAACCTAACCTAACCTAACCTAACCTAACCTAACCTAACCTAACCTAACCTAACCTAACCTAACCTAACCTAACCTAACCTAACCTAACCTAACCTAACCTAACCTAACCTAACCTAACCTAACCTAACCTAACCTAACCTAACCTAACCTAACCTAACCTAACCTAACCTAACCTAACCTAACCTAACCTAACCTAACCTAACCTAACCTAACCTAACCTAACCTAACCTAACCTAACCTAACCTAACCTAACCTAACCTAACCTAACCTAACCTAACCTAACCTAACCTAACCTAACCTAACCTAACCTAACCTAACCTAACCTAACCTAACCTAACCTAACCTAACCTAACCTAACCTAACCTAACCTAACCTAACCTAACCTAACCTAACCTAACCTAACCTAACCTAACCTAACCTAACCTAACCTAACCTAACCTAACCTAACCTAACCTAACCTAACCTAACCTAACCTAACCTAACCTAACCTAACCTAACCTAACCTAACCTAACCTAACCTAACCTAACCTAACCTAACCTAACCTAACCTAACCTAACCTAACCTAACCTAACCTAACCTAACCTAACCTAACCTAACCTAACCTAACCTAACCTAACCTAACCTAACCTAACCTAACCTAACCTAACCTAACCTAACCTAACCTAACCTAACCTAACCTAACCTAACCTAACCTAACCTAACCTAACCTAACCTAACCTAACCTAACCTAACCTAACCTAACCTAACCTAACCTAACCTAACCTAACCTAACCTAACCTAACCTAACCTAACCTAACCTAACCTAACCTAACCTAACCTAACCTAACCTAACCTAACCTAACCTAACCTAACCTAACCTAACCTAACCTAACCTAACCTAACCTAACCTAACCTAACCTAACCTAACCTAACCTAACCTAACCTAACCTAACCTAACCTAACCTAACCTAACCTAACCTAACCTAACCTAACCTAACCTAACCTAACCTAACCTAACCTAACCTAACCTAACCTAACCTAACCTAACCTAACCTAACCTAACCTAACCTAACCTAACCTAACCTAACCTAACCTAACCTAACCTAACCTAACCTAACCTAACCTAACCTAACCTAACCTAACCTAACCTAACCTAACCTAACCTAACCTAACCTAACCTAACCTAACCTAACCTAACCTAACCTAACCTAACCTAACCTAACCTAACCTAACCTAACCTAACCTAACCTAACCTAACCTAACCTAACCTAACCTAACCTAACCTAACCTAACCTAACCTAACCTAACCTAACCTAACCTAACCTAACCTAACCTAACCTAACCTAACCTAACCTAACCTAACCTAACCTAACCTAACCTAACCTAACCTAACCTAACCTAACCTAACCTAACCTAACCTAACCTAACCTAACCTAACCTAACCTAACCTAACCTAACCTAACCTAACCTAACCTAACCTAACCTAACCTAACCTAACCTAACCTAACCTAACCTAACCTAACCTAACCTAACCTAACCCAGTTGCACTCGAAAACGCGCGAGGAGAGGCACGTTTTCGCCCATCTCCGCACTTAAAAATTGATAACTTTGGCTAAAATCAAGATAGAAACATGTTTTTTACGTGGAACTGTGTATTAATGTTCAGTGCATAAAGTGACATACAGTTTGTGTTGTATTTGTACTTCTGTTAAGTACAATAGAGTGGAAACCGGAGACAGTGTTGGTGAAAATACAGTTTTTTGATTCGCGCTTGGAATCCAGATCAGTAACCCATAATTTTTATACCACCACTAGAAGCGTCTTTCTGGCAGCCAACTTTCCACCAAGTTTGCCTTGGATCCGACGAGAAACCAAAGAGTTATTGAGGAAAAGAAAACTTGTTTACATCGCCAACTTCGTAAACAAAACCTCCTGACAAAAGTTTCACACAAAATCGTGCAGGATTTACAAGCGATAGAAAACTTAAAGTGAAACAATTTTGGAAATCTTGAGAAAACTCCAAAAACCAAGACTTTTGCGGTTTCCGGACGCCGGGCCCAAAACTTTAGCGGCAATTTCCACCCACTTCCTATCGAGGAAGGTGGGCCGTGAGCAGTCTGTCAAGATTCTCCGTCTCAAGAAGAAGAATACGCAGTTTTGACCTCCAATTTTAGTTAAGTAAATCCGTAGTTATTCAAATTCTTGCCAAATTACTTTCCACTTTCTAACTTTTTTGTAAACTTGTAAACCTATTTGTACTTCAGAGAAAAGTAAATTCAGAATATTAACAATACGAAATTAAACATAGTTAAAACAAGTAGTTAAAATCATCTGTAATAATCCAAAATAACCACTTAAAACATTTTAAATTAAGAATAGAGTGCAACTAGTATAAGTTTTAGTCCAATCTTTAAGTAGATGGCGCTGAACCTAAGTTCCTAAACTTGCATTTACAGTATAAGCATATATAATACTAACTGACAACTCTGTGGCTATTGCCCAGAATTGATAAACTTAGGTTTTAGCTTCCTTATATTATTATTATCTGTTATAGTGTTATTGTGTAACAGACCCACCCTTATTGGGGAACCAAACACATACCTCTTTTGAGGCATAAGTACATTATTACAACAAACTCTGCGGGTGTGTCCAGCGGGTGTGTCTCTGCGAGTGTGTCCTGCGAGCGTGTCCTTGCGGGTGTGTCCTGTGGGTGTGTCTTTGTGGGTGTGTCCTGCGAGTGTGTCTCTGCGAGTGTGTCCTGCGAGTGTGTCCTTGCGGGTGTGTCCTGTGGGTGTGTCCTTGCGGGTGTGTCCTGCAGGTGTGTCCTTGCGGGTGTGTCCTGCGAGTGTGTCCTTGCGGGTGTGTCCTGCGGGTGTGTCCTTCGGGTGTGTCCTGCGAGTGTGTCCTTGCGGGTGTGTCCTTCAGGTGTGTCCTTACGGGTGTGTCCTGCGAGTGTGTCCTTGCGGGTGTGTCCTGCGGGTGTGTCCTTCGGGTGTGTCCTGCGAGTGTGTCCTTGCGGGTGTGTCCTTCAGGTGTGTCCTTGCGGGTGTGTCCTGCGGGTGTGTCCTTGCATTAGACTGACCTAATCTTTATATTAAATTAAACTTTTGTTAACGGCATACACGGACGCATACCTCCAATATGTTCGGGTTCAGGACTCCTCCATCGAAAAACGACAACCCATCCCCTAATTCAGAGGAGGGGGCTCTCAATGTTAGACGCAGCATAGGTGAGTGTGAAGCAGCAAACGCTGATCCTGCCCCATCAATGACAGGCATGACGAAGCAGGCCGACCCTGCTATAAATCCGAAAGATCGGCTAACTCCAACGCAGAGCGCTGCAGCCGCAACCGGGCTTGGAACATCAACCGGAACCAACAGCCCACAAAAACTAAAGAACGCAGACCGTATTGTGGAGGCAAGAGCATGCCTACAAAAGGCCAAGCTACACCTTAACGCCTCGCGCAATACCAAAACCGAAATAAAGAATGGTGTCATCGAGGCTCTGGAGCGCCTGTATCAGCTTGTGAAGGAGGCTGAAGCAGCTCTAAAATCAAAAAAGCCCAAAGAAGGAAATAACAAAAGCGTGGGGCTAGAATTAGTGCCTACAGTCACTGACTCTACCTTCACAGTCAGTGACGATCTTAAGCTATTAAGCAAAATAGAGGAACACGGGAAATTGTTAATGGAAAATAACAAAAAGATGGAGGAGCTAAGACTAGCGATACAAACACAAACCACCGGAACCAAGCCAAATACTGGGAAGTGCAACCAACTTGGTTCTAAAACATTACACTCGGTGGTTGTAACGTCCAAAATAGAGACGGAAACTGGGGAAGAGGTACTGGAGAAAATTAGGAAAGTTGCTGATGCCAAGGAAGGATGGGTGAAAGTCGAAAGAGTTAGAAAGGCAAAAGATAGGAAAATAATAATTGGATTTAAGTCTAAGGAAGAAAGATCCAAAATGATTGGCAGAATGCAGAACAATTCCGCGGATCTCAGCGTGGAGGAGGTCAGAAACAAAGACCCACTGCTGATCCTGAAGGACGTCCTCAACTATAACACGGATGAGGACGTACTCAAGGCCCTGAAAAAACAGAATCCGGGAGTTTTCTGCAGCCTCGACGCCGGGGAAAGTGAAATGTCAATAAAATATAGAAGGAGGACAAGAAACCCACACGCGAGCCACGTTGTGGTCAGTGTATCCCCAAGCATATGGCGCAAGGCCGTCGACAGAGGGTACGCGCACATTGATCTGCAGCGAGTCAAAATAGAAGATCAAACGCCCCTAGTCCAATGCACCAGATGCTTGGGCTACGGCCATGGCAAAAGGTTCTGTACGGACCCCGAGGACTTGTGCAGCCACTGCGGAGGGCCTCACCTGAGAGCCGACTGCGCTGAGGTACAAACAGGCGTGCCCCTCAAATGTCACAATTGCCACAAAGCTAAGATGGAAAACACTGAACACAATGCCTTTAGCAACGCCTGCCCAATAAGGAAAAAATGGGATGAGCTAGCTAGATCCTTAGTTGCATATTGCTAAGGGCAGCCAAGACACACAAAAGATCTATAAATTTATCCAAGCCAATTTACAAAGGAATAAGTTAGCCACAAACGAATTATGGCTGGAAGCCACCTCAAGAGGCGTGGCTGCGGCACTAATTCAGGAGCCATACGTGGGTAGACTCTCAACAGTGAAGGGATGCAGGGGCATGAGAATTTTCCAAAACGCCAATAATGGGAACGGGACGGTCAAAGCTGCAATAGCCATATTTGATAATGACCTGAACGTAAGGCAATACCCAGAACTCACCACAAATAACATAGTTGTGGTAGGGCTCCAGACACAGAAGTGGGAGATCGCCCTTGTGTCCCTTTATTTTGAGCCAGACACGCCCATTGACCCATACCTAGAACACCTGAAAAAGATCAATGCCGCAATTGGATCAATAAAATGTCTGATAGGTGGGGATACCAATGCTAAAAGCTCATGGTGGGGCAGCCCAATCACTGAGGACAGAGGAGACGAGATGTTCGGAACTCTGGAAGAAATGGACATGACTATACTAAATTCCGGTACAACCCCGACTTTTGACACGATAAGAGGAGGCAAAAAGTATAGTAGCTGGGTGGACCTGACGGCCTGCTCGACCACCATGTTGGACCTGGTTGAGGGCTGGAGGGTGGAAGAGGGTATGACGAGCTCGGACCACAACGGCATAACCTTCGAAATTAGGTTACAGAAATCGAAGGGAATAAAAATACACAGAACAACTAGATTATATAACACCAAAAAGGCTAATTGGTCTAAATTTCACGAGAAATTTAGCCAATTAAGGATCCTAAATCAAATATCAATAGCAGAAATAGACAAAATTGAAACAATAGACACATTGGATATAGCAATAAATAACTACACGAAAGCAATTACAGAAGCATGCATTGAAGCAATTCCTAAGAAAAATAATACAGAAAAACTTACCCTGCCGTGGTGGTCTGTGAAACTCGCCGATATGAAGAAGGATGTCGCTAGGAAGAAGCGAAGAATCCGATGCGCAGCTCCAGTCCGCAGGCCAATGGTGGTTGAGGAGTACCTGAAAGCAAAACAAGAGTATGAGATAGAAGCTGCCTCAGCACAGATCACAAGCTGGAAAGAATTTTGTGGGAAACAGGATAAGGAGGGGCTCTGGGAGGGGATATATAGAGTTATCGGTAGGACCACGCAGAGGAATGAAGACCTATATCTGAAGGATGACGACTTGGTACTGAACGCAAAGGATTCGGTAAAGCTACTGGCTGAAACATTCTACCCCAGAGACATTACTGACACAGATAACCCGTACCACAACACAATCAGAAATAAAGCTGAACAAGTTAATAAAGGGATATACATAGAGCAATACGACCCCCCATTTACTATGACAGAACTAAAGGTAGCAAATGAGTCCTTTAACCCTAAAAAGGCGCCAGGAGCGGATGGCTTCACTGCCGACATATGCAGTCGAGCAATCACCAGCGACCCCCACATATTCCTGGCACTCCTGAACAGATGCCTAAAGCTCTACCACTTCCCAAGAGCCTGGAAAGAAGCAACAGTAGTTATCCTAAGAAAGCCAGGGAAAACAGACTACACCACACCAAAGTCATACCGGCCAATAGGACTGTTGCCCATCCTGGGAAAAATCTATGAGAAAATGCTGATGGGACGCCTCAAATACCACATTCTGCCTAAAATTAGCACCAGGCAATACGGATTCATGCCACAAAGGGGCTCGGAGGACTCCCTCTATGACCTGATGAAATATATCCGTAATAAACTTAAAGAGAAGAAGATCATCACGATAGTGTCGTTGGATATAGAGGGAGCCTTCGATAGCGCCTGGTGGCCAATGATTAGAGTCCGTTTGGCGGAAGAAGGATGCCCTCTAAATCTGAGACGTGTAATGGATAGCTATCTCACGGACAGGAGCGTTAAAGTTAGATATGCTGGAGAAGAACACTGCAAAGCTACATATAAGGGATGCGTCCAAGGCTCAATTGCGGGCCCCTTGCTGTGGAACCTCCTCCTGGACCCCCTCCTACACGGATTGGAAGAAAAAGGCTTCCACTGTCAGGCGTATGCTGATGACGTGGTCCTGGTGCTTGAGGGTGCGACCGCACTAGAGATCGAAAGGCAAGGTAGTGTCGCCCTTGCGTATGTTCAGGATTGGGGAGTCAGAAATAAACTAAATTTCGGACCACAGAAGACTAAGGCCATGGTCATAACGAGGAAATTGAAGTACGACGTCCCGGTCTTGAGGATGGGCGGGGTCGACATTGACATGTCCGAGGAGATCAAAATATTAGGGCTTTATATTGACAATAAACTAACCTTCAACAAGCATGTGGCGGAGGTATGTAAGAAAGGCATAAATATATATAAGCAGCTTGCTAGAGCGGCCAAGATAAGCTGGGGTCTTCATCCGGAGATCATACGCCTAATTTACACCGCCACCGTAGAGCCAATCATAATGTACGCCTCCAGTGCCTGGGCCTCAGCGACTGTAAAATTGGGGGTGCAGAAGCACCTCAACAACGTACAAAGAGGCTTTGCGCAAAAGCTGACGAAAGCATACAGGACGGTCTCCCTAAACTCTGCCCTGCTTTTGTCCGGGCTGCTCCCACTGGACCTCCGAATTAGAGAAGCAGCTGCACTCTACGAGGCCAAAAGGGGTATACCCGTGGAGGAGCTAGGGGACAGAGAGGTGGAACGGGTCATTGCATACGGCAGGACTCCTCATCCGATGGAGCATATGAGCCTGGGATTCACTAACCTGACAAACCAAGAACAAGTTGATAGCTATACACAAGCAATTCGAATATTTACGGATGGTAGTAAGATTGACGGCAAGGTCGGAGCAGCACTTTCCATATGGAATAGTGAAGCAGAGATACAAGCCGTCAAACTGAAACTATCGCAGTATTGCACAGTTTATCAGGCTGAACTCCTGGCCATATGTGCCGCAACAAAGACCATCTTGGAGCGCCCTGAGGGGTGCTTTGGTGTGTACAGTGACTCGAGATCCGCCTTAGAAACGGTCATCAACAATTCCTCGATGCACCACCTGGCAGCACAGGCCCGAGATAACATAAAAGCGTGCCGGGCCCTGGGTAAGGAAATATCATTATTTTGGATAAAGGCGCATGCTGGTTTGCGGGGCAACGAGAGGGCGGATGAACTCGCAAAAGAGGCAGCATTAAAAATCAAGACAAAGCCCAATTATGACCTGTGCCCTGTCTCATTCGTCAAGCGACAAATCCGAGCGAGGTCAATTGGGGAGTGGAACAGACGGTATAGGGACGGTGAAACGGCTGCGGTGACTAAGATGTTCTTCCCGGATGCGGTGAGTGCATATAGAATAGTGAGAAAGATTGAGTTGACAGGCGTGGTCACGCAGGTGTTTACGGGGCACGGAGGGTTCGCTCAATACTTGAACAAATTTAAGTGTAGGGATAGTCCCTCGTGTATCTGTGACCCAGAGACCGAGGAAACGATTGCGCACCTCCTATTTGATTGCCCCGCGAACCTATCCAAAAAATTTAAATTTGAACAAGAACTAGACGCAAAAATAAGTTCAGAAAATGCACATAAATTAATAGAAAATAAAGAAAATAGAGATACATTTATAAGATATAGCATAGAAATAGCAAATAAGGCAATAAATAGGAATAAATAGCAAAACAAATAGAATATATATAGGTATATTGAATATATATTATTATACATATATATATTATATATAACACAATAATTAAAAGTGCAAATGTTATCATTAATATCATTATTGTACCTTTTAAGTAAACTAATAAGAAAATAACACATATAAACTGTAAATTAAAGACGCAAAACAAAAACTGTTAAATTATAAAGGAAATGGAGTAATATCAAGGCTGTTAAATAAATAGCCCGTATAAAATAAGATAAACAATAAGCATATGTAACAAAGCAAGAAAACAAAACAAATGTAATAGAATATAAGAAATTAGAATAAGATAACAATGTAAGTAGAATAAGTAAAAGAGAGGTAGTCGAGTAAAATAAATATGTGTATATAAATAGATAAATAGAAAATAAATAAACAGCTGTTGAAGAACTGTTGTAATAGATTAAGTAAGTAGAATAAGTAAAAGAGGAGAAGTTGATTAAAATAAAGGTGTTTATAAATTGATAATAAAAAAGAAAATAAATGAATAAATAGCCGTAGATGAACCATTGTAATAGATTAAGTAAGTCGAATAAGTAAAAGAGAAGAAGTTGATTAATATAAAGGTGTTTAAATAAATTGAAAATAAAAAAAAGAAAATAAATGAATAAATAGCTGTAGATGAACCACTGTAATAGATTAAGTAAGTAGAATAAGTAAAAGAGAAGAAGTTGATTAAAATAAAGGTGTTTAAATAAATTGATAAATAAAGAAAATAAATAAATAGATGTAGATGAACCATGTAATAGATTAAGTACTAAATGTGTAATAATATTTGTAAGAGTTGAAAATTAATAATAAAGTAAACAAGGTCTCTGGCGAGCAATGCCAGGGGATGCTTATTATAGCTCGCGGGCCGGGCCTGAGAGCGCCCGGACAGGAAAAAAAAAAAAAAAAAAAAAACCTAACCTAACCTAACCTAACCTAACCTAACCTAACCTAACCTAACCTATCCTAACACAAACGTAATGGTTTTTCGGAACTTTAAAATTTTAGACATTGATATTTTCTGTTTCAGCATGCATACCGCTGTCCCTTCACCGTTGTTGTTTTAGTAGTATCCTCACCCCCACTTTCGGCACCAGAAACATAAAACTTCCCCTAGAATTTTCCAAATTTTCCCCAAAAATTAGTACATTTTCCACCACCGTTTCCCCAATTTTCATCCAATTCCCAAAATCCTTCAACGGGTCGATAGGTCTCGGCGAACTGCATCCGGGGATGCCCCCCCCACCCGCCCTTTCTTGATTTATCAAGCATTTACAAATCGGCTGTACCACGACGAAAGCCTCAAATAAGTTTTCAGAGGCGGCATAAAGCTGGAGTACAGAGGCGGTCAGTCTCTTATTAAATTGACTAAACCCTGACTCCACTGAACAGTGGTAAATTAATAATAAGAGTATAACTTATATAAACTTTGCGTAAGCAGAGATAGACCCCGAATCAACTTGACTTAGTGACCAAATTTTAGTCTGACCAGTCAACAGGAGCCCTTTACACCCCTGCTGACTTATTAATAACCCACGACAATATCTACATAACATATACTACAATATATATAGCAATTATACAAACTTATAATTAGTGACTTGTTAAGCTGACTTACCTTATTGGGTAATTTTAATTGTATTATTAAATAGTATAGATAGGTTAGGTTAGATATCATTATTAATATAGCAAAATTTTATATATATACATAACTTAAATCACATGTATATTAACTTACCAACGAGCGAAATGTTTTACACACCAAAAAAGAAGACCGCTGAAGAAGCCGGGACCCAAAAAGGACCGGCAAACAAAACTAAACCACTCACATTAAACTTTACGCAACCACCCAGCAGCGAGACTACTGACGCCGCGAGTAATACACACACAGAACCGCTGGACGGAAAGCAAAAGGAAAGACAACAACTGTCACCACTTTCACCTTGTACATCCGGGCGCCCACTCGTAGAAGGTAGCCTGGCGGACACGGTGAAAGAGTTGACAAACCAGGCCCAAACCAGCTACAAGAATACCTGCGAGGAAATGAAAAAGTCGGGGAATCTGAAAAAGGAGATCAAAGCAGAAGTAGAAAGGAATATGAGAATTATTTTGCTTAAAAAACCGGCAAAATTACAGGCAACCGAAAATCTTATTTGTAGAACGACAATTTACTTTTGGCATTAGATGAACGATTATTAGATAACGAGAGAAAGGGAACTTAAAAGAAAAACACATTTAATAAAAAATACTTTTATTTACAAAAAAAAATTTATAAATTATGACATTTACAAAAATACTTTTTTAATAATAACATCGATTTTAAAGTCCATCAAAAACACGCGAGAGAGTCCTCTACACCGCGGCGGCGGCCAGCTGTGGCCCGCTCAGCAGCGCGAGCGCTTGTCGGCGGCGCGGCGGCGCAGGCGGCGGCGGGCCAGCAGCGCGGCGGCGGCCAGCTCTGGCCCGCTCAGCAGCGCGAGCGCTTGTCGGCGGCGCGGCGGCGCAGGCGGCGGCGGGCCAGCAGCGCGGCGGCGGCCAGCTCTGGCCCGCTCAGCAGCGCGAGCGCTTGTCGGCGGCGCGGCGGCGCAGGCGGCGGCGGGCCAGCAGCGCGGCGGCGGCCAGCTCTGGCCCGCTCAGCAGCGCGAGCGCTTGTCGGCGGCGCGGCGGCGCAGGCGGCGGCGGGCCAGCAGCGCGGCGGCGGCCAGCGCGGCCAGCAGCAGCGCGCCGCCCGCCGCGCCCGCCGCCGCGCCCCGCAGCCGCGCGTACTGCGGCACGCGCACCGCGCCGCCGCCCGCGCCGCTCGCACACGCCACGCGCACCCAGTAGCTCTCGCCTTCCTCCAGGTCGCCCACTGCGATGCACGGCACCGAACAAAAGTTTATATAATTATCATTACATATTTATATCAATAGCTAGAATCCTACCAATATTAAATTACGGATGTTTTAAGACAGAAACGGTCATATAAAATTTGTAACACTGTTATTCCAAATGAATATTTCAATAGCATTGCAACACAGAATAGATATAAAACGCTTCGACCGACACATCGATACTGCACTTTATTTTACGAGCCAAAGCCTACGAGATTAAACATTAAACACTCGCTGTTCTAGTCTTATTTTAGGCCCCTGGTCGATTCCAAGGTGTACCTACATCCAAAATTTTGTTTTTGTTTTCATTAAATTTATTTGGGGACACCGTCGATGTATGTTCTACCAAACACAAAAATAATCATGTAAACACGGTTATCGAGTTAAAAAATTGTGAATCATAGTCCTGAATTGTGCTACCACTGACTACATTACTCCGTGGTGCTAGCTAGTAAAGCTAAAGCTAGTGTAGTCATAAAGGATAGGGATCGTACCCAGCAAGTAGTCGTGGTGCGTGTGCGCGGTGGAGAGCAGCTGCGGCGCGGGCGCGGCGTCGCGGTACCAGCGCACGGCGCAGCGCTCGCCGGCCGCGGCGCCGCGCCAGCGCACCAGCGCGCCCTCCTCCAGCAGCCGCACGCTCACCGCCAGCGCGCCGGGGTCGCCGGGGTCGCCGGGGTCGTCGGGGTCGCCGGGGTCGCCGGTCACCAGCTCGGTGGTCGCGGCCGCGAACGCCGTCTCGCCCGACCGCTCGCCCATTTCCGGATCTGGCTCCGAACAATTCTTTTGTTGTAACATGGACAGACAAACAGGCATGCGGGTCACCTGACGGTGAGTGGTCACCGTCGCCTGTGGACACGTGCGACACCGAGGGCATCACTTGAAAGATACAAGGCCGACGATACACGCTCTTCTTGACCCAAGTTGTAGCTGAAATGAAATACGTCGGCTGGCAGCCCCATCCACAGGTGACTCGAGAAGCAGACGATAGTTTATGACCAGGAGTCGATGCGGTGTGGATGGAACTACAAACCATGGGTCTTATTCGATAGAGGACACAGAGAAGCCTATGTTTCTCCGAAGGCTACGAGCTCCGAACTTCATAATACGAGCTAAATTTAATTTTGAATAATTTTACATTCATCGAGCTTGTTATATGAGGAGCTATCTTGATCAGTTTCAAAGTTATACATAAATATTTTATGTCACCACCACTACCACAACTCTTTCTTTGTCCCACTGTTGGGCCCTCTCTCAGTACATTCTCCTCAGAATGGGAGGGATTAGGTCTTAGTCCACCACGCCGGCCAAGTGCGAATTGGCAGACTTCACGTGCCTTCGAGAACGTTATGAAGAACTCTCCGAAATGCAGGTTTCCTCACGAGGTGTCCTTCACTGTACAGCACAAGTGACATTTAATTTCTTAAATCGCACATAACTTAGAATAGTCATCGGTGCGTGCCGCTGAGGGTTAAACCCGGTCTACTCGAGTGGGAGGCGAGTTCTATAGCCACCGGGATGTCACCGTTGTAATAAATATTTATGTACATAATATTCAAGTTCAACGCATTAAATATTTAACTTCAACATTGAAACCGAACGAGCCGCACGAGGTTCGCAAGGTATTTCACGTTCAGAAGGAGAGCGCGAGCCGGTACCGAGGGTCCTGACGAAGATGGGCTGGCTGAAGAGCCCGTCGCCCGCGCGGTCCTGCGCCAGCACGCGCAGCTCGTACTCCGCGCCCGGCCGCAGCGCCGCCAGCGACGCGCGCGCCGCGCCGCGCGCCAGCAGCAGCGTGCGCCACTCGCCGCCGCGCTCGCGGTACCACACCGCGTGCTCCACCTCCCCGCCGCCTTGCCCTGCGGCGGTCGCAGCCGAACGTATTCATATTTACTCGTATACGTTAGGTACATCTTGATATTGGATCGGACGAGCTGGACGAGCTGGACGATCGTGTTCGACTACGACATTATCAAACTCGACATATTAGCGACTACCGCGCCTATTCGGGAACGAAGCGATGACACATTTAATCGCGGGTAACCGCCGCACCCGCGCCGCCGGGCCCACCCGCCGGCCGCTACGACAATGGCCGGCCCGGCGTTGCATTTATTTTATATCCGTCGAACACGACACAATGGCCATTTGCCTATCCACAATTGTGACCAATTATAGTAAGTACTAAGTTAGTTTGCAAAGCCGACGGGCGTGACGTCCGCCCGTCCGAGATCCGCGAGGTACGTCAGGACGTCCGGCTCACCGGGCTGCCAGGAGAGGTGGATGTCCGTGGCGCCGGGGCGCGCGGCCAGGCGGTGCGGCGCGCGCGGCGGCGCGTTCTCCACGAGCAGCTCGGCCTCCGCGGCCACGCTGGCGGCCTCGTTGCTGACGCGGCACACGTACACGCCGCGGTCCTCCTCCCGCACCGCGCCGATCGTCAGGTTGCCGCCCTCCAGCGCGTACCGCCCCTCCGGCAGCGCGCTGCCGTCCTTCTGCGACACACAGTTTTATACTACTACATATACTTATAAATCTGTGTACTACATGCTGAAACGGCGGAGGCCGGCGTCGGTCCGACGACGCGGACCTTTTCGAATCGGCGGTTTATTCTCGACTCGATCCAATTTATTATCGACTCAGTTTCGATCGTTCGGCCGAAAGCGACGAGAGATCTCGTGAGCTGCGACTGCGGGGAGTGGCGGGGAGTGGCGGGAGTGCGAACCTTGGTCCAGTGCACGGCGGGCGGCGGGCGCGCGGGGTCGGGGTCGGGCGCGGGCGCGCACGGCAGCGCGGCGGGCTGGCCCAGGCGCACCACCAGCAGCGGCGGCGGGCGCGCGGCCAGCGCGGGCGGGCGCGCCACGCGCACGCGCACGGCGCCCGACGCGCCCGCCGAGCCCAGCGCGTTGTACGGCGTGCACGAGTACAGGCCCTCGTGCGACTCGTCTACCTGCAATGTGGCGGATATATTATATTAGAATTTAATAGTGGAGGCACAGTGACAGTGGCGCCAGCCGCACAGCCGCCACGCCGAGGCGAGGGCGCGAGGGCGCACTCACTCTGTTAAACAGGAGGCTGCCGTTCCTGCTGTAGAAGACGCCGGGCACGTTGTAGGGGTCGAAGAGGAAGCCGTCCTTCTCCCAGCGCAGGTTGGTGAGCGGCGGGTTGGCGCTGAAGTGGCAGTCCAGGCTGGCCGCCTTGCCGTAGGGCAGGCGCCGCTCCTTGGGCGAGTACACCACCTTCGCCTTGTCTGTAACCGTTCACAAACTATTATTGCTGTCTCATTAAACGTCATAGAAGGCTGTAGCCTAAGGTTGTAGCCTAAGGTTGTAGCCAATATCCGCTGGCTCCGTTCACCCATCAGGCTTCAGCCGACGGTCACCGACTGTGATACGCCGCGTGACGTCCCATTGCGTTTAGATTTGCGAGTAGTAGTGATTATGTACATACATACCTACTACAGATAGCGGCCGCTCTGCTCTTGGATATTCTCCTTTTTATATATACTAACCTATACCACAGAATAATAGTTACCTATAATAACAACTAACCCTCAAAATTTGTGGGATTTTTACTATATCCTTCTAAAGTACCCGGTACAACATGCGAGGCCGCGTGTTCCTACGGCGGGGAAGGGAGGGGAGGGGGGGGGCACTGACACTGCACGTCGAGGTAGGCGCCGGCGCTCTGCACGGAGCCGTCGGGCGCGGCCACGCGGCACTCGTAGTGGCCCAGGTCGGCGGCGGCGGCGCGCAGCAGCAGCGAGCCGTTGCGCGCGCGCGCCGCCCGCGCCGCCAGCTCGGGCAGCGCGTCCAGCGGCGCGCCGTCCTTCAGCCACTCCACGGCCCACTCGCCGCTCTTGGGCAGGCACTCCAGCTCGGCGCGCTCGCCCTCCAGCACGGTCGCGTTCATCGGCGGCGTCACGATCAGGTTCCCTCCTGCGCAACCACTCCCATGTTAGCGGTGACAGCCCGGTGGCTATCGAACTCGCCACTCGCTCGAGCGGTCCGGGCTCAAACCTCAGCGACTCGCACCGATGACTTTTCTAAGTTATGTGCGATTTAAGAAATTAAATGTCACTTGCTTATACGGTGAAGGACACATCGTCAGGAAACCTGCATGCCTCTCTCAGGCATGCAGGTTTCCTCACGTTCTTCATAATGTTCTCGAAGGCATGTGAATTCTGCTAATCCGCAGTTGACCAGCGCGGTGGACTAAGGCCTAATCCCTTCCATTCTGAGTGGAGACCCGTGCCCAACAGTGGGACAAAGAAAGGGTTGTGATGATGATGATGTTACGGTGCCTCGATATAGTCGGTATTGTTTTTCGTATTGAGATGGAGCGAGAAGGGAGCGGCACGTTACCGTCGACGTCGAGGTAGTAGAAGGTGCCGTTGTTGCGGCTGGGCGGCGTGCGGTTGGGGAAGGCCACGCGGCAGCGGTACAGGCCGGCGTCGGTCTCGCGCACGGCGCTCACGTTGACCGAGCCGCGGCCCAGCCCCCCCGCGCCCCCCACGCGCCGCACGCGCCCGCCCCACCGGTCCGCCACCAGCGGCTCCGCGTCGCCGCTGTACCACGAGAAGATCACCTCGCCCTGCACACACACACGCACACACGTCACACACGATACCGGGTGACCTAAGCCTGCGACAATCATGCAGATTGTGCTCCATCTTCTCCACGTTTGTTAATGTGAGGAGAGTAGCAGATGAGCAGATGAGCCTGGCTGCCCGCCGGCCGCCGGCCGCCGCTCGTTGCCAGCGTGGGAGATTACCGGTCACAAGGAATTTACTAGTTTAAGGCCGGAAGTCTGTCATGTTGTTCATTGCGCTGTTGCGCTGTTGTAAGCATTCGAGGTGTGTAATTTGATAAATTACTTATCAGTCATTATGTAAAAGGAGGTCATTCGTAGAGTTCAACTAAATTGGGCGTTTTTAAATTAAGGTAATTGACTTATAAAATGCGCCTGATCTAGAAGGCGTCAGAGTGGATATATTAAGGATGCGCAACTTAAAAGCTAGTAAATAGATTTAAAATCTCACTTCAATAGTTCAAGTACTTAACTAAGTTAAGTCTCATAGCAAGTCTTCTCTTCTTCTCATCTTCTCTCTTTTCTGAATGGACTATTGCTGTCGATCCTACCGACCAGTGGTAAGTTTCAAGAGCTCAACCAAAAAATATAAAGGACTGGCTGGCTCCTGGCTCCCTCAGCAGCGTGCGACTGCGACTGTCCGAGGGGCCAGATGTGGCCCAGGTCCACGCGCGTCGGCTGAGGCAACGTGTGTCTGAGCCTGTACATAGGAGGATACCTCGTGTCGTTCGAAAGATGTGTCTTCGTCTCCGTGGTCTGATCTGTGGCGGAGGGTTGGGGGTCCGGCCAACCCGGTACCGACTGCTTTCAAGGCACCCGAAGGTCTTCGACAAGGCTTAACGATTGTTTTTACAACTGAAAACATCCGGGAGCAACGCCTTAACGTACCCTCCGCAGCACGGCAGCGCCCATGTGCCCATGTGCCCGCCACTAGGGACGCTCCTGTAAACACAGCCCGCTCGCTGTACGTCTCGACCGCATTAGCTCTGCTCCTTTCCCGCTCGCAAATGAGGGCCGCGGACGGTCAACTGAATAATTGCGGTCTGTTAGCGCGCGGCCCGTAATGGGCTAATGCGGCGCGCCAGGAGTGGAGCACCGCGCCGCCGCGCCGAACGCAGTGATTAATGTAATTAATGTGTGTGGTCGCGGCTAGGAGGCTGCGCACCATTTTTTATAAAAACGGCAAAACAATCATGTCTGTAATCTGTTGTATGGGAGCCCTTAATTTTTTATTTAGTAGGCACATATTTGTTGCTATAGCGGCAACAGAAATACTCCCGCTGCGTCATCGCTTTAATGTACGTACATTACACACCTACCGAAAGAGTACTGTTGGCCAAGTTTTTATGGGTTTGGCACAAAAGCAGGTAATGACTTTAATAGGCATGTCAGAAAAGTTGCGAGGGCCGTTTGTGCGCGGCGCGGCGCGGCCCTACCCTGCCCTGCCCTGCGCGGCCCTGCCCTGCACGCGGCACCGGGGTCAGCCGTCCGCGCGTGGGCGCGTGCCGTGCCCTTAGATTCACCACCTTCACCGGACTCCCCCGGAGTGCCCCGGAGTGCCCGCCGCGGCCCGCTCCTACCGTAGCATGCTGCGCGTGTAAATATTATTAGGTACTCGTACCTTTAAGCAAGCCTCGCCATCTCACGATAGCGACACATAGGTATCTAAGTATCTGTAGTGTGAGTATGCATAATATATATGTTTGACGTAACTATGATGCACTGTGTAAGTACCTACATAGTATACTTAGTATCTTTATACTCAAGGAAGGAATCGCTCAACCAAAACTACCGTGGCTCGTTGCTTATGTTGATAATCCTTATTTAGGTAAACAATGATTACCAACAAGGACAGAAGTATGACATCGAGAGGTAAACTATCCTACTAATGCTCTTTTACTTATTCAAAATTGGTGTCAAAATTACCAAAAACGGATAGCTACTAGCACGTAAACGCAGTCCGGCGGTTGACCTTCCCGGGCGGCCCGCTGCAGACATCCGATCCACTCGCATTAGTACTTGGCCCTTACTCTATGGTACCTACTAGGAACTTAATTTGTCTGCTCCGTAATGAAAACCTACCTACTCGTAATAAAAACTTAATCGCACCTAATCTAATAAACACCTTGCGAGAACCTCGTCGCGCGTCATCAGGGACAGCGAGCGATGATGCATTCCTAGACTTAAGACACGAGCAGGAAGCAGTTAGCGCAGTTAGCGCAGTTAGCGGCGCAATCCGCCGGGCTGCGCGCGCAGACGCGTGACTGGAGTGACTGGACTGCGCAGTTCGCCGGGCATGTAGCCGGGTAGCTGAGTAGAGCGCGCTGCTGTGCTGCTGTCCCGTGTTCAACATTATAATCTTGTAAAATGCGACCTTACCGAGATGTCCGCATCGTAATTAGCATTGCGCGACGTGCCGGCACGGCCGCACCACGCATGAATAATTACATACAACTAAGATATATTACGGTATGCTACATCAAATATATATCTATATATATAAAAGGAGAAGCTGACTGACTGACTGACTCACTGACATATCAACGGCCAACGCAGGGCCTAAACACTAAGGGTTAGAAACTTTTTGAAAGTGCATCCCCTAAGGGGGTAAAACGGGTGTGCAAAGTTAGTATGAAACTTTGCCGTTTTTGAAGTCAAGTGGGCAACCCGAACGCGGACAGACGTCGTTAATGGGTCTAATTCTACGCGAGCGAAGCTGCGGGCGTCCACTAGTCTGTTATATTACATAACTATTTTTTACACAATTGGCTTGTGGGGTGACATAGGCCACTTTTTATGGACTTGGAAATTGACAAAAACCCGTAACAATCATTCGATTTTTAATCGATTGATGGCCATCTCGAATTATGTACGGCCGGGCTGGGGGTGAAGCTAAATTTTGTTAGCTCTTCTTTGTAGTTTGCCGTTGTTGAAAGCTATACTTATGATATTTTAAAACACCCCTTGATAGCAGAGGTAATTCTGCGCGGAAAGATATTTTATTAATACGAGTACATTTATCGGCCGCCAAAATAATAGAAAGCCTTCATTAGAAATTTTGAATTTCTGCGTCCAGAAAGTAATTCGATGTGCGGATGGGCACCGGCCACCGGTCATGGGCCTCTGAGGTGTACAGGGAACCTTGAATGAGGAACTCAGACTCACTTCAGTGATAGGAAAAAGTTGTATTTCTAATTACTTCGAAGCCCGAAGCCTGTCCTGCCTGTACTGCCAGTACTGCCTGTACTGGCTGTACGCAAGCGATACCATCCCCGCCGGGCGGGCGGTCGGGACTCACGTCTTTCTCCCACTGCAGGTGGTAGGGGATCTCGTTGCCGAAGGGGAAGTCCAGGTGGCAGTTCATGACGGCGAAGCCGCCCACGCTGGCGCGCAGCCGCTCCGCCTCCAGCGGCAGCAGCGCGCGCGCGCCCGCCAGCGCCGCCGCCACCAGCGCCAGCGCCAGCGCCGCGCCGGCGCCTGCACCCGCGCCCGTGCGCCTGCGCATGCCCGTGCCCGTGCGCATTGCGTCACCGCGAGCTCGCGACCGGTCGGGAGCCTGGCGCGCGTCCGAGTGACCGCTCCCAGGACCCGCCCGCGGTCCGCGCTGACCTCACATCGCGCCCGCGCCCCGCCGCCCCCGCCGCCCGCCGGAAGCGCCTAATGCCGCCGATTATCTCCTCGCTCCCGCACTCCCGCCGGCCTCCACTCCGCGCCGTCCTCCTCGCCACGTTTTCCATCTCAGGTTGCGGAAAAACATTATGTAATGGGACGGGTTCCGAGTTCCGCGCGCCGCCGCCCGTCGCCGAGCGTCGCCGAGCGCCGCCGAGCGCCATGCTAATGGGCTCGTCGTATTTGGTTGGTCGGTCGCGGCCGCGGCATACCGAGCGGCGCGCCGGCGGCAGCAAATGAAACGCGGCCTCGCCACATAAGTACTCTTTATTAAACACGTCTTTGTACAATACCATAATATCTTATCTACGTTTGTATAAAAATTCTTAATACATAATACATTACTCTTTTGGAATATGCTTTTAAAAATGAAATGGAAATAAAGGGGGAATTACAATGTTGTCTAAATGCTAAAGGGGCTCGGGGCTCGGGGCTCGGGCTCGGGGCTCGGGCTCGGGCTCGGGCGCTCAGCCCTGCATGATGAGGTGCACGAAGTTCTCGTAGTTGATGTTCCCCTGCGAGTCCTCCTGCCCCTGCAGCAGCTGCTCCACCTGCGCACGCGCACATGAACAGATGAAGACGCGCGCGCACACCCACACCCACACACACACACACACCCACCCACACATCTCTACACACTGCACACTGCCACACCGCTATCGGTACACATCATGAATGCACAGGACTGAAATATCAATAAAATACTCCAGTAGTAGCTAGGCCCAACTTGTTACTTCAATGAGAGACACATTCAGAACTATTCCATTCATCATCATTAGCTCTAATGGATGTGTCACTTAAGAAAATCCATTATGTCAAACGACTGGAATTCTAGTGTTTGGGAGTGTCTGATGTTTATTCAATATAAAGAATAACCTGTTAATGCTGCCTAAAACATCTGACAAGATGACATAAAGCCCCTAATAATGTAAGAAAACCTGCATGCCTGAGAATAACAAATAATGTTAAATATTACGGACATGACACATGGCCATCTGACCCCAAACTAAGCAGAGCCTGTACTAAGGGTGTCAGAGACTGATATACATTATACATACATAGACACAGAACAAACAAGTGTTGGTCACACAAATGTTTGTCCTGAATGGAATTGGAACCCACAACCCCTGGTGCAGGAGGCTGACCCTGCCTACTGATTGCACCAACGGGCCAGCCAGAATTCTTCTTAATATGATGAGTCATGTAGAGTCTGGCAACCTACACTTGGACTGACCATCCAGCACGCTGGGCAATGACGCAGCTCTTTGTACTCAGTGGACACTATGCCCAGCAGTGGGTCAAATAACAAAGATGGAGTGCTGAACTATATAAAACACAAAACCTGTAAAACATACACACCTCATCATCACTCAGCTTCTCTCCGAGGGTGGCCAGCAGGTGCCGCAGCTCGGCAGAGGATATAAATCCGTTGCCATCCTTGTCGAAGTGACGCAGGCCTTCAATGAAATCATTAGCGGTGTCTCCGCTGCGAGCCTTGGAAATAGCCTGCCAAAAGCACAAGTAACATCCAGCCATTATCAACTAAATTTATTGCCATACAAATGACTTACAGATAAAACCGGTTACAAGTGAGGACATTCAGTACATAACTAGGTATCAGTAAAAACAATAATTGAATACATTATATAACAATAATTAAATTTGTGTTACATGAATTGACTCAACTCAGACAGATGGCGCAAAGGCTAAGGGTCCTCCTCGGCGCTCAGCCGGCGGCCGGCGGCCGGGCGAGGACGTAGCAGCTAGCAGTACCTGATAGATGGGCAGGAAGACCTCAAAGGATATTCTCTCATCAGGCTTGAGGTGCAGCGTGCACTTCTTGACGTCGGACTCGGTGGGGTTCTGGCCGAGGGCGCGCAGCGCGTCGCCCACTTGCGCCACGTGGATCTTGCCGTCCCCGCGCGAGTCGAACAGCTGGAACGCCTCCTGGAACTCTGCAAGCAAATAAGGGCACGTCAGCGGCGACGGGGCGGCGGGGCGGCGGGGGCAGCGTGGCAGACGGCGGGGCGGGCGGCTTACCTTCCACGGAGGTGAGCTTCAGCTTGGTGGGCGGCTCGTACATGAACATGTTGCGCGAGGGACGGGCGGCGGCGCACTACGACACACGGCAGTCAGCACGGCACTACGCGACTCGCGCCGACGAGTCGCTCGCACACCCGGTCAGATATGTTTTAAAATACGAGCCATATAAGGAAACTAGGGCGTTCGCAAAAGGCGACGCTTTCGGTGAGAACGTTGATTGACATGAATCAGAGGCCACGCGGCGTTCGTGCGCGCCGTCTTTGGCAGATTTTAAAAATAAAATAAAAACAATACAGAACACAGGAAAATTTTATTTCTATGTTGTTTTAATCGAATTTGTAATGGTCAAATTTTGCATTTTCCCCTTATGACTCACCTGCCAACTGATCTTCTGAATATCCAGCCTAGAACAAATAAAACTGTATGAGTAATAATATGTTTAAACGATAAACAAAATTGAAGTTTTTAAATTTACCATGTCTTGAATGTGAATAGAATCACTATATTGTTGTATGTATTTAATTCTTTAAATTTTTTCTTATAAATTTACACACCCATGAATGTCAAGAAAATGTCAAATCAAAAGTCAATACTGTCAAATTACACCAATGTCAATCGTGTCAAACCGTAGAGTAGACTGAGATTGAACTCGGTCCAAAGAAATTGGAGTTGCCTACTAATAGAAGCCCATTACTCAGTAACAATTTATTGTCATCTCTTGATCCTATTCTATCATATGGCAAAGTAAATACGTGGAAGTGAGAAACCAGATTCACTCTGTCTTGTTTTATTTAGCGTAGTCTTCAAACGCATCAATTTTTAATTTGTGTCACTATAATATTTTGTAGTAGGAGGTTAAAATCAAAGAAAACGCTGTTTTTACTCCGCGAATATTCAAAATCAGTAAGAAACTATAATAATCATTCATATTGACGTTAATATATTCAATACTTTTTTTAAAAAAGATGAGAGGAAAGAGCTGTAGACATTCTATGGTACGGCAAAATTGGAGGTAAGCCACACACAGCCACGCTCTAAGCGGTACTCTGAAATGGAGACGATAATAAATAATTATAGATGAATGTTCGAGTAACGATTAATTGGTGTTTTAAATTTAAAAGTTCAAGTTACAAAGATAGGCTCTATACATATTAGAATAAATAGTACATAATATAGTAGCCACACTGAGGCCGCACAATAGGTCTCATGTGCGAGCTGTTGCTCTAGCTTTGGTAAGTTTTTGACGTGATAACGTCTTATAAATTGATGAACATCGACAGCGCATATGAAAAAGTTGTGTTTTTTTTTGTACATCCCAGCATAAAAAGAGAAAAATATACTGATTCACAGAAAAATATTAAAAAAAATATTAAATATAATATAATGTTTGGGTAATAATAATATTTAAGTTTTAAAGTAGTTACGCCACCAGCAGGACTACACGATTCACGGGGTTAATTTTACACACGACAACATTGGCGGTTCCATGGCTCCGAAATAGGGAACTGTCAAAATAAATATATAGACTTGTCTGTTGTCTGTGATTAGTTATCTGTACTGTAGAATACTTTGAAGTTTAGACTACAGACGTCAATTCTCATTTTTTGTATTGTTTTAAATAATGAATATGACGTTATCACGTAAATCTATCGTCCGTAAACCGACTTTACAGACAACCAGTATTTTCTCCAAGCATTCGTATTCCGTAACTTTTGACTGTATAAGCACCACTCAACTCAAATTCAACATTTTCTATATGTCAAATCTAATTGTGCAAATAAAATATATAAGCAGTTCCGTTGCCGTTTTATAATATCAAAGCGGCCATCAATTATTTTTGATAACAAACAAAATTTGTAATTTAACACTTGTTGGTTTAAACAAATGGTTATATGACACGGAAAATTTATAAAAATGTCCTTAAAGTAATATCACTAACATTTCAGGAAAATTTGTCCCATTCCTGAACGCTAGCAGTCATTGATCTTACGTTCGAAAAAATGCCGATTGTGCTCGAACGGAACGGAACGGAACGATGGCGCGGTCGGGTCGGTCGACGTCGACGATTGGTGAACGAAATGTCGCGTCGAAGAAAGGGAAAATGAAAATTGCAAAATGGTGTAGAAGTCGATAAAAAGGTTAGTGGTTCATTTTAGTTAGATTTTAGATAAAATTATTTAAGTACAGACTTTATTAAATTTATCCTGCAATTACTAGCGATTACCGTTATCGGGCGAGCTAGGCGACAGCGGCGTTCGGCCCGGGCTTTGTTCGCCGAACTCCACGTGCCTTCCGCCATTTAGAAATATTTAAAAGCTAATACGCGTTAATTATCGATTATAATATAACTCCGAGGGAGACGCTAGCGAAAGAGATTTCGATGCTTCTTCCTCGTGGAGCATGAGTGGGTCGCGGGCGCATAAAGGGCGACGGGCGGCGTGGCCGCGGGCGAGGCGGGCCGTGTGACGAGCTGGCGCTGTTGCAGGCGCGGCATGGCCGGCGAGTTCGTGGAGGGCTGGTTCGCGGCGCAAGTGCTGGGCGAGGGCGCCTACGGAGAGTGAGTACCGCTGCTACCGCTGGCCGCTTCGCCGAGCGCAGCCCTTGTTACGTCAAGCCGCACATTTTGGCGATGGAGGATCTCGCGATCGGTCAGTTCGATCGCCTCTGTATTTATTAGGTTATATTATAACATGTTTGCGAATATTTATTTTTTATGTTTTATGCTCTGATGACCAGTTACGTCCACCGCGCAATCTTTAGTTTGTAAACTCTAAACAATAACATTAAGTAAATACTGGTACATACTTACATCGTCCATATTCAAATTTTAAGGATTGAATAGTGTTGTGTTCTACCAATATCTGAAAATTATAAAACAAACACGGTAACAGCATTCTTCTCTAAAATCATGCTCATCTCTCTGTTGTCTCTGTTGGCGCCGAGCGCCAACCAAATGCGCACGCCTTTCACTTGACTTGGTTTTTTGTTGTTGGTAGTAGTATTATTAAGATAGTCATTGACCCCAGAAATAATGTAATAATTTTGATGACATGCTGTAAAACATTCATCAGTAATGTAATAAGTCAAAGAAACAGTTATCAAAGCCATGGAAGGGTTTAGGCTGGCAATTACCCGTTTTTTTGTTTTCATGTTTAAAAAAGAAAGTTATAGTTATTACCTTATAATATAGAATTAAAATTTGATAGTTTTTGATGAGGTGTTGACATGCAACGAAAGAGTTACTGCAACAAATAGCACTGTTATATTTTAGTGTATGAGGTGCAGTGCACAAGCAGTGGCAGTGGCTGCTGCCGGGACAGAACTCTGGAAAGACTGATACGCATTGAATAAGACGCATCTTGTCTCGTTCATCATAAAATAAGTGGGGGAACATCTCTTATTTTTAAAACCTAATTAAATGTAATCAATGTTACACTAAGTTTGGATGCAGCAGGTGTAGACGCGGTTGTCCGGTTGTCTGGTTGTCTTGCTATTGTAGTGGCCACTGCTTACCATCCTCCTATAAGAAAGTGTGAACAGAAACTAAACTTAAAATGACTATATAAATTCTAAATAATATGAAATGTCCATATAGCTTGATATGGGATAAGCTATTGATTGTTTGTAGGAAAGTCCTAATATTGAAAATGCTATAGTTACCATAATTATTTATCACATGTCTGACCAAGATGTTTCCTGGTAGTCAACAATAAGTATTAAGTGCCATAGCAAGAAGACAAAATATTCATTAAATTAACATTAGTTATGATGACATATACTCGTACGTGTCAATAAAATGTTATGTTAGGTGTAGAGTAGAGGGATGCACACCTCGTGAGCACATGCTGCGGGCAGTTCCCTGTGAGGATGTGTTAGATTTTTAGAGCATTTGCATTAATGAAAGACAATACTTTTTAACATCCCAACTAAACTTACATTCTAAAATTGGTTGTAAGTTTCGTTAAAATAAAGAAAATAAAATCCATGATGGATTTTAAAATGGAAAATAATAATAAAACGATGGAAAATACACAGTTACAAAATTCATGGGATTCTGTCGAGGGCTGTGATGTATGTGGTTGTCAGCGTCAGCTGGTCCCCGCGGGGGGGCCGCGCGGCCTGGGGAGGGGGAGGGGGGGGGTCGTCCTTGAAGGTTCGCCCACCCGGCCGCCGGTCAGCGCCGCCATGTTTTCGGCGCACGTCTTTGCATAATCGCATTTATACGTATTTGCAGTGACGCCGCTTCTCATCCCACTGTTAGGTTTAGATATTTTGGCTGAAAGTTGATATTGCTCATTATGGCCTGAAACGAAATATTATTATTAATATAGCCAAATGTACCAACATTGTATGCCATTGGGGGTAGAGATGTGCAAACTAAATCAACAATATGTGATTTATAAATATTTTTCTTTGAAAGATTTAAATCACTTTTAAATCTTTAACTCTTTGGTTTCGAATGACATTATTCATTCAGTTGATCTTATGATGCAATTAACTATTGATTCATGTAGCTTATGTTTCTTTCATTCCCTCAATACTTTAAAATGCTATAAATAATAAAATAATAAATATTTATTATATTATATATATTTAAAAATGAAAATATTTAAAATAAAGTACTTTTTAATAACCGAATTTTATAAATACTCGCAACCGGTTATGGGCTTTACACTAAAGGCAGAGTCTAATTTTCTGTGTATCGTCATTATTGTATTTCAAAAAAGTTCGCATGGGCACCTACAACTCATGTTATCTCATTTCAATTCACAATATCCTGTATCTGTTGTCTCATTCTACATCTACGGATTTGTTTTGTTAGTTGCATCATTCCATCTTACTAAAGTCAATCCGTAGTGAGTTAAAGATTTATTTTCAAAACCAAAGATTTAAAGAGTGATTGCTCATATTAAAAGAATATACATCTTTTGTATCAATCACTCCTGAGTTACACATCTCTAATTGGGGGGCTAGGTAAAGGCAACACACAACCACAGAAGATGTAGTGCACAAGACTTATTTACGTTAGGAGTTGCTGTTAGACAAGCAAGACAAATAATCAGTGAGAAGGAAAAGTGAGACTGAACAGGATGTAAATTGTAAAGTATAGTATCCTCTCGAGCCTGTTAAGGTTGTAGTATTGAAATTATGTATGTAACCACTTGAAGAAGTAATTGTTGCAACTGCTGTTGATCTAAAAAAAATCATATTAAGCTAATTTCTTCTTGTTATCTTATTTTGATAACAGGGTACAAACTTACAAAGCAGTCTCGTCATGTAATAATATACAGATTCCTTTGAACATCTAACTTAAATATTCCGTCTGGGACGGTAACATAACAAAGATGCTTGAATGTAGGCCTGCACAACTTAAGGGATGGGAGGGGGCTGATCTTACTTAGCTCACAGCCAAACATCCCACATCTTACATAGATTCATAGTACTCTTATGGTATTTGTATACTCTTAATGATCAAAAAAATCTACCGCCGGTTCACAATGTTGGTGCTACCGAGAAGAACACTGCAAGAGTTTCTTGCCGTAGTTACTCTTTTCAAAATTTAAAATTTGATTAATATACATTATTATTGAACAAGTGGAGCTGGAGATACAAATAAAGCGTTTTTATCGTTCAAGTAGTAGTTTATTTTCTAGAAAGCTTTGTTATGGAGGTTTTGTTTGATAGGGTATTATGGATAGGGTATGGACCGAAATATAAAATTTGAATTAGCTTTTTTTTAAGCACTAAATTATTTATAATAAATTGGTGAATATTACTGAAACACCAAGCCCGTGCCCACCGCCGTACCGCCCAACACCCCGCGAGGCACGGCAGCGCGGACAGCGCCAGCACGGCATGACAGAAACATTTGTCTATTCGATGTGTAGAACGTTACATTAACGGTACATTCATCTAGAGATTACGTGGCCGACGGAATTGATAACCCTCTTTTATTCAAATAATGGGTATTTTTTATGTCGAATGGTGCTTCTTGGTTGGGAGTTAAAACATCAGCCAACCGGTATCAAAATGGGAAGGGTAGATTTAAATCATAGTCGAGCTAGCGAACGTGAAGTCGAGGAGTAACCGAGTGCGGGCGCAGGGTGCGGCTGCTGGTGCACGCGCGCACGGGCGCGTGCGTGGCGCTGAAGGCGGTGCGCGCGGCGGCGGCGGCGGGGGCGGGGGACGCGGCGGTGGGAGCGGCGGGGGCGGTGGGAGCGGCGGAGGCGGCGGGGGGGGCGCGCGAGGCGGCGCTGCACCGCGCGCTGCGGCACCCGCACGTGCTGCGCTGCCTGGGCGAGCGCCGCCACGGGCCGCTGCACTACCTGTTCCTGGAGTACGCGCAGGGCGGCGAGCTGTTCGACCGGATAGGTGAGCCGGCCCGCTTGTTTATAATGATACCTTCGTTTACTACCATAATGCTCATTAAAAAAAAACCCATGAAGGTGGAAAGGACATTTTTCATACAGAACTAGTGTCGCCGATTTGCGGGGTTGAAGAGAGCGGTGCACTAATTAAACCTAGTCAAAGACTTATTCTTAATAATCTTTATTTGAAATTTAGTTAGGCTTAATTACATATAGGGCTATTTTACTAAGTCGCCTTAGTCTACCTGCAAGGCATGCACATTTTAATTACCTAAATCTTGAGTTTACAAATTAATGAATTAATTGCACTTCACACATCTCTTTTGAACTAAAATAAACCCAATATGTACTAATAATATTAAAATAAATGTATCACATCATTTATGTTATATTAGTCACATTGTTCAATTTTAAATATAGATAATTATCTTAATTCTAAGAACTCATTTTTGATGTACTAAAATTTTTTCACAAGCTCCTACATAGTAATTGCCATAATTAGAATAAAAATTCAGCATACTATGTACAAGTAGGCATGTATCCGCCGAGTGCTAACATTAGCTGGACCTAACATCTTCCTTGAATAACGGCTTACATCCACATAGTGAGCATTCAATATGTTTTGCATCCTACATGCATATGATAAATTTCCCCATATAATCAGGCTGTAACTTGAGGACTGAGGTAATTTAAAAAAAAAAATTACCGGTAAGATTGGGATCGCCAACAACTCGGATTGCTCGTCGCTGTATGGAGTCAAGTGGATTCAGCTGGTAAGCCGGAGCACCCTCCAGAGATGGAAGCAGTACTCCATGTGCGGCCGAACTTGGGACTTGTACAATAGAAGCCGGTCGGCGTGAAATAATATCGCGCCCTATTTAGCAAACCGAGCTACTTTGCAGCAAGTTTGGCTTTCATTTCCAAATGACCCCGACGATACTGCTCGTCGCTGGAGATGTCGACGCCCAAAATCCCAATCGATTTCCTGATGGTGAGTGCCCTCAAATCGCGGAGCTACGACGAGTTTTTTTAGTCTTCGAACGGTTAAACTGGACTAAATTTAGTCGTCCCCATTCTGAGTTCTCAACTTCAGACACAAGTTTATTCTTACTTTCCTCCACAAGAGACTGAGAGGTACCCGCGCGGCCCATGTAATGCGCGTCACCAGTGCTGTCATCCGAATAGCAATGCATGTCAGGGCTCTGCTCTAACATGTCATCGATATGAAGATCGAACAGCGTAGGAGACAACACAGAACCTTGGGTTCTTTTTATGAATAAGACCATAAAAAGATTTTGTTTCCTCCTTTGGTTTGCGGGCAGAGCCGGACGCGGGCATGAGCGAGGCGGCGGCGCGGCGCTACTGGCGGCAGGCGCTGGAGGGGCTGCGCTACCTGCACGCGCGCGGCGTGGCGCACCGCGACCTCAAGCCCGAGAACCTGCTGCTGGACGCCGCCGACAACATCAAGATCTCCGACTTCGGCATGGCCACGCTCTTCAGGTGAGGCTATCCCGCAGAGCCGGACGCGGGCGGGGGCGAGGCGGCGGCGCGACATTTTGACATTTTATTCAGACATTTAATGATTGTGTGCTCGGAAGCATTATAGCTAGTATAGTTGAAAGCAAATGAACCGTTCGTATTTGTGTGTTGCGACAGGCACGGGGCGCGCGAGCGGCTGCTGTCGCGCGTGTGCGGCACGCTGCCGTACGCGGCGCCCGAGGTGCTGGCGGCGGCGCGCGCGCCCTACCGCGCGCCGCCCGCCGACCTCTGGGCCGCCGGCGTCGTGCTGCTCGCCATGCTGTGCGGCGGTCAGTAGCAGTAGTAGTCGGTGGCCAGTGCGCGGTGTGCAGGCGTACAGATACACTTGCCATAAAGTTATTTTACCACGTTTATCGTACTTGTGAAATTCAAACACTCCATTGTTCACACCGAGCGTGCGCGCGCACGTCTCGTCCAAGATGAATGCTGTAGTTTTCTTTTAGTCTTGTGTTCTTGTGATGTGAGTACGCTAGCGGCGGCGGAGGCGGCGGCGGCGGCGGCCGGGCGCGGCTCGTCTCTTTGGTATCCTAGCTGTAGGCGTGCGCGGCCCTAAAGTTACGGTACCGAAGTTACGAGCCGCGCCGCTCGCTTCTCTCCGCCTCGGCTCGGCTCGGCTCGGCTCGGCGCGGCGCGGTAAGCTCGTTCCCATTGACTTGCACCATTTTTGTTTTTCCTCGTGGACGTGGTTCTCTGTTCCCAAATGTAAACGGACTAACCGAGGCGACTCGCTTTGCAGAGCTGCCGTGGGAGCGCGCGGAGCCCGCGGACCCGCGCTACGCGGCCTGGGCGCGCTGGGCGGCGGGCGGCGCGGCGGGCGGGGCGGCGAGCGGGGCGGGCGGGGCGGCGAGCGGGGCGGGCGGGGCGGCGGGCGCGCCCCCCGGCGGCGTGTGGCGCAAGCTGGGCGCGGGCGCGCTGGCGCTGCTGCGGCGGCTGCTGCGGCCCGCCGCGCGCCGGCCCGCGCTGCCCGCGCTGCTGCACCACCCCTGGCTGCAGCACCCCCTCCAGCCGCACGGTGAGCGCTGATATGTGACGGGTGCCCTCGTGCGACGTGTGCCAGTATTATGCGCCAAAAAGACGAATGTCAATGTTTATATCGAGTCTAGCATACGAACGAGATACAGATCAACGTTTGAGAGCCACCGCGACGGACGGCGCCGGCGAGTCTGCAGTCGGCGGGGCCGGCGCGTCGTGTCAGGTACTAGGTGACTCTGAGTGGCTGGTCTCAGAGCTGCCTCGTGCCTCAGCACGGCGCGGGCGGCGGGGGAGGAGCGCGGGGCGGCGGGGGCGGAGCGCGGGGCGGCGGGGGCGGAGCGCGGGGCGGCGGGGGCGGGGCGGGGCCCGCTGCGGCGCTTTGGCGATCTAGCTCCATGACGTGGCGTTGGCTCATAAAGCTAGATTACCAAAGCACCGCGCCGGGCCGCTGCGGCGAGAAGACCGAAGAGTTCGCCGTCCACACGCTTCTTCCTACTCTGTTCTTCAATTATTAAAATGTGTAATTTGTGTTTCTTTTTATCCCAAGGGAACACTGTATCGAGATAAAAGGTATCCTTTATGTTAATTCAAGGTGTAGCTTCAGCTACCTCCATACCAAAATTTATCAATATCGTTGCTGTTCATTCATTCATTTGTACTTGCAGTTCACTAGAAAATGTTAAATTGAAAAATTGATGTTGGTGAAGCACGGCCTGGAGATTGATTTTTACTTTTTTTTATACATACATACTCTGAATATCTTAATATATATATTTCTTGTGTACGTGTGTATGACAGTGAACTCCTAAACAGCTGGATAGGTTGATGAAACTTTTTGTGTGTGTTCAAGGGGATTCGAGGATGGTTTAGATTCACAATTAGCTCCACTGGAAAATGTTTTTTAAACACTATTTTAGTATTTTTATTTTTAACCGGCGTTCATTGACGTTAAGCGTCGCGTCACTTTGACATATTATGGCAGAACAACGTTTGCCGGGTCAGATAGTACTATATATAATATAATACATACTTTGTTGTTTTGTCATGACTACTATTGACATAATATATGCATTCGTGTTTTTCGGTAGCAGATTCGGGGACAACTCGGACTTGCTCCTCGCAGCCGGCAGGGGGCGCGGGCGGCAGGGAGGCGGGGGCGGAGGGGCCGAGCGCGGACGCGGTGGAGGCGCTGCTGAGCCACTCGCAGCCCGCGCACGCCGACGACCTGCTGCTGGCCTCGCCGCCCGACGCCGCGCTCGCCACGCAGCAGGTACAGCCGCGGGGAGGCGGGGGCGGAGGGGCCGAGCGCGGACGCGGTGGAGGCGCTGCTGAGCCACTCGCAGCCCGCGCACGCCGACGACCTGCTGCTGGCCTCGCCGCCCGACGCCGCGCTCGCCACGCAGCAGGTACAGCCGCGGGGAGGCGGGGGCGGAGGGGCCGAGCGCGGACGCGGTGGAGGCGCTGCTGAGCCACTCGCAGCCCGCGCACGCCGACGACCTGCTGCTGGCCTCGCCGCCCGACGCCGCGCTCGCCACGCAGCAGGTACAGCCGCGGGGAGGCGGGGGCGGAGGGGCCGAGCGCGGACGCGGTGGAGGCGCTGCTGAGCCACTCGCAGCCCGCGCACGCCGACGACCTGCTGCTGGCCTCGCCGCCCGACGCCGCGCTCGCCACGCAGCAGGTACAGCCGCGGGGAGGCGGGGGCGGAGGGGCCGAGCGCGGACGCGGTGGAGGCGCTGCTGAGCCACTCGCAGCCCGCGCACGCCGACGACCTGCTGCTGGCCTCGCCGCCCGACGCCGCGCTCGCCACGCAGCAGGTACAGCCGCGGGGAGGCGGGGGCGGAGGGGCCGAGCGCGGACGCGGTGGAGGCGCTGCTGAGCCACTCGCAGCCCGCGCACGCCGACGACCTGCTGCTGGCCTCGCCGCCCGACGCCGCGCTCGCCACGCAGCAGGTACAGCCGCGGGGAGGCGGGGGCGGAGGGGCCGAGCGCGGACGCGGTGGAGGCGCTGCTGAGCCACTCGCAGCCCGCGCACGCCGACGACCTGCTGCTGGCCTCGCCGCCCGACGCCGCGCTCGCCACGCAGCAGGTACAGCCGCGGGGAGGCGGGGGCGGAGGGGCCGAGCGCGGACGCGGTGGAGGCGCTGCTGAGCCACTCGCAGCCCGCGCACGCCGACGACCTGCTGCTGGCCTCGCCGCCCGACGCCGCGCTCGCCACGCAGCAGGTACAGCCGCGGGGAGGCGGGGGCGGAGGGGCCGAGCGCGGACGCGGTGGAGGCGCTGCTGAGCCACTCGCAGCCCGCGCACGCCGACGACCTGCTGCTGGCCTCGCCGCCCGACGCCGCGCTCGCCACGCAGCAGGTACAGCCGCGGGGAGGCGGGGGCGGAGGGGCCGAGCGCGGACGCGGTGGAGGCGCTGCTGAGCCACTCGCAGCCCGCGCACGCCGACGACCTGCTGCTGGCCTCGCCGCCCGACGCCGCGCTCGCCACGCAGCAGGTACAGCCGCGGGGAGGCGGGGGCGGAGGGGCCGAGCGCGGACGCGGTGGAGGCGCTGCTGAGCCACTCGCAGCCCGCGCACGCCGACGACCTGCTGCTGGCCTCGCCGCCCGACGCCGCGCTCGCCACGCAGCAGGTACAGCCGCGGGGAGGCGGGGGCGGAGGGGCCGAGCGCGGACGCGGTGGAGGCGCTGCTGAGCCACTCGCAGCCCGCGCACGCCGACGACCTGCTGCTGGCCTCGCCGCCCGACGCCGCGCTCGCCACGCAGCAGGTACAGCCGCGGGGAGGCGGGGGCGGAGGGGCCGAGCGCGGACGCGGTGGAGGCGCTGCTGAGCCACTCGCAGCCCGCGCACGCCGACGACCTGCTGCTGGCCTCGCCGCCCGACGCCGCGCTCGCCACGCAGCAGGTACAGCCGCGGGGAGGCGGGGGCGGAGGGGCCGAGCGCGGACGCGGTGGAGGCGCTGCTGAGCCACTCGCAGCCCGCGCACGCCGACGACCTGCTGCTGGCCTCGCCGCCCGACGCCGCGCTCGCCACGCAGCAGGTACAGCCGCGGGGAGGCGGGGGCGGAGGGGCCGAGCGCGGACGCGGTGGAGGCGCTGCTGAGCCACTCGCAGCCCGCGCACGCCGACGACCTGCTGCTGGCCTCGCCGCCCGACGCCGCGCTCGCCACGCAGCAGGTACAGCCGCGGGGAGGCGGGGGCGGAGGGGCCGAGCGCGGACGCGGTGGAGGCGCTGCTGAGCCACTCGCAGCCCGCGCACGCCGACGACCTGCTGCTGGCCTCGCCGCCCGACGCCGCGCTCGCCACGCAGCAGGTACAGCCGCGGGGAGGCGGGGGCGGAGGGGCCGAGCGCGGACGCGGTGGAGGCGCTGCTGAGCCACTCGCAGCCCGCGCACGCCGACGACCTGCTGCTGGCCTCGCCGCCCGACGCCGCGCTCGCCACGCAGCAGGTACAGCCGCGGGGAGGCGGGGGCGGAGGGGCCGAGCGCGGACGCGGTGGAGGCGCTGCTGAGCTGCATCGGCTATTGGCTATGACGCTCTTCAACACTTCTTTCAATATAATTATGAATAACAAGATTCAATTTGATCGCTGTTTATTCCTATCAATATTGTAATCTGACAGGGCGTGCTGGCGCGGGTGGCGCGGCGGCTGCCCCGCGTGTGGCTGCGCGGCGACGCGGCGGCGGCCGAGCGCGCGCTGCTGGCGGCGCTGCGCCAGCGCGGGCACGCGTGGCGCCATCTGCAGCCCAGGCTGGTCGGTGTGCTTTAATCTTTATACATATTGTCTCATCTCTTATCGGTTAATGTGATTTAGAAATTAATATTATAAAATGTATAAATGTTATTATTCTCAAATAAGTCTTTCGATCACAATGTTTATATATTTTATCATATCAACAGCTAGCCATCGAGTGCGGATGCGGCGTGAAAATGCGCGCGTGGGCGTGCGGCGCGGGCGGCGGCGAGGGCGGCGAGGCGCGCGCGCTGCTGGAGTTCCGGCGCTCGCGCGGCTGCGGGCTCGCCTTCCGCCGCCGCTACCTGGAGCTGCGCGCCGCGCTCGCCCCGCACCGCGCGCCGCCGCCGCCCGACCTGCCCTTCCTCACGCCCCCCGTGCCGCCCCTCGCCCCGCCCCTCACGCCCCCCGTGCCGCCCCTCGCCCCGCTCGCGCCCATGGACACGGACGCGTGACGCGCGGGGCGAGTGCGATTCATTCGATTGTGATATTTTAATTCTACCTGTCAAGTGCCTATTGTACGATTCTGCCATTCGGGTGGAGCGTTCATTAAGATTAATTTAAGATTTTTACTGTTATTACATAAGTTGATGAATATGCGCTTTCTAATTTGTAATGATAAAACCTCCACTCCGCTCTTGGCCCTACGCGGCGGGTCGTCCGGCCGCGGCGCGGACGCCAGCGCTCCTCTCGTCCGTCGACTGTTCACTGAGTTCACTCCAGTTCCGCCGCTCCTCTGATGCATCAGATGCATGGCTCGCGCTGACCAAATTTGCTTTGGTTTGCGCGACTTCTGGGAAAAGTTTTTTGATTGCAACCACAACCCTTTCTTTGTCGTGCTGTAGGGCACGGGTCTCCCGGAGGGACTCGGCCTTAGTCCACCGCGCTGGCTTCACATGCCTTATGAACAGAGAACTATTGGGCATGCCGGTTTGCTCCAGAGCTTTACATTATGTGCAGATGTTTCCTATACTCATTGGTCGTGGGCCGCCGAGTTGACGACACTTTTTAGCCAGTGGGGTGTAAGGTTCGAGACTCCTTATGATGCGGCATACAGCTGCAGGCGGACGGAGCTCCAGTACGGGAGAAGTGTTCCAGCGGCGGGCGATGTGAGCGTGAAATAAAACAGGTTGATTTAATAAACTGATTTATTATAAAAAAGTTTCTATCATCATAACTCGACAGCAATGTCCAGACTAGGTCCTAGATGCAACACTACATTCTTACGCGTAACATACTGGCGCCTACTTTCGTATATCTTGAGAGATGACATTTTGTAAACACTCAAGGTTGGTCAATTATTATCTAGCTAAACAATTATTCGCACAGATTTAACTTTTCATTACAAGCGGGACGTGAACGCGGGCGCTGCCCTCGCAAAGTACACTGCACTGTTCCAGTCACGCCCAGGGCCTAGGGTAGCCAACCGTACTACATGTGGGGTCTGCGTACTATACAGCTGCAACCCGTAGACCTCCCACTGCTGGACACGGGTCCCCACAGACGGCTGCGGGAGGTTTAATGCATACTACATCACGCTGCTCCAATGCGTATTACTGGAGGTACTGCGTACTATAGACTTTTGAAAAAAAATATATAGTACGCAAATACCTATACCTGCTATATTTCAATTAGATGTAATAAATCCGCCATTTTATTTAAGAACTCTGTACATTATTGCATGTGCAAAAAAAAATAGTTTGTATAAAAATAAACAATAATACTATATTGTACGAAAAACTGTTGGCAACCCTAGTCACAATATTATTCTGCTCTTAGGACTTATCTTAATCTACAATCCATTTATTAAACAAGCCGGCAATCATAAGTACATAGGAAGGTAATCGTCACAAGAATTACTATTTACTGACGATAATATTGGCGGTGATATGAAAATTACGAATTTATCAATTTTCAGTAGAGGGAATTAATTGTAGATATCGTCAGAAATACATTGGTACTCACAGACATACCTCCTTTAGAGTACTATATTTACCTTGCGCTGTATCAGAATCACAAGTTATTATGGATTCAATTTGATTATTGATAACAACAAGCTAATATTGCAAATGATATATATTTTCAAGTCCATCACTGCAACAAAACTCTGCACATAATTATGTATATGTAACGGGGTAGCTCCACCTCGGGTCGAGCCGCTTGCCGCGCCCTTCGCCGCCAGAGCCCTCTATCCGGTTAGCCAAAGCCTACACGCATTGAGCGTTCAACCCACGGAAAACAGAGAGCAACAGCCTCTACATAAGAATAATGTACACGTGAGTAGAGCACAGCATGTAAACCTAGAGTATCTATTAATTCCACGCTTTACGAAGTGCTAACAGCTCCAATTTCTGGCGTGCTCTAATGATTTTAGAGTAAAGATAAAACATCACCTCCATAAAATTTTGTGCTCAACAAAGATTACCTATTGAACATGGCATTGTAGTAGGTATTTAATCTATGGCCTTGCGCGACGCAGAGTAATCAGAAAACTTCATAATTGGAATGTTTTCGTGCTCTTACTTAGCGCGCGCTTTTATCATCTGCTTCTTTTCTTTCAGACGCTTTTAATAGCTTGTTGGTGTGTATGTAACCTGACTAGGATCTTCAGGATTAGCAATTTTCGGTTATGTACAAGTGTTTTTAAATTATAATTTATTATTACCTATATAAATTCGTCGGCGTGCTCATAAAGTGCCGCGTAGTGCAAGATTGAGATTTGAGAGCGATCACTTTAGGTTTTGCTCGGTTGCGAATAATTGGACATGTTTCTTTGAATGCTTTGTGCGAACCTTCAAAATGGGTACAAATATATTATTTTATTTATTTCCAAACTAACTAACTTAACAGGGTTGAAGGTACATTATTATAATAAATCATCTGTAAACAATGAAATAAATATACTTAGGTACAGTAGTTACATGAATACGCATTCATTCATGATTATTACTATAGATAGGAATAAACTAGCTTGTTTTTAAATATGGGTTTGTACGTTAAGATTTATTGCGTTTTGTTTTATTGCTATTTTCTACTGCCAGAAATATGAATGAAAATATTCGAGTTTGTAGGTTTGCTATCTTTGATATCGTTCGTATTGAACATGTAGGTGGGTACCTAGTAGGCGGCTCGCGGCTCGCGGCGAAGGCGCGGGGCGCGGCTCCTGATATGTGTGTCGCTCGCTCCCCGGCGGCGGCAATCATTACACTAAGAGTAAAGAAATGTTTCTCTTTAATCTCTAATCATTACAGTCTATATGCTAGTCGGTAATCGCGAATCAGGAGTCGCTAAAACTGGCAGACGCCGCTTGCCGTTTCCACTATATACATGTACAGCCGCGGCCGCCACTGGCAGCAGCCGCCGACGACGCAGCGTGTGGGCCGCTCGTGCAGCTCGGGGCCGCTCGAGCAGCTCGGGGCCGCTCGTGCAGCTCGGGGCCGCTCGAGCAGCTCGGGGCCGCTCGTGCAGCTCGGGGCCGCTCGAGCAGCTCGGGGCCGCTCGTGCAGCTCGGGGCCGCTCGGGGCAGCTCGGGGCCGCCGGCGCGCCGCTGTCTCGAGATCTCCATTAGGATGAGTCTTCTTACAGAGTTTTCGCCTTTTCTAACAAATCATTGATAAATTTCTGAAAAAGAATAAACACTACGGTATATTAACGGTGTAAGCCAGCAGGCAGTTGATAAGCGTGCTTATAATTTCAGATCAAAGAGAATTCCCAACCTAACCGTACAGGGAGGGCAAAGAAGTAGAACAAGTAAAAACTTTGCAAATGCATTTCAAATTGCGATAATTGTAGCAGACTGTCCACTGTTGCTTAAAGACATTTTTTTCGTTGTTTAAAGCAAGCTTTTGCTTCGACACTCACATGTACATCCTTTTGAGGTTTCTTGGCATCCGCTAGTAGTGTCTGAAAATAATGCACTTTGTTATTAAACTAGTTACAAGAAGAGTAGGCTCGATGCTATGGGGCTATGGAAGTGGAACGCTCCTCTACTTCTATAATATTGAAAGCTCCTTGAACGAAACTGACGTTAATCGTTAATTGTTTGGATGTTTGTTGCTGAAGCTCGCAAACACTACAGAACGGATTTGGATGCAACTTGGCAGACAGGTAGACGATAACCTAGATAAGCACATCGGATATTTTTTATCTTGAAAACATTATGTTCCCTACGGATTGCATTGCACTTTTATTGGAAAGTTATCACCAACAGATGGCTCTGACACTAATTCTTAATTTGATTAGCAAAAGCTAGTTACTATGAAAATAACGTTAAAGTAAAATGTTACATTTTGAATTAAATGTTGATATCATCCTGTCGACAAGGGAACTCTTCGCAATTGGCACATAGACGAGCCGGCCAATGCCCGGCCCTGGGCCAAACACTCACACACGGCCACCGCGCGGCCACCGGACCCCAGACTAGGCGCGAGCCTGTACTAGACTGATATATATTTTTAAATACGTATGTACTAAAATAGATAATCTAAACATCCGCAAAATGGACGAATGCTTGTCTTGAGTGGGATTCGACGACCCCGGGCGTACCAGGCAGGGTCACCACCGATCGCGCCAGCGGGCCCGGCAACGAGTATCAACGAGTACCAACGAGTGCCCACGTACACGCCGCTCTAATTGGTAGTAACTATCAAACAACTAACTAACAATCATTGCATTGTAGATGTTTCTTTATCATCACATAATCACTACGGCGGCTTTCTGCTAGTCGACACGAGATGGCACCACGTTTGTATAGTGGCAACGGAGCTAATGTGTAGTCTTAGATTACAGAACGATATGTAATGTGTAAATGAAAGTGCCTAGGTACCAGCGAGGTGCACAGATATTGTGACTAAGCTAAGCGAGCGCGACATTGGGTAAGGCCGCGTCGAGTCAGCCACGCCGGTCGAGTGCGGCATGGAAGGCCTTCTTCACGCTGCGCTGGGATTTAAACCGGACCTCTCCAGGGAGGCCGAAATCTTAGCTGTTAATCAACATCTATCAACATTTTCAAAATGGTGGGGTGTGTGTGGGGGGGGGGGGTGTCGTTACCGCGAGGTGTCGCCGGCGCGGCTCGTCGCCGTCCATGTCGAGCAACTCGTCCACGTCCACGTCCACCTCCTGCGCCGCCCCCGCCGCCGCGCCCGCCTGCGGACAGAGGGGCTGGTTGAACTTGACTAACATTAAACAAGAGAAGCCATTGACTATAAATAGCAAGGATTTGAGTTCAATTTCATCACGTCGAACACGTATCCAGATTTTTTATTTATTATCATAAAGTTAACCAAGTCCCACAGCTGCGCCGCTTTGACTTCGTTGGGCCGAAGTGTAGACCGCCGCTTGCCGCTTGCCGCTTGCCACTCGGACGACGATAACATCGATAACGATTCGCATGTATTTTTCGAACTCGACCAGCGCAAGGCGATGACTACTAGACAGGTGGGTAGTAACTGCTGGTAAATTTACATCTCCATCAACCTCAAGAAAACCGATCGCGCCCACGCATGTGTGCCTCGTTTTACTCGTAGGCAGCCACCGGGCCGGTAAGGTAGGTAACGCGATCGAAGCAGGAGAAGCAGGAGAAGCGACCCCACCGGCGTGTCGTACAGCTTCTGCAGCTCGTCGTACAGCCACATCTCGACGGCGAGCCGCTTGCGGATCAGCGCCATCTGGTGGCTGCCGTACTTCGCCGTCAGGAACTTCTCCCGGCGCTCCTTCACCTAAAACCGACATTTACAAATGAAAAGACTATCTCCATTCATCGTCAATCTTTAGATACAAGTGAAGAGTGGAAAGATCGGAGCGCTCACCTCGCCCTTGTCGCTGAAGTTGACGTGCAGGCCGGCCTTGGCGGGCGAGCGCTCGGTGGGCGAGAGCGCGGCGTGCGGGCCGTGCGGGGGGTGCGCGGGGTGCGGGGGGAGCGGCGCGCGCGCGGGGGCGGGGGGCGCGCGCGGGAAGCCGCCCGGCGCCGCCACGCCGCACTCCATGCCGCCGCCGCGGCTCTGCAACAGCAGCACGCGACGCCGTCAGCGACTCAGCGTGAATCCCTCGTGAGCGGACCGGTGCTGCCTGTCGTTAGGCACACCGACGACACCGCAGCCCTTTCTTGTCCCACCGCTGGCCAAGTGCGGTTCACATGCCTTCGAGAACATAATGGAGAACTCTCGGGCGTGCAGGTTTACTCTCGATATTTTCGTTTAGTACTACAGTAGGCGACATTTAATTTCCGTCATTCTCACATAGCGGTCAGCCCCGTCGAACTCGCAACCGTCACCCGCAGCGACGCCGTGCCGACGGGACCGAGGCGTCGTCTGCGTCACCAGGTCGCTACCTCTCCGACTACAAGCGCTGCGACACAAACATCGTGTAGTTATTGGAAGCAGCATGTTTATAATGATGACTCAATCGATTCAATGGAAAACGCGTGAGCAGAGCGCGAGCGCGGCTCTGGGGGGGGGGGGGTTGAGGGGGCAGAGCGGCAGGGCTGTGCCTGCTGGATTTACTAGGAAATTCTTTAAGGTAACTGCGTTCCGAACTCCAGACGTGCTATGAGAACAAGCAAGCATCTAAACGGGAAATAAGTAGGTAGCATCTCAGTAACCGGTACCCGCCGGAGACGACACGACTGCCAGTACTGGCCAGTGGTGCCGAGGCGCCAGGCGCGCCTCGCTCGGGCCGCGTCGCGGGTCCGGGCGGGCGCTGTTGTTTGGTAACGCGACGATTTTCGCAAGAATGGGCAGTATTGACATTTAAGAAGCTCTGCCTGAGTACCTACCAGCTACTACCTCCTTAAAACAAGGGTGTCTCAGATCGAGCTGGACGGGCGAAGCGGGCGAAGGGATTCACATATGATAAAATACTTACCTACAATACCTAAAGTAACATTCCTACGCCTACTTCATCATCATCACTTCGAATTGCATGCAAGAGTTATTCCACCAATAGCGCGTGAAAACTGAACGTTTTACTTTTACCTCAATGTCGTTATCCTCACCCTGTCCTCGTCCTAGAGCAGGACGGAGTATCCTGGCTCCGGAGTTAAGCGCGGCGGGCGGCCGTTAAAAATGCATGCGGGAGCGCGACTTGCATTTATCCGAAACAAAACAGAGGCTCAGGGGCCCCCGTGGCCGCGCGCCGGGCTCCGCGGGGGGCGCGGCCCTCGGCCCTCGAGTGATCCGCCACCGTCACCCCGTACTCCCAGAGATACTGAAGATATTTTGATTCCGGACTTCGTAGATTCATTGGCTTAATTGGTTGGATGTATTGAATAATACGGACGTGCGCCGCGCCAGCAAAATGCCGTACCTACTTTGTCTAACGAAGAGGATTTGGACTCTACGGGCAAAGCTCCTAGCGCTCCTAGCGCTCGGTAGCCGGTGACGTCGATTGCCGAGACGCGTGCTCTATGCTCTAAGGCTCTTGCGAGCAGATTCACATGAGATTATAATAAGTCATGCTAAGCGAGAGCCGCGCTGGCGGAAGATCACAATGTCCCGAAGAAATCCCTTCATGCTTTGCTTCTCGCGGCAGTCGAGTGACGCAAGCAGCCGCCGAGCGACTGTTATTTCGCCACACTACCACACAATTACCACACACTACCACTCACTACCACCATCTACCACTCACTATCGCACACTACCACACCCTACTGTCACTACACGTTATGAATATTTTATGCTTCATACTAGCTCTCGGTTCGAGTTCGCCGCGCATGAAGAGCGGGGAAGGCAACTCCGTCGAATATTATTAGCTGAATTTTACATGTGAGAAAGATGAGCATATTATCATGAATGTTATGAATCCGTTAGATAAGGTGGTGTGTACAGTGTGGTGTGTAGGACGACGCAATCGTCGGCGCCGGGCGCGCCGATCGCTCGGACAGTTGCGCATTTGACTGCAGGGGCCGAACGGACTGACGGACTGAATGAGCAATGAGCCCTGCTATGTTTTGTTCCGCAGAAAGACATTGTGTTCAAAATATGTTTTGCAAAACTTTGACAACAATGAGAACATCTTCAACACACCGATTCTCACTTCGATCTCTTCAATACCCGAAAGTCCCGAGGAGGATATATAGCCTATAGCACCTATAGCTACCTCCTGCAGGCACCGACCGCAAATATCTAAAATGGTAGCTAGGTGTAAACGAAAGTAATATTATCCACTTATAGAAACTATTATTATATGTATGTTCACGGGGTCCAACGGTCCACTAATTGTTAACAATATTGTTCTAAAGGCTATACCACGGCGGCGAGGGTACGCGAAGGCGCGGCGCGCAGCAGATGAGCTGACCTTTGTTGACGAGGCGGTCGATGAGGTACCTGAGGTACTTGTTGACATACTCGTAATATCCAACTATAGATATTGCTTTCTCTTCAGATTCCGGCTTTTATCGAAAGGGAGAACGTGTTACTAAAAAAAAACAATGGTTGTCTGTAAAGTCGGTTTACGGAATGATTTTACGTGGTAAGTAATGCAATTCAGGCGACCGTTTTCGTAGAATTTGCGCTCAAAATGCTTTGAACACACTCGCTTAGGGTTTAATTGTCTATGTTAAGAGTATGTAGAGCTTCAAATATTATTTGTTTTAACCATACATTTCGCCTAATCGGCGGTTTCGGAAAACAATGAAGATGAGATGCGTAAATACATTTCCTAGCGATTAAAAAAAGGCTCGACTGATGTGACAATTTTATTAAACGTAAACTCACAAAACCTAAGTAGGTAGTTACCTACTTATGTATTTTTCGTATTATATTGATTTCATTTAGTAGTACTTCGGCTCGAGAGTCACGCGTTCTTAAATATCCATGTTTGGTCCATTTCGAAGTGGCACCGTTCCGATCCACTGAGCCGTTAGGTAAGGTGCTGGCAGGTGTGCCTATACTTAGGTTATCTTAGGTCAAACGAACATTACAAAACGTAATCTGAGCCTAGCACTTGAGAGCATTGCCATAGTATAAAGACTCGAAGCGAAGACTCTTTATACTATGGCATTGCCGCGCCGCGTCGACTGGTAGCCTGCAGCAGGTGGCTGCGATATGCAAAAGAAACATCGCGCCTTTCGCAACTCGAAACTCGATATCCTCATTACGCTGCTGGCGCGGGCGCCGCGCCGGGGTCGCCTTGTGCGGTAGGGCGCCGCGCCGGGGTCGCCTTGTGCGGTAGGGCGCCGCGCCGGGGTCGCCTTGTGCGGTAGGGCGCCGCGCCGGGGTCGCCTTGTGCGGTAGGGCGCCGCGCCGGGTCCCGCCAGCCGCAGTCGGCGAAGCCTCACAGAGGAAGGACGATAGATACGGTGGCTCCCTCGTCAGACTTCTATTTCGTTTAACATACTTGAATAATAATATGAACATGTTTGGACAAAATCATGTAAGCGTGTCCTCAATTAGCAATTCTGTGGCTGGTCGAGTCGAGTTGACCTGTGCGTCGCTGGACTTCGTGAGATACTATTTTCGTGTCTCAGCACCTGAAGCCAGTGGTGCCTTGTGTCGCAACCACGGCGCGACGCTGCGCTGCGCTCGCCCACAACATTTCTTTTTTTTTATATTTTTTTTTTTCTTATTTCTTAACTAGAGGAAAAAGTTGTTAACATAGTGTGTTATTATTTTGATTTCTTGTCTACTACTTGCGCCCCGCCACCCGCCTCTCCAAGCGAGGTCGCCTCCGGTGTCGGCTCGAGGGTCACATGACCAAAGCCATCTTCATGGCGGGTTTTAGTCTACGGACATAACCAGTACAGCCGGCTGTGCTGGTATGCATGCGGTGCATTTCCCGCCGCCCTCCCAGCTATGCCCAAATGCCCCTATGGGTCGTACCCAAATGCCCGGAAGGTAGTCCAGTTTGGTTGTCTGGACGCAAAACAAAAAAAAAGGCGCGATCATTCTGATATCTAGACGAGTAAGAGGTTGCTCTGCCCAACTACAATTATATCAGCGTCGAGCAGTTATTCTATTTCGGCGATCCGACCCACACCTTCTATCGTTCTGATAATTCTAATATGTAGTTATGTGGCACTGTGGCACCATACGAGTAGTGTGCGGTGGTCCGCAGCCGACCGCGGGGCGCGGGACGGGCGGCGTCTCGTAAGAATAACAAATACCGAGGCCGCGAGGCCGCGCCGCGCTCGCGGTCCGCACGGTCCGCACGGTCCGCGCGGTCCGGTCCGCCGGCTGCGCGCTGGTACGCCGAGCCCTGAGGCAATCATACCAGCAACATGCGTACCACATAGCTATTATGTTATGTTATATACCTAATAATAATAACTAAGCAGCCCATTATTCCCGAGCAGCGAGCACTGTCCGCAGTGTTCACTCGGCCGATCAATTATCAACAACCGCGATATCCACAAACCGCATATCAATCCATCTACATACTTCTATTAATATTATAAATGCGAAAGTAACTATGTCTGTCTCTCTTTCAAACCACAGATAGTCTAGAGACTGAGAAAGGACATAGGCAACATTTTAATTGGTAAAAAGGGGAATAAAAGGTTGTATGAATGTATTGTCATTTTCAGAACTAGAAGCATAAAATTTATATTTTAGGCTGTTGATTTGATATAAATAAATATGGCATTCAGTTTGTAAAAATTTTACTCTTATGGGTAACGTGTAAAAAAACATAGGGGATAACACATTTACGGATACATTACTAATGAATGTGTGGAGCTAAAGTTAACGCGGTAAGGAGATCTATTATTATGTCTAATTACACGCGAGCGAAGCTGCGGGCGTCCACTAGTGAGTCTACAACTGAATATAAATAAATGTTTATCCATACTAATATTATAAATGCGAAAGTAGGTAACTCTGTCTGTCTGTCTGTGTCGCTTTCACGCCAAAACTACTGAACCGATTTAAATGAAATTTGGTACACTGATAGTCTAGAGTCTAGAGCCTGAAAAAGGACATAGGCTACTTTTTATTTGGAAAAATGTATTGTAAAGGGTTGAAAAGGGGGTTGAAAGGTTGTATGAAAGTTTTGTCATTTTCAGAACTAGAAGCATAAAATTTATATTATAGGCTGTTGATTAGATATAAATAAATATGTCATTCAAAGTTTGTAAAAATTTTGTAAGGGTGTAAAATAAACATGTATTATTGTGTCTAATTCCACGCGAGCGAAGCTGCGGGCGTCCACTAGTTGTCTATAAATGTGAAACTTTTGTAAAATCTAAAATTTACTGAACCTTTTATAATTTAATTTGACTGAAATGATTGACCTCTATTTGAATTATCAGGAAAAATTCGAGTAGATATGTGTATAAATTGTAATTATGGCGATAACATTAAAAATATGAAATTTTAAAATTAAGGTTATATTATACTAGTGGACGCCCGCAGCTTCGCTCGCGTGGAATTAGACATTCTCTAACTTCAAAATCGGCAAAGTTTCATACTAACTTTGCACCCCCATTTTACCCCCTTAGGGGGTGAATTTTCAAAAATCCTTTCTTAGTGCTCCCCTACGTTATAAAAGGAACCCCTGTGCAAAATTTCAAGTTTCTAACCCTTACAGTTTAGGCCCTGCGTTGATATGTCAGTCAGTCAGTCAGTCAGTCAGTCAGTCAGTCAGTCAGTCAGTCAGTCACCTTCTCCTTTTATATATATAGATAAATTATTGAGTTTTGCATGCCTACTTTAGGTGAAGAATGAAATTACCAATTGTTAAGAACTCTTGTACCTTAGGTACTTGTGCAAATAAAGAATTATTATTATTAGGTAGAAACATGCTGTGGCAAAGCTTGTCTAACGTTCCGCATTTGCGATATTGTTCTATCCCATATGTTACGCCGGGATAGAACAATCACAATATACATATTTGTGATATCATCCTCTGTTTAACTTAGCTCGTATGTCTAAAAAATCTCCGGTGGTCGGTGACATAACAAACAGGAACTTTCAATTTCAAACATAATTTACAAAAATAAACTTATTATGGTGCCTGCTCACCGGCGAGGCGAGGTAAATATGTACATTAGTTAGAAGTTATGCCAGTCTAATTAAGTTTGGTATGTGTGATTGCCAAAAACTATTATGGTATGTTAGTACAATGTTTATTTCTAATGTTCTCTATTGGCCGGCTAGTGGGGATATGAAGCTAAATTTAAATGATCCGTGAAAACAGTATTCGAGCAATTCCCGTGCCGTGCAGAGCTTGTGGCAGGTGTAACCCGCGAATGCCGCGGGCTCGCCTGCGCTGCGCCACACTCCGCCACAGCGGCTAGAGCGCGGAGCAGTCGGGAGCAGCAGCACGGGCACGCAGCAGGCGACGCGACGGCCGGCGCGCAATCAGGGCAATTAGCTGTCAGATAGCGCGCTATCATGATTTACTATCAATTATCACTGAACGCTGATGGTTATTGTCCCGATTTCGACCTAACGTACCGATTATGCTAAATTAGCACAGAAGCTGCGGAGCAATTATATTGTCGCTCAAATTGGCTCACAAAACACTGAGTACGGTACTCGCAATAATGCTAATTGTCTTAAGTGATGAAATGGAAATGAAACAGCAAAAGGCAAATTTCAAGACTGCCTTGGAAATATTAACTACTACCATTGAATTATCGCGTCTGCAATGATTCCACGGATTCAAGGAGACTGGGCAAGCAGAAGTCCAGCCGGCGCGCTGGCCACTGCAGGGTCTGCAGGTCGGGCCGCAGGCCGCAGGACCGTACCGAGATGTCGCGGTCAGTGCCCCCCCGGGGCAGGCGCGCGCAGGTGCTATCTCCTCACACTACACGTCACAGACGAACTGGCGTCGCTTCACACGAGCACTTCGACACTGAGCGAGCACCCTGAGGCTGCGGCCGACGGACTGCGGGCAGTGCGGGCGCGAGCGCGTGTGACCGCACGCGACGAGCCTCGGAGCTGACTGCGCGGCCGCGGGCGGCGCCGGGCGAGGGGCGAGGGGCGAGGAGGGCCTGCGCGGGGGCGGGGACCGGAGGGCGAGGGCCGGGGCGGGGGCGGGGGCCGGAGGGCGAGGGCTCGGCAGGTGCCGCCGGGCTCATCAGGCCGCTCGAAGTCTGGGCGGACCCGTCTCGCCGCGGTTCGGCGGGTGAACGACCCGTCTCGGTCATTAATGATGTTCCTATCGAGAGGGATCTGAATGCCTCATGCTTCGCGACCTACACTAATTGATGCATAGCGGTAGTTCATTAGCGGAGTACTGCGAGTGCGAGGCGACTTGCGGGGGATAAATATTCGCAGTTCTTCAGATGCTAAAAATGTCGCTTCCGAAATGAATACAATAACATAGCAAGTCTTCTATCGATAACGTAAAAGTAATGAAATGAGCATGCGGCCCTGAGTCCCGCGACGAGCACCGTTCCCGAGGGACAGCTGGAAAAATGGAGAAAGTTAACAGGAAAGTCGAAATTCTGCATGAATGAGGATCACAGGTCTGCAAAAAACAATTTTTTTTCAGCTGCATGAGATATTTTTGCTGAATTATATGTTTTAAAGTACGCTGATTTCAAAAATAACTTCTATTACTCTCCATCACGTATAGTTTTTTTGCAAAATAAGAACACAATAATGAGAAAACTCAACTATTTATTACAACAAACACACAGCATAATATTTATCAAAACCTATCAAACATTATTTTTGTTATTTAAATTTATACACAACTTTATGTTTACTATTATTCCTTGTGAAACCATTTTTTCTTTTCTTTAATGCTTCTTCGAATTCGGTTTCCTTCTTTGGTTTCTAACTTAAGCATCCTACAGTAGTCCGCTAACATATCGACATCCCATCTTGCTTGGTAACGTGTCTCGATTTCACGTACATCCTGGTGAAATCATTCACCTTGTTCTTCACGGTAGGCACCCAAGTTTTCATGAAAATATTCAATATCTATGTGTAAGAAGTGAACTTTTAAGCTCATCTTGCATCCTTGAGCTTTATACGCTGTCAGCATACGCCGTACAATAGTTTTAAATTCGGGATCCTTACGTATTACCAAAAAACTTCTGCACTACATTTTTGAAAGATTCCCATGCTTCTTTTTCGATTTCTCCCATTGATACAGGAAAGAGGGGATCAGACAAAAGTTTTCTTATGTCGGGACCAGCGAAAACTCCTTTTAACTTTGCTTCAGACAATATCGGGAACTTGGAACATATATATCTAAAACAATCCCCATCTTTTTGCAGTGATTTTATAAACTGCTAAATTAGCCCCAATTTAATATGAAGAGGTGGCAGTAAAACCTTTTCTGGCGGAACCAAAGTGGTATTGATGACGTTTTTCTCGCCAGGAGTTAAACCGTGTCGTGGTGGCCAGTCAGTTTTTGTCCACTGTAGCTCTCTGGCAATACTATCCCACAAACATAGGAAACAAGCCATAACACGTTTATAAAAACAAGAGCACAGTAGCGTTTGAATGCTGGATGTCAACTGAGTGTGGCAAGACAGGGTCAGCAACAATGGATTTAGCCTATTGGAACATGATTTATCCAACTGCATGTTGGACCTTGTTTGCCTCTGAGAACACGCTGAAACATGTTCAATCGTACTGGTAATATGATAATGATTATAATTTTTATTTTTGAAGCTTAAAAAATAAAATACAAAATTCTAACTAAATATGCATTTTACACAAAATAAAAATATTAAAATTAGTTTTGTAAAAAAACTTGATGTGATGGAATTTTTTTAATATTTTTTTCGGTTTTAGGACAACAAAATCTATAAGAAAATGTATAAAAAACATATGCAGTTTTTTACATGCAGACCTGTGAATTAATTATACAGCATTGGGCATCTGACATCTGACTACACAGCCCAATTGAGTTTCGAGTTTATGTCATCCAAAATATTTATTTTCATATAGTCCATGATAATGGTTTAAAAAAAGGATATTTTAGTATGTATTAGCACAGAATACATAATAGTAATAGTACTGTAGATCTTAAAACAAAACATATACCTATTTTCATCTCTTTAAACCACATGATAGTAAGTATGCAAATATTGTTGAATTTTCTACTACAGTAGGCTCAGACTACCAAATAGTACAAGCTGTAGGATAGATAATTCATCCTTATCAAGAAATTGGTGTTAAACAGTAAGGCCTTATATTATTTACAGTTAGACACAGTATAAAATACCTCAGTAAGTCATGTTAAATGAGTGGCTTCATACGAGTGTGAGATGACAAGGGCGCTCGAGGCGGCGGAGGCAATGCAAGATTCGCAAGTGGGGCAAGTGCGCGCATTGTGTTACAGAGCGAGCTCCGAGTGCCGCCGCCGCCGCCGCCGCCGCCACCGCTCCCACCGCCGCCGCCGCCGCCTCCGCCGCTCTCGAGGCGCGGCTGAAAGGCTCCCGCTGCTATTGTTGTCGGCTTGCGCGCAAACCTCACGAGTACAACGTACTCCTCGAAGCGGTCCCGGCCCATTCTACCCCATCCTACACTGAGACTATTGTTTTTAAGTTGTTGCCCTGAATGACTGCCTCAGTAAGCTACCTCAGTAAAGCCGTTGGAAATCTGGAACTGCAACAACAATACAAAATAAACAAAAAAAAATCACCAGTTTTCCTATCTGTATCTACGCGTTTATCTATGATGTAACACATTATGTACGTACATGCTTACTTTATCTATCAACAGTCCAACCGAGGTCAAACCGTGTTAAAAATTAGGAAACGAAAACGTTTCGTAAGGCGAGGATCAAGAGGATCAAGAGGATCAAGTGATCCGGTCGACGGCGGCCGCGGCCGCTTGCAGCAGAACAGCTACATCTACAACTATTGATTGAGCTTGTATGGCTTTATACGTAGGTAAACGTTACGTACAAGATTATGAAAAGACGGCGTGTATAATTGCGCGTAATTTGTAGCACTAGTGCAGCCTTCCTTCCGGGGCGAACACAAGAAGGAATGATCGAATGGACTGACTGAATGGGCCGCCACCGCCATGCGCCCAGCAGTGCCTCGCGCCTCGCGGCAGAGCACACGAGAATATACACGAGAGTATTGTGTCAACCGTACTGATTAAATTTTGATTTGTCTATTTGACGGATTTTGAAAAAAAGCGAGGGCAAGAGAAAAGCCCCGCACCCGTCGCTCAACATCCGCCATATTGTACTACTTCACTCGTTCGTATCCTACACATCGGTCCCGCTGACGAATCGCAAGTTCTAGCGGCTGTGCGCGAAGCAGCGCCTGCAATTAAACGATGATATCTAGGCTTTTCATTGAATCTGTACCTATTTTATTATTGGAATTGTTAGATAATAATTAATAATGATTTATCAGTTAAATGAAAATATGTATGATTATTTGATTTGATTGATGTTTAGTTTTTCCTGCGTCAAACGGACACTGGGTCATTCCAGGGTTCGTCGACCAAAGACAGGCATCATTGAATTAAATAATATGTATGTTCGCACGATTCACCGAGAACGGACCCGCGCGCGGCGGCCGTCGGCGACGCGCTCACCTATTTTTATAGTGTTTATTCCAGACGTTGAGAGCTGAAACGCAGAGTCGTCTCACGATGGCCTTCCAGAACGTTCAAAAATATTGACCGAAAAAACAAACAGCTTTGACTTGCCGCGTCATCATATTTATGTTACCGGGTTACCGGGCCTGCGCTGCTCCTGCCATGCATTATTTATTGCATATTTTGCCAGACGCATAGGAGTGTCAGATGACACGATTGTCACGTGATGTTGTTATGATTGGGACATTAGGACATGGGATGAATGAAAATGGTAAATATGTAGGTAGAAGATACATTAAAAAGTGATACAATGTAGGTGGTGTTCGTGCAGGCGCCAGGCGGCGCGGCGCCCTCTCTAGCGATACCCGAGCTAGATGCTAGATGCCGACCGCGAGGACGACTCGAGCAGCCTCGCGGCGAGTCGTCGCGGGGCGTCATGAACTTTTGCCACTGGCGGTCACATACCGACCGCGCCCGACGTTGACTCGGTTGATCACGTAAGATCGACGCCAGCTTTTTGGGTATGGCCGCGTCACACTTAACGCGGGAGGTGTCTTCATTCTCGAACGGGTACCTACTTCAGTTTCGGATGGAGAAGATATAGTCTGCTTTGTAGCGTGTTGCAAACACGATACAGAGACCGTGTTATTTCCAACCTACCCTGCCGGCTCAAGCATCGCAGTCCTACCTGAGAGTGAGCAGGTAAGCGGGCGCCTGCAACCTGTGTAAGTTAATTATCCACGCACTCTAATGAGCACTTATTTAGCGAACATAATGGCTCTTGCCTTGGAGCGTTATCCGCCGCGTGACGCTGTCGCGTATTATTACATAAAACACAATCAGTATCAGCATATTTAGACCGCTGACCACAACTATTACAACAAAATAATCCATAGCAATAAAATCTCGTAGGTCGTCAAATAGGTCTTGGTCGTAAAGCCCAAAATAAAATGTATATAAAATGTTCTTTCAACATCATTGATGTAATACGGTATCAAACGAATCGATAGGATATAATGGAAGATAGTCCGATCCCCTCGTCAACTAGAAAAGAACTGATAATCTTCAAACGGCTAAACAGATTTTCATGAAACAGGGCTAAGAACACTCGGGGGTTAATTATCTATGACACAAAAAAAAACTAAACGAAAAGCGGTTCATCCGTTTGGGAGCTACGACACCACAGACAGACACGTTTAACTTATAACACCCCTCTCTTTTTGCGTCGGGGGTTAAAAATCATCGACAATATTACAAAAAAATCTAATTAACTGTTTTATTTTATATATAAAAGATCAATGATATTAAATACATTACAAGAGGTAAAAGATAGCAAACGATCTTGCAGCATCCGCTGCCGCCCCTGACAACTGTGACTGACTTTAAAAAAAAAACCCAAATAGGGTAAGTCCAGTGAGCTAAGAATTTTAATTAGAGTATTAGTTGATCAGTTCTTAAGTGAGTATGAGGACTGGGGACTGTTATTGGAATTTAATTTTAATGTTCCAGCAGTGATAGATAGTTTATTAGTTTTAGTATCTTTTTTTTAGTTTTAGTATACATTTAAATGTGTACCGATTAGAGCAAAATATTATGAGAGTAAGTATGTTACCAACTCGATTTATATGTTACATAACATTGACAAGTAAATTGTTTTCTGTTACATTGAGCTTAGCTTTAATAAAACTGTTTAAAAAGGACACAGGTCCACTTCACCATTCTCATTGTTATGTTTGGACCTGGTGCTGGGGAATACTGGGGATACCTCGGCAAGTTTAATAATAAGTACATAATTATTGTATTAGATTAAAAGGTTTAAAAAATATAAGTAGTGCCAATGATACATACGTCACGTTCACACTGCACGCACAACATATTTGGTCCGTGTATGCGCCTGCGCAGGCCTGTGCGCGTCCCCGCAGTAGCGGCGGCGGAGCGGGCAATTGCCGGACGATACTTACAGGCGCTATCTGTCTGTATGACGCGTCGCGTTTATTATTTGTAATTTTTTTCATTCACGCCTACTTACGCACGCAACGGATCACTTTGTATCTCACAATTTTTACATCAATATATTATTTATTTTTGAGTTCAAGTCTATTGATTTGTATTCCATTGGGCTCCCCTAGAGGCTCAAACAGTCCGCGACACATATACATACATATTATTATTTAATAACATTGCACACACGCTATAAGTGCGACAGGAAATACGCAAACCGTAAGAGTGAAAGAGACAGCTATTTGTAATCAGTATCGCCACGAATAGTTCGCTCCGTCAATCATGACTGAAGCAATGTTTTCTCTTTTATCTTTTGGGAACAAGATGTGGTTCATTAAAATTACAAATCATAGATTAATCTATTAAAAACTTCAATATTTTTATACACTTACCTGTGATATGATATTTACCTATGTCGTAATTTTTGCACTTTCGAAACACACAGGAAGGCATTTTAACAATTTTTTAGTAGGTAGTCGACACGCGCGCTCACAATGACAGATCCCAGCTTGACTGACTGCAATGGTCACAAGTAGGACCAATTCACGGCACGCGTTTAGTGCGTTGGTGGCGTATCTACCTCTTGTAATGTATGTATTTAATATCATTGAGTAGTCCCTAATTTTTTAAACAATGTTTTTGATCCTTATGTGTTATCATATCAGTGTTTGGCAGCAACCTAATATTTTTACTGTAAATCTGAGAACATTGAACAAGCTAACTTGCGTTTGGAGTTTGAATGAAGTAACTTGGTATGAACAACGTAGTCCGTGGTATAGGTGTGCCTGAGCGCGGGCACAGAGGAGGAACGCAAAGCACGAGAACAAGGAGAAGCGAGCGGGAGCGGGAGCGGAGGCGGGCGCGGGCTCAGCGGCTGGTACTCACGCTGCGGAACTTGAAGAACAGCGGCATGTGGCGAGCGGCGAGCGCTGCGGCCGCCGTGCACACACTACCACACACTACTGCCGCGCCGCCCGCCGCCGCCGCCGCCGCCGCCGTCGCCCCCGCCGCCGCCAGGGAACGCGCCCGCCGCAGCTCAATCCTTCTCGGGATTAATCGGGCAATGTCTAAAAGAGTTGCAAGTTTTTCCAAATTATATTCTTATGTCTCGGATCCTTAGCTCGCATATTGAGTGTCTTCACTAAACAGTGTTTTGAAGAACACGAGAGAGTCGGTCGAAATGGGTGATATTTAACCATGGTTCGTCCTAAGTTAATATCTAATCCTTTGCTTTCATCATTTTATTGTTTCTCAATTCAGATTCAAGGTATTTTTATTATATGCGCCATGCGTTGTCAACATTGGCAACAGGACGTGTGTGATGTATGTAGGTATGTACGACGTACAGAACAGTCGGACACGGCGTAGCGCGAGCGCGCCGGCGCCACTTTATCGATCCGCCACCAGTTGCGATGACAATCTGTGAGCGCGTTCGCTGGCACAGCTTACTTGCACGATTGAGCGGAAACGCGAGCCAGTGTAATCCCCAGAAGTGCGAGGCGGAAGCTCGGTGATAAGCGGTGGTTGCGATGTGGTGGTGGGCGCGTTGGCTGTGGTGGGGGCTGGCGGCGGCGGCGGCGGGCGCGGGGGCGGGGGTGGGCGCGCGCGAGCTGGACCCCGCGGCGTGCGCGGCGCGCTTCGACGTGCAGCGCGACAAGATCATCCGCACGGAGGAGTCGCGCGAGATGGGCGCGCGCTACCTGGCCGAGCTGGACGTGGGCGCGCGCCGCGAGTGCCTGCGCCTCTGCTGCGAGACCGACGCCTGCGACGTGTTCGTCTTCGAGGAGAAGGTCGGTCCTCCCTGCACACCCCTGCACACGCCTGCACACCCCTGCACACGACGCTACCCAGTTTTCATCGTTAAAAACCAAAACCAACTCAACACCACACCGGCATGGATCGTACCTATTTTGCTGAGTGTTTAAGATAGTGTTTGATAAACTACATACTATATGATATACACGCACATACACACACATTTTAGTTATTTGCATTTAATTTTCTTTTTTCTTCTTATTGTATTTTCGTAACTCTAATAAGTTATTAGTATGTTCATTATAAGTTTAATTCACAAAACATTCTCTACGGAAGAGCGGGACATCCTGGCACAGGTAATATATTTACTTACAAGGATGTCCCAACAACATATAAATTTTGTTAAACTGTTTTCTGAATAAATGAATTATTGAATTATTGAAACTACATACTATGTATTATCTGACCTGCGGTTTGGCAATTTATTACAAATCCGCTTCAATCCCCGCCGTGACGTGACGTCATAGCAAGAAACATCAAATGATGTAGCGTAGTTCAGTGGGTTGTGACTGCTGACGCATGGGCCGCTAGTGTTATCATAATATGACGTGTCGTCTTGTTGCTCGCTTAGAGCCCGGGCAGCTGCTACCTGTTCAGCTGCGGGCCGCCGGAGGACTTCCGATGCAAGTTCACGGCGCACGGCAACTTCAGCAGCGGCGTGCTGGCGCTCTCCCGCCGCCTGGCCGAGCTGCAGGACCGGGAGCGCCTCGCCCGGCACGAGCAGGAGCTCGCCAATCTCAGGTGCCGCTCCAGCCTACCTAGCTCGCCGCTCCGCATCCAGAGGCAGCTTCAGCGGCGGCGTGCTGGCGCTCTCCCGCCGCCTGGCCGAGCTGCAGGACCGGGAGCGCCTCGCCCGGCACGAGCAGGAGCTCGCCAATCTCAGGTGCCGCTCCAGCCTACCTAGCTCGCCGCTCCGCATCCAGAGGCAGCTTCAGCGGCGGCTTGCTGGCGCTCTCGCTGCCGAGGTTACGAACACAAATATTCCCCAGTGTAAGTAACGTTGCCTTCGGCAGTAAATCGAAGCCGTCCTCCTCTTGACATTAAATAATTAGCTGCCTCAATTTTCCCACCATCACGTCGCGATCGGTTTGACTGGCAGATAATATTTAGGTACCGACATCATATAAAGGTACTCTCTGACCGACATTAAGGTCCCCTTTGTTATGTTTTACAAAAATGTTCTAAATTAATAAATAAAATAATATGCATAATTTCAAACTCGTTTCACTTCACAATGTGATCTTATGAAGTACGATGAGCGCCTGAATGGAATCTCCGTGGTCCGCAGGAGCGGCCCCAGCCCGGCGGCAGGCCCGCAGTCGGCTCGCGCGTCCTCGCCGCCGCCCGCGCCGCGCCAGCCGCCGCCCGCGCCGCGCCATCCGCCGCCCACGCCGTCGCCCTCACCGCCGCCCCCCAGTCATGAGCGTAAGCGATAATTAGCGATAGTTAATTTTTCTTTATACAGATATAAGGTGAGATACCAGATGAGCCCCAATCACTAATATTTTGTTCACTTTTTCGTTTAATAGAATACAGTAAAATGTTTTTTTTGACGTGATATAACGTCTTAAAAATCGATGAACGCCGGCTGCACGCACGAAAATGACTCATGCTCACGTTCCGCCTAAGCGTTCCGCGGAAGTTGAATTGAAATGACAAATTTTTATGCAAACTTTAACCCTCTTTTTAACACTTCCAGGGTTAAATTAGAAAAAATTGATATTTGTACATAATTATGTACTTCTTTATTTTTAATTAACCGGTCGCCTTGCCCGATCCAATTTCCGTAACGCTCTCGTCAAACATTCACCAGCTTACTCCCCAAGTCAAGCGTGCGTAAAGAAGTTTTACTACAAAAAGGTAAATTAAGTATTTATTTATTTTTAACTATCAACTCAAATATTAATTGCAGCGGTGGCGACGGCGACGGCGGGCTGCAGCCGCTACCAGTTCCAGTGCCGGCGCGGCGGGGAGTGCATCGCCGTGTACAACGCGTGCGACGGCGTGCCGCAGTGCGCGGACGGCAGCGACGAGGCGCCCGAGCTCGGCTGCCCCGCCTCGCCCGCTCCGCCCGCCGCGCCGCCCGCTCCGCCCGCCGCGCCACCCGCCACGCACCGCTCTCCGCCCGCGTACTCGCCGCCGGCTCCTCTACTGACAGAAACCCAGGTAACTGTCTCAGGGACGTTCTGGATACTCTCGATACATAAAGTTGTTTGTAGTTGGTACCTGAGCTGGAGTTCCATCTGTCAGCCTTTCGAGGTCCACTGCTGGTCCTGCTGTACCTTCTGTTAGGGTACGTGTATGTATGTGTATCTTACTCCATCTTAAACAAGAAAAGTAATATGGCACTTCGTCACAACAATACTTACATATACAATAATTATTTTGATCTATCTCGTATGGTTCATCAGACAAAAATGAAAGCGCAAAAAAATTGTTTATTTACGACATTACGTTATAAACCTAAAATTATCAGTGTTTCTCTACTATATTATGTTAGAATGCATGTATGTGGTGATCTAGGTGCAGGTGGTTGAAAGAGTGCAGGAGGCTGAGAGACAGCAGGCGGCAGAGAGGGCGCAGGCGGCACAGAGGGTGGCGGCGGCAGAGAGGGCGCAGGTGGCAGACAGGGCGCAGGCGGCAGAGAGGGCACAAGCGGCAGAGAGGGCGCAGGCGGCAGAGAGGGCACAAGCGGCAGAGAGGGCGCAGGCGGCAGACAGGGCACAAGCCGCAGAGAGGGCGCAGGCGGCGGAGCGCGAGGAGGTGCGCTGGCCGCACCGCCTGGCGCAGGCGCAGCCACATCGCTACAGCGGTACGCGACAACACTTTCAGTGCCACTCCACCCCCATCTACATCTCTAGCGAACCTTCAAAGTTAAAATCATTGCGAGCTAGCTACATGGTCATGGATGTATTTTTGTCCTCTTACTAACATCGGCCAAGTCCAGGACCGCATGACCCGGTGTAGTTATGATGATTCCTCGGGAGAACACGCCATTAATCTTGTATTTTCATTAATTATATTTTCTTCCGAAAGTTTTCTTTTTTTTCTTGTGTTCTTGTGTGTCTTTCTAAGTGTGTTTCTTTCTTTTAAAACGGTTTTACTTCCACTCGACGACTCTCTCGATGATTCGGCATTTGAAATACGATCGTCGTTGCGCTTGCGCAGGGGGCGCGGGCGCGGGCGCGGGGCCGCACATCTTCAGCCACGCCGGCGGGCTGCTGCAGGAGCCCGCCTTCGAGCCGCCCGCCGCCGGCTGGCCACGCCGCGCCTGGCCGCCGCCGCCGCCGCCGCCGCTCGACTCCAGCAACGGTACCTATATTCTTATTTTTTCCAGAGAGAAAACTCCCATGCGGGTGTGCTGCCGGCTGACCTCGAGGTGGCCCGAGCCCGTCGCGAGGAGGATGACTTGGACGACGCCAGGACGTCAATGGCATGTCGCCCAATGGCAGCAGCGGCGGGGTCCAGTTCTCATGGAAGGGAGGACATCAGGGAACGGTTAGGTGGCCTCCAAACGCACCTGAGATTCTTACTCAACAAAACCCCCTCGGCTTCTAGCATATGCGAGAAGCCCCGGGAGTTCCTAGGGTCTCTACGTCCGCACCGCTGCACTGACTATAGAACAAACACACGGTGGGACATTTGATGGTGAACGATCCTATTGCCGCAATCCTAGATCCTATTTTTTCAAAGTTTCACGCTTCCCTAAGCTAGAGGTGGTTCTACATATAACGAGTTTTTGGTCGCGGGCAGGTATGGAGGGCGCGAGCGCGGCCCACGCGTGGGGCCCTTACGCCGGCGAGTGGGAAGCCGAGCGAGCCTGGCCAGTGCCACCGGCGCCGCCTGCGCATGACCCCGTAAATATCTCTCACTTTACTCTACAAACAGCTTACACGCCCCCAATATACTACTTACCACATACTTCAATGCATCATGCTCTATCAAACATTGCATATGGACTATGGATGTACATAGTAAGTCATACACTTTCATCTGCACAACCCGATCACTAGATACATACATACTTTACTACATACTACCATACCACAGCATAAGAGTTTAAAACGGTAGCCTTCTACTGCCTGTAATCAGCCACGCCGCGCCTGACGTTCGCAGGAGATGCCAATGTTCCTGGGCCCGAGGACGATGCCGGAGCTGCCGATGGTGTACTCGGGCCAGCAGCACTCGCTGCGTGACGGGCCCAAGAAGGGTCCCGCGCTGGAGCCCCCGCCTGCGCCCGCGCAGCCCCCGCCCGCGCCCGCAGCGCCCCCTCGCCGCGCGGAGCCTGCGCACGTCGAGAACACCACTAAGAAGAAAATGTTAAAGGAACCCGTACGTACCTCTTGTAACAAGACCTTTCGTCTGCTTTGAAGACACGGTCCGCGAGAAATCACGATTTTTTGCTTCACCCACCATTACTATTATTTCGTTGAGCTAGGCTTCGCTTCGCATAAACTGCCAGTAGATACCTAAATTACGAGTACATTAGCAGTCAATTTATTCTCTTCTGGAGCACTACGAGCACAAACACCACTTTTCCACTGTAACAGACAGGCCCTTCTCACACTAATTAGATCACCACACTCTTTAGCACTTTTACTTTCTCACAGAATACCTTCTAAATCTTCAGCTCTAAGCTCTTTACTTGTCGCTCTCGAACATTCTACTTGTACTACTTGCACCCCAAAGAACATTCCAGAACTGAATAGAACAGGGGTTTTTAAAATTTCGAATTTAGAACGAATTGGATTTCAACTATCCCTTTCAAGAACCTAATGGAATACTTCAGAACGCAACCCTCCAGCATAGAGAAATAACAGTAAACTATTGTGATTTTTTTGCATGTTTGATTTTGGTATTTTTATGATTACAATGATTATTGTAATAAGTCTATGTTTTCCTGAATTACGAAACTAACACTGAGCAAGTAATCACTACGTTTTTGAAACTAATTCCCTGAATTAGTTTCAAAAACGTAGTGACCGGTGATTGTTGTTCGCACTGAGCAAGTAATCACTTGTTGTTCGTCGAGGATGCGTTGCTGAATCACTCACAGAATTTATGAAATTATGACGTATACACTTATATGAGTACAGAATTTTCAGTATATAAAATGTACTCTGTGGTACAGAATGCAGAATTGAAATTGAATTTATTTGAAATTTTCGTTTTCATTTTGACGTTCGCGAGCTCCTCCAACTTCTGAAGGTTTTGGTTGGCGGTGACAGCTGCTTGTCGCTTGTCCACAGATAACGAAATGAGTTGTTTTTTTTTTCTTGAGAGAGTTCTAACAATAATTACCATACCATTACTTGCCATAATTTTATTTATTTATTTATAAGCCTTTATTGCTGTACTACATAATTAAATTAATACTTTTTTTTTTTTAATACATAAGAATTTGGGGTTTATTACTGTACCCCTTGTTTTATTTACGAAGAGAAATAAGAACCTACTAATATGATTGTCAATAAGTTTATTTAGACAGCTTTACAAATATTAAATTCACAACTTATTGTTAGAGCGATCGAATGCAAGAAGTTAACTTGATAGACATCATCAAAGCAAGAGAGCGGGAAAAGTCAGAGTGACAGACATCATAAAGGATGCGTTCACAATACGCCACACCAGCCCCCTACGGAGAAAAAAACATCGAATTTTCTAGTTCTAGACATACATGAGCAAAATTGAAATAAAAAAAAAAAAAATGAAAATGGATTTAACAATCATTTAAAAAGAAATAATTAAATAAGAATAACATTTAAAAGCATTGCAATTTACAAACTTTCAACAAAATGAAATTATGATGTACATGTTAAATATTTATACACAAAGAAACAAATTTATTTTGACATATCCAAAAGTTGTAATGCGCGTAATTAAAGATTAAACTTAACATTTACAAATCTAAAATATTTTTAAATTTCACCTGCCTTCCTGATCTAGTAACACATGGAGCAGGGATAGGAACTGTAGGTGCTGAGGATGGTGAAGGAGGAGGTAACGGTGGAATTGTTGAATGGACTAGTTCTGATGGAGATGAATCAGTTGCCACAAATGCTGGTTTAAGTCGATCTACACTTACCGCTACATTCTTGCCTTTGATTGTGATGGTGAACGTTTTGCCATCACTAGACCTGTCAATTACTGCGTATGGACCGTTGTATGGAGGTTGAAGAGGCCGTCGAACTGCATCTTCTCGAACGTACACGTGTGTGGCTTTTGACATGTCTTTGAAAATAAAAGTTTTTGAAACCGAATGACGTGACGCTGGAGATGGTCGAGTAGTCGACATATGCTGTCTGAGTTTGTTAACGTAATCGGTTGGATTACTGTTAACAGAGTCAGATGGAGACGGTGGAACCACTAGTTCTCCTGGGAGACGAAGGGTTTCTCCATACAACATTTCTGCTGCGGTTGCTTGGAGATCCTCCTTAAAACATGATCGCAAGCCAAGTAAGACGAATGGCAGGGCGGTTGTCCATGATGTGTCATGACACATTAAGGAAGCCTTGAGCTGCCGATGGACGCGCTCAATCATGCCATTTGCTTGTGGATGATAGGCGGTCGCCCTGATTCGCTTGGTAGCGAAGGTGTTCATGAGTCGGCGAAAAAGATCCGACTCGAACTGTGTGCCCTGATCTGTAGTGATAACAGACGGCACACCAAAGCGGGCAATCCATTCACGAGTAAATGTTTCTGCCACCTCTTCTGCTGTTATGGAGTGCATCGGCCACACTTCGGGCCATCTGGTCACCCTGTCTATAGCTGTCAAACAGTACCGAAAGTTGTTGCTAACTGGTAAAGGACCAATTATGTCTATGTGGACATGGTGGAATCGACCAGATGGAGTGTCGAACGTACTAAGAGGTGCACTGTTATGTCTCGTAACCTTAGTCCGCTGACAAGCGTCACAGTTTCGGGACCATTCACGGCAATCTTTATTCATGGACGGCCAAACATAACGTTCAGCAACGAGGCGCGTTGTTGCTCGTGCGCCAGGGTGGCTTAAGTTATGAAACTTAGTAAAAACCCTGCGGCGTAAGTCTGGCGTTACGTAAGGACGTGGTTTGCCGGTTGAAACGTCACAAAATAGCGAGAGGTTCGTACCTGGAATTTCGACTCGTGTTAATTTGAGACTGGATGAATCCAGCTCAATCAATTTCTGTAACTCTACATCAGACTGTTGAGATGAATAAAGTGTATCGTATTCTTCCTCCAGTGTTATAGTTTCTATGCGGGACATGGTATCCGCAACAACATTGTCCGTCCCTTTAATGTGCTGGATGTCTGTGGTAAATTGACCAATAAAAGCTAGTTGGTTCAGCTGTGAGGGAGGTAATTTCTCACGACGCTGTGAGAATGCATACAATAACGGTTTATGGTCCGTATATACGGTAGCATGTTGAGCTTCCAGTATATGCCGGAAATGTTGAACAGCTGAATAAACGCCCAGTAATTCTCTATAATAGGCAGGCCAAGCGCTTTGACTTGCAGTTAATTTTTTACTAAAAAATGCAAGTGGCTCCCAACTTTGGTCAGACCACTGCTGAAGACAAGCGCCCACATGAGAACTTGAAGCATCTGTAAACAAACCAATCCGAGCATTCGGTATTGGATGCACTAACAAAGTTGCTTCAGAGAGACTGTCTCTGCATGTGTAAAACGCTTGTTCTAGGTCTGGTGACCAGGGCATTGGTTTTGAGCCCTTTAGTTGGGAAGACGTTAAAAAGTCTACCAAGGGTGCTTGTGCTTTGGCAGCGTGGGGTATGAACTGGCGATAGTAATTAATCATACCTAAAAATCTCCTGAGGCCTTGAGCAGTTTTAGGAAGAGGGAATTCCCGGAGAGCAGTAATTCTATCTGCTGGAGGACGAATACCATCTTTTGTGATTAGGTAGCCAAGGAAGGTGACTTCCTTGGCACCAAATACACATTTGGCGGGATTGACGACCACGCCATAGTTTACCAGCCTCTGTAAAATAATTCGCAAGTGATTATCGTGTTCATCTGCCGAATGAGAATAGACCAATATATCGTCTATATAGGGAAAACAAAAATCCAGCCCTCTCACGATCTCATCTATAAAACGCTGGAATGTCTGTCCGGCATTCCGTAAACCATATGTCATATAGGGAAACTCGTATAAACCGAAGGGAGTTATAATGGCGGTCTTGCAAATATCTGCTGAATCAACTGGTATTTGTTGGTATGCCTTCACCAAGTCTAAAGTACTAAATATAGTCGACCCTGCTAATGCATGACCAAAATCCCCTATATGACGCACAGGATACTTGTCTGGGACAGTCCGAGCATTCAAAGCTCGATAGTCCCCACAGGGTCTCCATGTGCAGTCTTTTTTGGGCACCAGGTGTAGCGGTGACGACCACGAGCTCTGCGACGGTCGAGCAGTTCCGGCTTGCATCATGTCCTCGAACTCTTTTTTAGCAGCGCGCAGTTTATCAGGAGCGAGGCGGCGAGGTCGACATGCTACAGGTGGACCGTCTGTTGTTTGGATATAATGCACGGTGTTGTGAGTTATTATCCGATCAATACCAGGTGGCTTAGTGGCATCTGGAAAGTCAAGTAAAATTTTTGAGAAACGTGAATTGTCATCTATTTTCACAGTCTTTACACTAAGATGATTCTTATTGCAGATGGAGGCTGGAACCGAGAGGCCAGTTAATCCATCTCGCAACAATTTGTTGTGACAATCTGGTAAAAGATTAAAGTATGCTAAGAAGTCGGATCCAATAATAGCAGTGTCAACGTCAGCTACAACAAAGTTCCACTTGAAATCTCGTCGAAGATTGAAATTCAACAGGAGTGTGCGGCTACCATAAGTTTTTATCGTTGTCCCGTTTGCTGCACACAAGTCGTATCCAGAGGCCTTACAATGAGTGTTCATTAATTTACGGGGGAAACAGCACAGATCTGACCCAGTGTCAATCAGGAATTGACATTTTGTATTCCTGTCCGTGACGAATAGGCGGCGACCTGTGTAAATGCCGCAATCAGTTGTCGCCATTACTGATTGCTGGGAAAGTTTCCCATATCAGGTTGAACCCAGGTACAAGGTTTGATGCATTTATGAGCCTTTGCCTCAAATGTGCGATGGTACCAGCACAGTTTTGAGTCTTTGGACTGGTTATATGCAGAACGGCTCCGTGACCTGGACCTTGGCCTTCTATCTCGGTATGTCTGACCTGACCCGGATAGTGCTGCAACCTGATTGCACAATTGTTCTACTTTTTGTTCAAGGGCGGTAAACATAGGTGGTGTTGGGGCTGCACTGGCAACACATACAGACAAACCAGGCACGTGCAGCTCACAGATTTTATCGGCCAGTTCTGCTAATTTATCAAGAACCAAATCTGGCTGTGACGCTAGGATCGCTTGTACCTGCTGAGGCAATCTTCTCATCCATAGTTGTCTAATAATGTTGTCATCAGCCATCGCTGAGCCAGCGAGCGACCTCAAATGTCTGAGGAACTGAGACGGTTTCCTGTCTCCTAGTTCTTCATCGCTTATAAGTTGGCGTACCCTCTGCTCCTCAGACATAGACAGACGACGGATCAACTCACTTTTTAGCTTACAGTACTTATCCGTCTGTGGAGGGTTGGTAATTATATCCTCAATCTCTCCGGCTAATCGTTGGTCCAATTGGCCTACAACATAATTATATTTGGTCGAATCAGCTACAATACCAGAAATGTCAAACTGTGCCTCCACTTGGGCAAACCACACAGCTGGTTTGTCTGTCCAGAAAGGAGGTAATTTTATAGCAACCCTATGTACCTCTGGTTTAATAGTGTTTGATTTTTCTGCTATTAATTGTTGGAGATGATCATGCAGCTCTGCATTTTGTGCAGTGAGCTTTTCCATCGCTGCTGAAAGATCCTCAGCCATCTCAAATCAAGTAGTAGCAACAATAAATTTACAAGACAACTTTAATTAATAAGAATATTAAGTTATAATTAATTACAATATTTAGTAGGGTGATGTGGCAAGAATATGCTATTAGTTATGCTAATAATGCAAAATTTTGTTAATCTAGTGATCAAAATCCCCTAACACAACATAACCTGTTAATAGGCATGTACATAAACTTTTATAAATTCTAAGAATTAATAATAACCAGTGTAAGTACTAATTTTAAATCAATGTTAACCAATAACCATAAATCAATTAAAACTTTGATGTAAATAGTCTTGAGTTAGTCTTCTTTGCCACCACCAAATGTAAAATTAGTATGAATGTTAGTTATACTTGCAAATACGATCTAGCTGCCAGGCGAGTTTTTTAGTAGCACACACAAACACAACATGCACAAAATTGTCATACAAGATTTCTTTTACACTTCACATGCACTAAACCACACTTTGCGCTCTCGAATCGATGTGACTCGAATGAAGTCCACGTGTTTTAACATGGAATTTCCCAAACGCGTAGATGGGCACGAAGATGTTGCATGGCACCAGCACCAGTGTCTGAACTGGCATGAAGTGCCTCTCGCCGAACGAAGTTGTGTCTTGTGTTCTCGCAAGCTTTCAAAACGAGCCGCGAGGTAGGTAGGTATTTGTTACCGACGCGTCGAGACTTGTCCGTCGTTGGTCACCACTTTGGGGTTTATTACTGTACCCCTTGTTTTATTTACGAAGAGAAATAAGAACCTACTAATATGATTGTCAATAAGTTTATTTAGACAGCTTTACAAATATTAAATTCACAACTTATTGTTAGAGCGATCGAATGCAAGAAGTTAACTTGATAGACATCATCAAAGCAAGAGAGCGGGAAAAGTCAGAGTGACAGACATCATAAAGGATGCGTTCACAATACGCCACAAGAATATCATTTTTGCACAGCTTGTCCTTGGACATAGGCCTCCTCCAACGACTTGCCATAATAGTACATTGTAATGTTAATATTATGCAATAAGTTTCGCTGCAACCTATAGATGTCCCACTGCTGGGCACGGGTCTCCCCCACAGGCACTGCTGCGGGAGGTCTAGAGCATACTCCACTACGCTGCTCCAATGCGGATTGGTGGAGGGGTTAGTGGCCAACCCAGTCTCGAATGTTCTCAAGCCACCCGAAGGTCTTCGACAAGGCTTAACGACTGTTTCCAGCATTGAAAACAACCGGGACCGACGGCTTTACGTGCCCTCCGAAGCACGGTAGCGTCCATGAAATTTTTGCCACTAGCGGTCACCCATCCACAAACCGACCGCACCGGTCGTTGCTTAACTCTTTCGATCGCATTGAATCGACGTGAGCCATTGGGCTATGGACGCTACATTGGGCTATACAATAAGTAATTTGATTTAATTAAAATCTAAATCGGGCTCGATGGAATCCCAAGTGAAGGTGCAGTAATTCGAGGTGTTTGTATATCAGGCGGCGGGCTCGGCGGGCGCGGCGGGGGGCGCGGCGGGGGGCGCGGGCATGGTGGCGCTGCACGCGGCGCTGGCGGCGGAGGAGCGGGACGGGCCGAGCGAGCGGCCGCCCGCCGCCGTGCTGCTGCTGGTGCTGGGCAGCCTGCTGACGGCGGCGCTGGGCGCGCTGCTGGCGTGCCGCGCGCGCGCCGCGCGCCGCCGCCGCCGCGGACACCCGCGCCTGGCGCTCGACGCGGACTACCTCGTCAACGGCATGTACCTCTAGCCGAACACCGCGATGCCGCATCTACTCGCTCGACGGCTTGTCTGACAGGCGAAGCGAGCCAAGTGGACGCAGACCAGTAATCAGCGGTCGCACCTGCCCTGCCGGCGCGCGAGGCCCGCTGCGCACGGGTTCCGTTCTCGCTGAACATCGTCCGTGTATAATTCACGGACATTGTCAAAGAAGAAACCACGATTATGACTGTATTTAGTTACCTCATCATCCAGTCATCTAGTGTAGTTTTTTTCGACGTCTTGAAAGCCAGAAGCAAGCCGGGAGTCATGCCGTCCTGTTCCAACGGCAGGTTCCCTGTGGGCCCCAACCATTGTGCCTGCTTGTTACTCGCTTGTGTCGCGAAATGAGCGTGACCTTCTTTAAAGGTGAAATTAAAATAATATTTAAAGCATAACGGTTTGTAAATAGAGATTAACATCATTTTCAATAAAACTAATTACTTATTAGAAATGAGCCTATGAGCACGTACCTCCGGAGACTACATTCTTATAAGAGTTGTAAAAAATTTAAACACATCTCTAGACTAGACATAGTTGTGTAGATAAATAAGTATATACTGAATTGTAATAAAGTTATGTAGGTAATTATTTACTGTGTATGTCATGCCATTGGTTTCCTTAAATATAAATCTTTAAATTTTTTATCTATTGTTTTATTACATCCCTTCAATTTTGGACTGTATTAAATGGCAAGATGAGCACGCGGCAGGTCCAAACTGATAGATGGCGCGGGAGTGCCCGCTTACAAAGTTTAGATAAAAATATACTCACAAGGAGTCATTTACCCTAAGGTACTTCCCCATTTTTCACGCTAGATGGCGTTGAAGTTATTATTTTGATGTTTTGACATTTATCTAAACATCTCATGGCTCGCAACCATAGATTTATCATTACTTTAGACTATTAATAAATCTATTCTCGCAACTCAATTTTTTCTCGTGGACGTCGAGCTCATCCTCTGGAATTTAAATACACACACCCAAGCGCAAAAAACGCAGTTTAAAAAACATTATGATTACATATATACATATATCTATGGAGGAGGAAATGTACTATAGACATTCTTCATACAAAACGAGTGTCGCCGAATTGCGAGTTTGAAGAGCGCTCTCTTGCACTAATTAAATCCGCCTTCTTTCCATTAGCGGTCAAGCCTAGAATTAACCAGTAATCTCCGCCTACTTTCTAAATCTAACGAGTGCCTAGTGGTCAAGCAAAGAACTAACCAGTTATCAATATTGGTCGCAATTGTCGTACTCTCGCTTTCTGTGGCCCAGTATCCGGCACTCGGTGTAAGCCAAACAAATTATTAAATTTCCTGCTTTTCTTATAAAAGTTTTGCTAATCGATACTAGGTGTCGTACGGGTACTTGTAAAAATTAACATGATGAAAAATCAATTTAAAGTAAAATTAGCATTTAAAGTACTACATTTTGTAGTTTAACGATGTGGATAAGTGAAACAAGAATTTGGATCAACGTTTTATTAAAGACACAATTGTATATTTTACATAGATTATGTAGAATCACAGGGGCGGGGCTGCGCGCCACGGAGGCCCTCTCCGAGCCGCGCGTCCCTGCAGACGCAGCGCCGAGCACCCTGACCTACTCCTTACCTTTTCCAACAAAAAGGACAAGGAGTACTTGTCTACCGCGCTACCATTTTTTCAGTTGATACTAAGCGCGCCAAATAAGAGTAACAACAAATAAATTTCATTTTCATAACTAAGTAAAGCTAGGAACTGATTCGCAGTACATACTTGTATAATTCAAATGATCAGATAGATGAGCCGCTCTCGGAACGAGAGGGCTTCTGAGGCGGCGCGGCGGCGCGGGCGGCGAGAGCGGCGCGGGCGGCGGGCCCCGCTAGCTACTTACAATATAGTAATCAATGATTAAGGAATTATACTCTCACGATCGTCACCGAATCATTTATTTAATTAACAGTGTCGGGCGGCCGTCGCTTGTAACGGCTTTGACAATAATAACATAATATTATGCTTCAGTCTCACAAGTGGCAGTTGCAAGTGTAAGCCCGCGGGGAGGGCAGGCCAGCTCATCGGTTGCGCCGCCGGACCAGCGCCGGACCAGCGCCGCACCGTATCTGACTGCATAGTTATTATCCCCGCGGCTCCTTTACAATCCTCCCCGACCAACCTCTGCTCAATTCATTTCATATAGTCCGCGCCGCCCGCCTGTCTCTCCCTCTTAACGTGTATTAAACTATCTGATAATCAAAAATATTTCGATTTCATCGTCATCTTTAGTATTCGCAAAATTATGGTAGCTTTGAAAATGAACCGAGCCGGGGAGAGAAGGCTGCACTTAACTATTACAGGAAAATTGGTTCCCACAACACTAATTACTTACTTACTTACTTACAGGCTACCGGCTAACGGAATACAATAGTTCGATATAAGTAGAAGGCACTTCGATGTAGGTTCGTGGACCTCGCCCGGCCACACTCCAAACAGGTAAACACTTAAGGAAAAAATATAACAAATAGATTCAGCAAACCTCGCTTTGAATCAGTCCATCAACACCTAATATACATAAATCTTTGATTTAAGGAGTTTATACAATAACAAATTCAATCCAATACATGTATTAGCTACGGAACTCTGTTCCCGCGCGGCGGGCAATACTTCAAACGTGTCGTAATATTTGCATGCACTAATCGAATCAAATGTAAACTGCAGTTATAATTATTCCTTAAATAGTGACACTATCGTTTAACTGCCGCAAATGCCGCACAGCATTGCTTCATGTATTATTTCCTTCTGGTTCTGAAGTTAAGCGGAAATTAAATACGCCTGACCATACTATTTTAGGGTGTTTTTGTGGTGCATGGAGCAATGTTCAAATTCGGGTTAACTTCAGATCCGAAATGATACATGGAAACATGCTATGCCGCTCGGCGCGTGCGCAGGTCATAAAATAATGTCACCGCGCATGTTCTAACTAGATTTTCATCTAACGACGACTAAACATTAATTTATATTTAACTTTACCGCCACGGCGCAAAGCAATCACCTATACAAAATTTATTTATATCCTAATATCAAGTATATCGTTTTTGGAATGGAATAATAATTAATTGACACTCTAAATAAAGTAAATAGAAACCAATCGTAAGTGACGTGAGAGGGAAGCTCGAGCCGACGGCTGACGCCTCGAGCGCGGCCCGCAGGCGAGCGGCGACGACACGGCGTGCGAGCAGCAGCAGGCCGGGGTTGCGGTGCAGCCTGCGCAGGGAGCTCGCGGCCGCCCGGCGGGGCGCGGCGGGCCCGAGGGAACTTGTTGTCTTGTTTTACGTCGTAGGCGCTAGTCGCCAGTGAGCCGGTCCTCCCTCGCTGCTATTGCTCAAGAAGTCGTACCGAGCACCAGGATGTCTCAGGGCAGGCGCGTGGGGTGCGGCGCGTGGGGCGCGAGGGGCGCGAGGGGCGCGAGGGGCGCGAGGGGCGCGAGGGGCAGGTGCGCCAGGCGGCAGTTCTCCACGTAGAGGTCCTTGACCAGCAGGTCGGCGGCGTGCAGGCGCGCGAGCAGGCGCTGCGCCGCGCGCTCGGCCCGCGCCGCCCGCGCGCGCAGCGCCGCCGCCTCGCGCGCGCCCAGCGCCGCCCGCCAGCGCGCCGCCAGCCCGCACGCGCCGTCGCCGCCCTGCAAGCGCACGCCGCACGCAATATTACTATTCAATCATTTGAGGCCACTCTTCCCGAGTCGCAGTGGCCCTTGAGCTGGCCGACCATTCCCCGTTTTACAAGCCCGTATCATATGCCATTCGTCCACCACCACCCGTTTCGTCCCACCGCTCATCACATCTCATGATGGGATGGTTTGAGCCATAGGCACTGAGGTAGACCTAGGGCCTTTTATAACAATGACAAAACATAGTTATCTAATTATTCTGCATCCTTGTTACCAGATTGAGATCTTAATAAAGCGTCATCGTCGATAGTGTCAGAATACTCACGGCAGCGTCCTGCGCCTGCCGCCGCAGCTGCCCCTCCAGCTCGGCGCAGTGCAGCATGAGCGGCGCGGCGGCGGCCCGCGCGCGCGCCCCCGCCAGCTGCTCGCGCGCCGCCGCCAGCTCCTCCTGCGCGGTGCTCAGCTCGCGGCGCGCGGCGGCCAGCTCGTCGTCGCGCGTGCGCCGGTACGCGGCAAACTCCTCCTCCAGGTCCGTCACCTTGAACCCGGCATTAAGAGCAGTCAAATAACATATAAATGAGAAGTTCAGCATACATAGCCTAGCTTCATATAAATGAGAAGTTCAGGGCTCGAGGGATCACCCAACCGATAGTCGGAACCTTGGAAATTGGTAGACCCTAATGGGAAATTCTGAGTATTAAAGTTAGAAGCAGTGGACCTGCCGGGCGATACCTGCGCCTCGAGCCCCGCGCGCTCGTCGATGGGCGGCAGCGCGGGCGCGAACAGCCGCTCGTACTCCTGTATCTTGCGCGCCAGCCCCGCCAGCCGCTCGTCGCCCGCGCGCGCCTCCGCCGCCGCCGCCGCCCGCTCCGCCCGCAGCTTGCCCGCCCAGTACTCCTCGCACCGCTCGTACTCCTCGCGCATCGCCTCCAGGCTCGCCTCCAGCTCCCTGCGACGCGTCGCGCCCTTATTACTCCATAACTTATAACCGGAAGCTATTAATATACGATTATTATAATTTCTTGGTCGATAAATTTTTTTTTTTTTTTTTTATTGGTTCACAAATTGAATGTAACACAAGATAGAGTGTAAAACAAATAACAATGCAAAGACTTACAGGTGTGTCCATTCTAACTACAGTGAACACAGCATGCAAAATTGGAAAACATGTTAAGTAAGCTAATAAGAGTAACAAAATTGTGGACTAAGCTAAAATTTAATTATTAACAATTTTACGTAGGAGTACCTTGGCCGTGGCCAGGGTACCCATGAAAATATCAAACTGTGCGCTTATGGCATGATAAGAAGACAGCATTCTACACAACACAGAATGCTTTTTTATATTTGTGCGGCACAACGGTACACTAAATATATTCATATTAATAATTCTACTACTACCAGAACGTGGAATTTTGAAATATATTTTATCTAAAATATCTGGACAGATGATATAACCATGGATTATTTTAAATAGAAATAAAATGTCTGCTATTTTACGTCGTGTGCTTAGGGATTGCAGATTATAAGAGTTTAGTCTACTTTCGTAAGATGTAAGCTTTTTGCATTTATTGTTTATGTAGGTTAATCGATAGAGAAATCGTTTTTGGACTCGTTCGATTCTATCGACGTGCACGGCATATCCTGGTGACCAAATAGGGCTGTTGTATTCGAGTGTGCTCCTAACCAGACAGTTGTATATGGGTAATAATATTTTAGGATCTTTGAAAATTTTAGCCTGCCTGGTTATAAATCCCGATAGCTTAGAGGCTTTTTTAATCACGTCATCTATGTGATCTCTAAGACTCAAACACCTATCCAGGGTAATTCCTAGATCCCGAATCTGACTGACTTCTTTGAGAGTTACACCCTTCAAAGAGTATTCTGCTTTAGTAGGTTCCCTTTTCCTAGTAAATTTAATATGATAACACTTGTCTATATTTAGTTTCATTTTGTTTTTTTCGCTCCATAGTTGTACCTTATCTACTTCAGCCTGCAAAACTTTAATATCGTCTTGAGTCTTAATTCGTTGGTATAGTTTTAAATCGTCCGCGTACATTTTAAAAGGGCACCTTAACTCCTTAGCTAAATCATTTATAAATATAACAAAGAATAAAGGACCCATGTGTGAGCCCTGTGGCACACCAGAAGGTATAATATAAGGCTTTGAGGCATGACCACGTATCATTACTAATTGTGACCTATTTTCTAAATATGACTCGCACCATCGCAATAAAGAGCCATGAATTCCTAAGGCCGAGAGTTTTTTTAGCAGCATAGAGTGATTTATTAGATCGAAGGCTTTGCTAAAATCCGTATATATAGCGTGCATTTCATCCCCGTCATCTAGAGCTTCAGCAATGTCATTAACGAAACCTATTAAGTTCGATGAGGTTGACTTTTTAGGCATAAATCCGTGTTGTTCTGAGTGGATAGTTTCTTTTACGTGCCAGTAAATTCTTCGCTGTATTAGACCTTCAAATACTTTTCCAAGTGCAGGAAGTATTGATACTGGCCTGTAATTACACACACTTGAAACATCGCCTTTCTTATGTATGGGTGTCAATCGAGCCTGCTTCCATACAGCTGGAAAAATACCATCTTTAAGCGACTTATTATATAACATCATTAACGGTTTCGCCAAGGTATCAGCGCATTGTTTTAAAAACTTATTAGGTATTCCATCCAGACCCGCTCCTTTATTTGAATCTAATTTTTTTAGAACACTGGTTATTTCAAATTCTGTTATTGTGCAACTGCCTAGAGATAATAAATTCTCGGGGTAATTATTATCATTTTTACCAATTGTACCGTTAGTTTGTTTGTATACAGACTGAAAATATTCAGAAAACATATCAGCAATTTCCTGCCCACCTACAGCAACTCTATGGCCAAAGACCATTTGATTAGGTATAGCATGGCTATTACGTTTCTGACTATTTACAAATGACCAAATTCGTTTAGGTTGTGCTCTTATAGTTTTTGCGGCATTGTCTTTAAAAGTTTTATAGCACTCTTTTAACATACCGTCATACCTACGCCTAAGCAACTCGAATGTTTCCTTATCTCTAGGATTACCATATCTTTTATATTTTTTTTTAACATGCATATATCCATTTAATAGGCGCTTCTCTTATCGATTTACAATGATGGGTAGTAGAACTCACTTGATGATCGCGGTGAGGCCCTCCTTCTCCTCGTCCCCCGGGGGCCCCCCCTCGCCCCCCGCCGCCAGCGCCCCCCCCTCGCCCCCCGCCGCCAGCGCCCGCACCGAGCTCTGAATCATCGCGATGGTACTCTTTAGAGTACTGCACGATTCACAGCCCTCGCCGTCGAGTGTCGGTATGCTTTGAACGTCCTCAAAGATGGCTCGAAGTTTGTTCGCAACTTCATCGCTGGCCGACCCCGGGCGGGCGGCGCGCGGCAGGGACGAGTCGCCTTCCTGTAAGTTTTGGCCGGCTTACTACGATACTAGGATCTCCTAACTGTCGGAAAAGTTAGGCCGAGGTTTTCGAGATATGGACTACGTTGCGTGGCGTGTAGAATGACTGGCTCACCTCGGAGTCCGCGGGTGGCGGCGAGGGCGCGCGCGCGCAGGCGGCCGCCTCGTCGCGCCAGGAGGGCGGCGCGGCGGGCGGCGCGGGCGGCGCGGGGGGCTCGGCGGGCGCGCGGGCCGCCTCCAGCTCCGCCGCCAGCTCGTCGCAGCGGTCGCGCAGCCGCTGGTTGTCCGCCCGCAGGCGCGCCGCCGCCGCCGCCGCCTCCCCCGCCTCCCGCGCCGCCGCCTCGCCCGCGCCGCCCCCCGCCCGCGCCTCGCGCGCCTCGCTCGCCAGCCTCGCCGCCTCGCGCTCCGCCGCCAGCGCGCGCGCCTCCAGCCCGCTCACGCGCCCCTGTACGCCCACAATATATAGGTATGTTGATACATTTGACAAATCAAGAATGATTTGATGATCATAATGTGTTGGTTCAACATCATATATATAATATTAAATATTTATGTGATGGCACGTTTCAATACAGACCTGAAGTTCGTCATTTCGCTCGGCGAGAGCCTCGAGCTCGGCGCGCAACCTGCCCTCCGCGTCGGCGCGGCGCGCCAGCTCGGCCTCCAGCCGCCGGCGCTGCGCCGCCGCGCGCTCGCGCTCCGCCGCCGCCTCGGCCGCCGCCGCGCGCGCCGCCTCCGCGTGGCGCGCCTCCAGCTGGCGCAGCCCGGCCTGCAGCTCGGCCTCCAGCCGCGCGTGGTTCTCGTCCACGTCCTGCGCCAGCAGCCGCGCGCGCCGGTTGGCCTCCGCCAGGTCGGCGCGCAGCTTGTCGCGCTCGCTCGCCGCCACCTCGAGCCCCCGCCGCGCGTGCTCCGCGCGCATGCGCGCCACCGCGGCGGCCGCCAGCAGCAGCAGCGCGCGCGCGTCGCCCGGGCCGGGCGCGGGCTCGGGCGCGGCCCCCAGCGCCCGCAGCTCGTCGTCCAGCGCGCGCTCGAGGTCGCGCGGGCGCAGCGCGGCGCCGGCGAACCCCAGCTCGAGCAGCAGGCGGCGCGGCCGGCGCACGCCCGCGCGCTCCCACGCCTCCACCACGGCGGCGCTCGCCACCGCCTCCGCCTCCCGCGCCGCCTCGCCCGCCGCGCCCGCCGCGCCGCCCTCCAGGCACTCGGCGACGGACGAGCTCAGGGACGAGTTCAGTCGGTCGAAGAACTCGCCAACCGTGATTTCGTCGGCGGAGGAGTCGTCGAAGACGCGCTCGACGAAGCGGCGGTCGACGCCGTGCATGCGCAGGCCGCGGCACAGCGCGAGCGCGCCCTCGCGGTCCACGCGCCGCTCGTGGTCGAGCTCGGCGGGGTCCTCGTCGTCGGGCGAGCCGCCGTCGCGCGTCTCCATGGCGGAGGCGCTCCGCTTGCACCGCATGCGGTTCCTGGCCCGCTCGCCGTCGAGGCGGGAGTCGGACGCGACGCGGTGCCTGGGCGACTCGTCGGAGCCGGGATGCTGGGGTCGCGAGCGTCGGCCGTACTTCTTGGAGCCGAACACGAACTTCGGGGCGACCTCCTGGCCGGAGGAGTCTTCGTCGCTGTGGGGGCCGGGGGGCGGGGGCGGGGGCGCCGGCGGGGGCGCCGGCGGGGGCGCGACGCCCGGCTCGAGCGCGGCCGCGGGCGCGGGCTCGCCGCCGAGCACGGAGAGCAGCCCGTTGCGGAACTGCGTGAAGGTGACGCGCTCGGCGCGCCGCTCGAATAGCGTGTCGACGAGCGCCGCGCCGCGATCCTCGAGCTGCAACGATTCGCAGAGCTCTGATACCGCGGCTCGATCTAGGGCTTCCTCGTTATCGACGTCGAAGGTTTTGAACACACTGTACAGCTGTTTTTCGTAGTGATTCATGGACGCAGCGTCCATATCTATCGACCGTAGACGACCGGGATGCTACTAACGAGAGGACATGGGTGTTTTATAAATGCGTGATCACATGTTGTAAATTTGTAAAGAACTATAAACCACTATGTTAAATTAGATCAATTCCGTTTGTCCGTCACATTTTCTTTCTTTTGTTGTACGTAAATGTAAAATATTTAATCGTCTCATCTGGCAAATGTCAAATGCGTATCATATGTCAAGTCAATACTGTCAATGTCTAATTACGGTCACGGAGTGAACGTGGAGTAAACTAATAAAAAAATCTTTATATTTTGTACACCACAATAGTATTAGGTTGAATTTGTAATAAAATAGTATTGTTAATTTCTTTACCAACCTATTAAGATTTCGCTAAAGGTATGTGTAATTCTACCAAGGTCATACACTTATTATGTAGCTAACTTTGTAAACCAAACCGATCGAGGATGTCGACGTTTCGGAGTACACCTTTATTACAGGTTTGGAATGTATACTATTTATCTTGGGAACAAGGCTTAAATTAATATTTTAATGTGTATAAATTATTGCTTGTCTGAATTGTATTTGTTGAATTAAATTAATAGTTGGCCTTCTTAATATGACCATTTATAAATAAATATTGTAACTACATACATACTTGTCTTACATTTTTTTATTCAGTTTTTCCGTCGGTGCTAAACGGAACGCATGTGGCCTTCTGTCAAATTAAATTATGTCAAGTCAATTCAATGAAATAGATAAATTCAATTTCAATTCATGTCATTGTCTTGTTTGTTTTTAGATCTTTGATTCGAAGAAATATTTATTGTTTGATTTTTATTTTTCGCAAATTCATTATATAAATAACCATTTAATTATCATATCACTTCACATCAAAATAGTTATTTGAATTTTACTAAGGAGAAGGGAGTACTTCTGTTGTTTATTAATGTTAGGAGATAATGTACAAATAATTGTTTTTTATAAAGTTATCTGTTAAGTTAAATTAAAGTGGGTTAAAATTATGAAGGTGCGATTAGTTAACAATGAAAAGTTTACAAGCCTTACGCAGGCAGAAACCTTGAATGTCAAGACTAAATGTAGAGGAAACCTTGTGCGTATCAGTTTGGTAAGTTTGGTGCTGGCTGCGTGCTTGCCGTGCTTGGCGGTATTGCTGTGGATCGCGTCATCAGCTCGGTCAGCGGCGGCGGGCGGCGCGCGCGCGGTGGTCTGCTACTACGGCACGCCGGCGCCGCGCGCGCGCGCGCAGCTGCTGCCCGCCAGCCTGCGCCCGCACCTCTGCACTCACATCAATGTGGCCTTCGCGCGGATCAAAGACAAGAGAATATATCTCCAAGATCACCAGTACGAAAGCATTGCAGAAGTGGTTGCACTGAAGAAACTAAATCCAAAACTGAAGGTATTACTATCTATTGGAGGTGCCAGCGATGACAGTGGCTTCCCCGACATGGTGGCTGACCACGCTTCCAGAAAAATATTTATCAGGTCCATCAAATATATGTTAAGAAATCATTCCCTGGATGGAGTCGACTTGGACTGGGAGTTTCCGGCAATTCACAGTAATTTTGGATCCAATTTGAGAAAACGTGAGCGGCAACACTTCTCGCAGCTACTTCGGGAGATCAGGATGGAGTATTTAAGAGAAAAAAGAGATTATTTACTCACTGTCGCCCTGGCGGCCCCACAGATTATTGTGGACGCTGCTTATGATGTGGACCAAATAAATATGTATGTCGATTTTGCCAATATCATGACATATGATTTTCACACCTTCACTGTATATACTCCATTTACAGGATTGAACTCTCCGCTGTACGCCCGGGCAGCAGAACAGCTGTACATGGCTACACTGAATATCAATTATACTGTTAACATGTATATCGAGAAGGGGCTCGATAGAAATAAAATTGTTGTTGGTGTGCCTACATATGGACATTCTTTCAAATTGGTGAATGCAAATAATGGCAAAGTGGGCAGTCCAGCTGTGGGCTACGGCGACCTTGGAGGCTTCGGTTTTGTTAACTACCCTGACATTTGTAATTTTATCAAGACCCACAATGCAACAGAAAGCATACACTTTGATTCAGATGCAAGAGTCTCATATCTACACTGGGACCATGAATGGGTTTCCTTTGACAATCCTCAGAGTGTATTGGAGAAAGCTAAATACATCACAGAAAATGGCTTGAGAGGTGCCATGATATACTCATTGAATGCGGACGACTACGAAGGTGTATGCGAAGAACTGTCCGGCAGCATAAAGTTTCCGCTGGCCGAATCCATAAAGAAGGCACTGAACGGAAATCACAGTTAACAATGTTGAATGTACAGATTAAAATTAAATAAACAATAAAATCACCAGCACCTCAGAAACAGTTAAGAAAGCGTAAATGGATTCGCATTTGTATGCATTTAGTTACCTTCTTTTTCCGGGTCACATAGGTGATTTTATACATGGTGCAGGATTTCATGTTTGGAGCGAGGCGTAGCGCGAGGGGCGGCGGCGGCGCCCCCGGGGCCGGTGGCGGCGCGCCGAGTGCTGCCGGGCGCCGGCGCGGGCGCAGCGTCAGCGGCGCAGAACCGCACGCGCCGTCTGCATTACTTCGCTTATTAACTTTTACAGTTTGAGCGGCTGCTCGCCGGGTTCCACTCGACTGGCTGCGCCGCCGCCGCGACTCGGACGCAATTATAATTAGCTGAACTGATTATAAACATTAATTAGAGACAGTTATTCCTTAAGGCGAGAGTGACTGGGCCCAGCGGCTTTACAAATTAATTTACATACTTTTTGTTTTATTAAAATCGCATCTCTAACTTAAAATATTTACCTATAACTACAGATTATTAGCTGTAAAATTAGCTTGTAATCAAATAATTTGTTATTCAACACGAAAAAGGCTGTGAATTAGATGTATGTACCTCCAAAGATACTTTATATCCAACGGAGCCGTAACTTTAAGTACCTAAATTGAGGAGTATTAAGTTAAGTAGGTAATGGTTTAATTGATTAATGTTTAAATGAAAAATGTACCTGCTTAAGTTTAATGCAGGGTCCACTTAATGAACAATGCTACTAGGACTGCCGCAACGTCAGCGGCGTGTGACGGAGGAGAGCCTACGCTGGAATCGAACCTGTTACGCAGAGTAACTACAATAATTATGTACCACCAAAGATCGAGTGATCGCCTCCAGAGGTGCATTGTTTACGGACATGGCCAATCGCTCTGCGTGAGCGTGATTTACATATTTAGAAGTCGGCAGTTGGCATTGAATTCCATATACGAGTATGTAGGTATATAGGGAGCCGTCGCGGCAGTGGGCGGCCGCCGGCTGGACTGTGCCCATTCTTTTTGTAAATTATACCTAATATTCACCAGTATGCAGGGCCGGATTTAGAGGTGTGGAGGCCTCGGGCAACAAAGGAGTGGAGGCCCCCTGGGCCCTATTTTCCAAATGAGATGAACAACTTTTTTCAGTCGAGTTTTTCAATCAATAATTTATTGTGAAACCGAGTAGATTATTTTAGTATTTAACAAACATATAAAAATATAGATAAATGATTCTGTTAATATTTAAAGCCCCATCCACACGCTTGGCAAACAATGGCAAACAGCCAACAGCAAACACGGACGTGTGGATGGGTGTTTGTCGTTGTTTGCCTGTTTGTGTTTGTGTTGGGCAGTGTTCGGCATCGGTGTCGGTTTTTCTTGCCAGATCAAAGGATGTTCGGCAAACAGTTTGCGACGTATCCACACGTTTGGCAGCGATCAGTAACAGGGTGTTTGCGGTTAGAAAAAACCTACTCGGAAGCATAGACAATAGATATTTGGAAAACCAACCACATTTAGGATGTATGCAAAAACGTAGACTTTGCTTGCTGCGAAATGATATTAAATATAGTTTGGTTATACTGATTTTGATTCCAAAATTATACAAAAGATGGTATTATTCTACACAAGTAATGACGTTTTTCAATTCAGTGTTACCAATGGTTTTATTTTTATTTTGGTTATTTTATATATTTTGATCTGGTAACATCAAGTCAGATTTATAAAACAAAACATTATGTACTAAATAAACCATAATTAGTAATATTAAGTTCAGAAAATGGGTCCAGCAATTTTGAATATTGTAATTTAAATATTGATATTCCATAATTACTGTCGTTGAATTGTAGGAATGGACTGTACAAACGCCATTTAGTTAAATTTAAAATGAAAATTCAAATGTCACATGTCAAATGTGTCATTAATTTCATTAATATTAGTTGTAAATAAATGCATTTTCACTGTTTTTTACGATTTTTCCACCTCACGACCCGGTGATAAATAGGATTCCGAAGCCCCGCATGTACGTCTACTTACGAATAATAATATGTAATACTTATTAATATCGATGTCGTCAAAATCTAGTTCCGAAGCATAACTGGACTTCTGTTCATCACTTAAATTGAAGAACAGTTTGAGAAGAATGAAGAATGATTTGAATCCTGTGCATGAGTCGAGTCAGGTTCACAATTTTCCTCAGGTGAATGAAGACTGCTTAAATTATTTATATGTAGTCCTGCTTCAAAAGTGACTCATATCTTGTACAGGATGGAGAAGTATCCTATACCAGAGGCTTCGAATGCAGCCAAAGAAATTTTAAACATGAATGAATGTTGTGTTCTCTGACAATTTCAGGGCCTTTTTAGTTCTTTGTAAACATTGGTGTTTTACCTAAGCTTCGTATTACTGTAGTATTATAAATTAAACAATAAATTATCGTATAAAATTACAGTCTTCTTATTTTTATAAAATAGGATTAGTTACTAATGCTCTAAAAGATGGCATATTGTATTTGATCTTAATGAATTAAGAGCTAACTAATTCTATTCTAATTGAAACATTAAAAGAAAATTTAAATTAAAGGTGCCAAGGTGCAGAAAAATGCATGAAGTTTTCCAAATTAAAAAACAGATGGCGTCACATTCATGGGCCATGCACAAGCCTTGAGCGCGGACTCTATTTCAGTTATATAAAATGTACTCTGTGATCAGTAATGCGCGCGAGCTTGCGGGAGGCGGACGTATTTACTTGCCATATTCATGGGCATATAAAGAGAACATTCCACCCTATTATTGATCGAAGATTCCACCCCATTTAAAAACTGTACCTCAAGTATTCGAATTCGATGGTAGCAAAATTATTTATAACAAGTGACTTTTAAAAACTTTTAATTAAATTCACTCGTATGTATGTCCTGGAATCTTGCAATCAATATTTCACCCACTTCCACTGAAGATATCGAGCTGAAATTTGGCACACATATTAGGTTCCGATGACAATGCATGAAAATAAAAATAAAAGATATAAGTAAAAGCTCTTTAAAAAAAAAATTTTTTTACAGTATAATTTATGAATAAAATCTAACTATATTGATACATTTTATTATTGCAAAATTTTCATCGGAATCACCATCGTCTTCGCTTTCTTCTTTTTTTCTTTTTTCTTTCCCTGCTTTAATTTATAATAAAAATATGTCAACCCGAAAGTAATAGCTGCCACAAGCTTGTCGTCCGCCATGTTTGCCGATTCGGAATGTTATGAACGTTCGCCAAGCATGTGGATGGCTGTTTGTGTTGGGTGATTGTGGTTGGTGTTTGGGACTTTGCTTGCTGTTTGCGGTGTTTGTGACAAACAGCCAGCGTGTGGATGGGGCATAAGAACAATATAATCATGTTTGTACAAAGGTACCTAAAGGTAAAACAGCGAAAAAGAAAACAAAAGAAAAGTTGTTTACTAGTGTTTACTAGTACTAGTCCGAATTAGGGATGTTGCGGATCCACTTTTTTCCACATCCGCGAATGCGGATGCGGATGCGGATTTTAAGAGGCTCACATCCGCGGATGCGGATGCGGATGTGTATAAAAAAACTTAAGTGTTGGGTTGGTAGGGTAAAAAAAATATAGTATTATTTACCCATTTTTTATTTAATAATAAAGTAATGAATGAACTACTAATTAATTATTTTAGTAATTAAATTTAAATATTGGAGCATTAATTGAATTTAATGAAAAGTAGAATGGCCGCCTTTTCGGACTCCAGTCTGTTTCGCAAGGGTTCGTATATTAATCCTGCGCTACTAAATAACTTTTCACTTGGAACACTGGCAGCTGGCTGGTGGAGCTGATTGGTCAATCAGCACGTGCGTTCGACCCGCGCCACTCGCCGGGCCCTCCCCTTTCATTCTTGTCGCGACCTGCTACACATCCGCATCAGCTAAGCATCGATTTATACGGATGCGGATGCAGATGCGGATGTCAAAATCGATGCGGATGTTCCGCATGTGCGGATGCGGATGCGAATATTCGCAACATCCCTAGTCCGAATATGCAACTTTTTTTTCCGAAGTCTATTGTGGGGCCCCCTCATTTGTGGAGGCCCGGGGGGCAACCAGGGCTACAGGCCCTGGTTGCCCTCCCCTAAATCCGGCCCTGCCAGTATAGTAGGGGAGCCCAAGAGGGGATTTTGCAGGATACAACAGTATCCCGTACAAATACAAAGTTGCTACAAAGCCCTTTCTTTACGTTACTCTCAAATTGTAAGATTAGTGGAATATACACTTTTTAGCATGTAATTAACTCACCCTACCTTAATCTGACGCGCTCAAGAATTTCTGATGACAAATTTTATTTTTTTCTTATTCTGATCCTTTATCCTTGACGGCCCCATTTATATATGGGGCTCATATTTGGTGGAGGTACTTAACCGGGTACAAGGTATCCCACTGTATATTAAACTGACGCGCTTGAGTATCCCGCAAAATCCCCTCTTGGGCTCCCCTACTATATGTTATAGAATTTGAAAAATATATTTAAATCAATATGTACCATAATTTTTTTTTGTTGTTATAAAAAGTTACAAAAAACTTATTAGTTAATAAAATATTAAGTATGTTATTTATGTATTTGTTTGGTTCTACTAGTATTTATATATACCTATTACCCATTTTCCTGTATTTTAAGTTCAGTGAGTTAGTAGTTCAGTAGTATCCCTTTCAATTTCAAAGTAGGTACCTATTGGGAGTAGTCAAGAGGGCTAGTGACAGCTTTCTTGTGCAACTGCACGTCGTCGAGCCATCGTTGTGCCCGTTGGTTTCGTCGCAGGTTCCAAGTTTGAAACAATTAAATTATTCGTCGCGTATTAGTGGCATTGATTGTTAAGCGATTTAAACAAAAAAAAAGGTTAGCACTTCAAAGTGTCCAACACCATCTACTCGGAACTCGCTCGCTGTCGAGTGTCGAAGATATCTCTCGGTGTCCAACAGCGACCGCAGTGCGACCTTGTACGTTTTCCGCGCACATTCACCGAGACTCGAGCGAGACCGAATCAATTCCGGAGTTCAAATCCTAGAAATTAAAACATTTTAATGTCACTCGTATACGAAAATAGCCATAAAGTCTACGTTTTTAATGTTGTCTGTATTTTTTAAATTCATTCGGACGCCTTGCGTGCCTAATGGTCCGTGTTCGTACCACTCGAATTTCAACTTCGACCGGCAATGGAATGTGTGTAATACTCGTGGATTTCATTCGCATTCGTTTAATTTTGTACTTTTCGTAAGCCTACAATTAAGTCGTTAGGAAATTCGCAAACGAATATCTAAAGTATCAGTGAATGATATTGAAAAATCGGGGTGTTTTAGATACGGAGGTACGAGCTATCATGTTCTTGGCAGTGTAGCCACGCCATGGGTCATGTACTAGCCTCAATGCACTGCATCTTGGGTCTACATCCTTGAATATGGCTGTCTGTTAGCACTAGTTTAAGATGAACCTATTTCTCTTTGCAATGAACCTGGACCGCTCGCGTGAGGGGCGATTTCAATAGCCACTGTGCTGTCGGCGCTTCTGATGTAACTTGCATTAAATAGTTAGTGAAGTAGGTTACTTAACCATAAGGGGAGAATGATTTACATAACTAATAAATAAAAGATTAATTTAAAAATAGGAAGCTCTTTAATATGGCACTACCTTACAGTACCTACCTACCTACCTAGGTCTATGCGATAACAACTACAGCTCGCCAGCTCCCGCGCTCTGCCCGTCCTCTGGTGACATGTATCTTGCAAACAAGGCAAAAACTTATATCCCAGTTTCAATTGACCCCAGATTCATACAGTTTCAGTCTTATTTCACGAGATTTTATCCAGCCAATATACATGAATTCGTAGTGTCTTACACAATCGCTTTCCCATAACTTATCTTTTCATGTAAGACTGACATGCTCGTCTGTACAACCAGTGTGCCAACTGTGGACATTCAGTTGTTGGTTAACTGTATCTCGTATGATCCTGGTTCAGCCATTCACTCCCAAAAGCACCAAACACATGCATCACTCGTGTAGCGCAAGTGCTAATACATAGCCTAGCTACAATGTTTACTAACTAAATTACAAATTAGGCAAACTTATGGCATGGCCATTGTTTATCTCTGAATGAAAGTGAAGTTTCACATTTTTATCAATAACTAGACCATATCTAATCTACTTATTAATTACACCGCTTTGTGAAATTTTTACAAATCAAAAATCTGAATTACTTTACACCCAGAGATATGCCACAATTACACAAAACTTACTTAATTTGATTTTGGGAATAACCAGTCCAAAAGGAATAAAGTATGCTAACTTAAACAATTTTGGGTGTATACACCCAGTACACTACACACTAACAGAAGGTCTCTTATTCTAGGAGATAACATACACAAAACAAATACATAAATGCTTACAGTTTAAATAAAGCAGAGAGCAGTAACCAAATGTCGAGTATTTTCACGTAAATGCAGAACAGTAACCAGTAACATTGTTATATCTACTTAAATTCCTTTCATTAGCAACCATTGGGCCTTGGGCATGTAACAGTAACTATAATAATGCAGCATTGAGTGTTACACTTCGCCTATTTATCTATTACAACCAAACTTTGAGACTATCTTGTAAAACTTAACCGGTGCAGATTGTAACTACGTAACTAGGAATGTCTGGTACAGTACCTTATTGTAACGCGTCCCGCACCGGCGGTGCAGTGCTCGGAGCCCCTCTCCACTTACGCTAAGTACTTAGTACAACTAACATTGTAGATTTCACACAAAATGTAAATTCATCGTATCACAAACTATAGGTATATATATATACTCTATACTTCTCTATATGCATATATAATATGTATAATAGTTGAGTATCTAAATATTTAGGATATGGCAACTTAATATCAACTTATTGTCTAGTGGAATATTCTAAACTAGCACTAGTGTGGCACCTCCTCGTGGGTCTCAGCGCCATCGCTACACAACTGTGTTCAACTATGCTTCAACTTTATTGCATATTAATATCATAAATCATTTATTTTAACAGTATGGGATTTAATAACAAAATCTATATATATATATATATATATACAAGTTTAATTCAGTAGTGTGGTTAAAAAGGTTAATTTTGATGTAGTTACTCAATTCATAAATGTGGTTATGGGTAAACCCACAACACCCGCTACAGGGCCAGCCAGTTTGCTGGGAGTAAAGATATACAGATAACAATTTATTGATAACTTTTGAGAGATTCCAAGATTTTTAACATATTACTTTCTAGTCAGGAACTAAACTTAATTATATTAATCCCTGGTAAGAAATTGCAATCACACTGAAACAAAAGATAAGGAACATTATCTGTTTGTGCAGCAGTAGTAGACTGCAACAGCGAATCTGTCGCGGGCAGCCCCATGCTACAAAGCTCCTACATAGCTAGATTCACTGATTCATGGCATTAATTAATGGCTCTTATCTATCACTGTAAACTTGCTTAAAGTATACAATTTGTTTCTAGATTACTGAAGGACGGTTCTCTTATGATGACTTCCTATCATATTATTTAAAAAGCGGCAACCCTATATTTTGATATGTGAAGGCTACTTGAGGTTCCGTAAAGATGATAATCGGCAAACATGTAATAGTAATCGCAGTTGAGATGGTCACCCGGGGTGGAGTGACGGGCACGAAACAAGCCGGCGAGGCGGCGCTACGTCTGCAGCCAGTGGAACATGAGGCTGTGCACGGTGGAGTAGTCCAGGTCGGCGTTGGGCGAGCTGAGCAGCTCGCGCAGGCCGAGCGCCGCGTCGGGAGCGCGCGTGCCACCGCGCAGCTCGGCGGCCGAGTGCGCCGAGTTGTCGTCGGAGGCGCAGTCCGAGGAGGCCTCCCGCCACTTGTCGTCGTAGGACAGGTCGCACAGCGTGGGCGGCTCGTCCGCGTCGCTGCCCTCCTGCTCGCCGGACGGGCCGCGGCTCTTGGTGCGCGCGCTGTCGCTCTCGCCGCCGTCCCTTCCGCCACCCTCGTTCTGGCGACGGGCGTTCTTCAAGGCGCGATACCGCCGTGACCTCTCCCTCTGCAGGCGTCTCTTGCGCTCGTCCGCACGCTCTAGCTCCTCGGGTGTCTTTTTTGTCGAATTCTTTCCGAAGAAGTACCTCATGAACGACTCGTCACAGTTCCGTTTCGACAGGTAGCTCGCCATCAACTTGTAGTAGTACTGATTATCCATTCCGGTTTTATAGAATTAATGGCGATTATTCTATAACAACGTATTAATAAACTAAAATTATGAGAGATATTCTGGAAATTGCGAAATAAAAATAATGAGAACGCGACTGTCGCTGACGTGACGTCATTGACATTTCATTCATTTCGTTACGCGATCTCCACAGAGTACGGGAGAAAGAAACGTAGAAAGATAGATATTTAATGTTTTTTTAAAAAATAATTAAGTTTACTTATTTATTTATTCATTCATATTATCATACCAACAACAGTTCATACATACAGTTCTTTACAGGTTGTTTTATACATATGGTATAGACATAGACAATAGGCAGGTACGTATGCCAATTACAGGCGTGAATATCCTATAATTAAGTACGACGAAGACTATAATTAAAACGTATTAAAGTCATATGTAGTTCTTTCTAGTAGCGTAAAACCAGTAGTAGTATAAAACACGGTAGTTTGTGAGCAGAATAGCGCTACCACGGCCTAATAAGTATTCTTCCCTACACGGTATGATCTGCCTGTCATAAGAAGATGTAACCAAAAGGAGGCTTCTGGGGTTACTCCCTCGTAACCCTAGAAGCCTCCTGGATGGCTGACGCTCCCATTCTTCTAACCCCTGTTGGAATGGGAGCTTAAGCCGTAATGACCGCGTGAATGACTATGGTGCTGCAGAATAACTTCGTGATGTTAAGAATCTTGGCAGACAAGATCTTTCTCTCGTGCCTTTAATGGGTGCCACGCTGAAGGGTACCGGAAGCCGACGATATCGTGTGTTCTATTAAATTCCAGTCCCGCAATGGGGTTGTTTGTGTTGAATTATCCTTTCATATGTAACACTGGAAATTAAATTTCTATTGAGTCATACCAATCCTACCAAAAATGCTGAGGCCACGAGATTATTGTATGGTCATACAGACCTTTACGGTGTCACTGAATAGGGTGGTAAACTTCAAAAAATTCAAACCAAAAGGTAAAGGATTATTATTTGATCTAAGGGTCTGCCCCTGGGGTGCGGACTTCGGCTTAAGTCAACCCTGTGTTGTAATTGTAGCAGGGGATCGACCAATCGGGGATACCTCGTGTTAGCCGATCGAAAGTTGTCTTTGTCCCCGCCGGCGGAGATGGTGTACACTAGTGTGTTTTGTATCTGAGATACTCTGAGATAGGGATTCATCCTGTAGGTTGTGAGCAATAGTAGGGTAGCGTCATCGGGGTTGTTTATGAGGGGATATAAGGCCACGAGAGGTTTTCCGTAGGTAAGTTGAAGGAAAACCAGTTTCGTTTCACACGTTAATGAAAACACGGTGCAGTTTTAGTGAATTTAATAAGTAAAATGTAGTAGACTAGAAGACTGGGATTTCGGTGCGCTTGACGGCGGAGAGCCCGTCGTCCCACGTGAGCATGGCGTTGAAGGACAGGAACAGCGCCACCGCGGACAGCAGGTGCCACAGGTCGTGGGAGTCGTAGAACTGCAGCACCTGCAACACACCGCACCACGACACACTCTCAAGGCTGGATATCGTTTGAAAACTACTTTTAAAAGGGTAGCTTTGACCTTGAATGCGTAGAAGTCGAAATTTCAGGTATCGTCTGGCGGGGGCGAGCGGGGCGAGGGGGGCGAGCGGGATGTCAGTAAGCGCTGATTGGTTCGCCGGCCGCATTATGTCCCAAATTGTCTCCCTATGAGCAGTTATTCCCTCCGAATTTCGTTCAGAGCAGAGCTACACTCTCGCGCCGATGCTTATACCTTGCACTCGTGGTTGAGGTGCCGCGAGAGCGCGGCGGGCGCGGACCAGTCGGAGGAGCCGGAGAGGAAGAAGTAGAGTGCGGGCACCCAGGCGGCGGCCGCGCCCGCCAGCATGGCCCACGCGTACCAGCGCAGGCGCTCGCCGTGCACCAGCTTCATGACCAGGTAGAACACCATGTAGAGCAGCGCGTTGCCCAGCAGCACCTGCAGCAGGTGGCCCGCGAAGTCGCTCGTCTGCGTCACCAGCCTGCGGGCGCAGCTCAGATTACCAAACAGTTACTAAACAGTAACTACGGGCTTGTTCGTGGACTTGCCGCTATCATAGGCAACCTATCGTAAAAAACGCCGACCGTGCCCGGCTGCATAGGCCAATTTACTTTCAAAGTTTCGTTTTTATACCGCTAGAGTTTGTCTTTGTAATTTTTAGTACGTTAGAAAGAGATATAAAATTGCGGATTAGTTGCCTAGTTCGACTAGGCTAGTACGATGTGACGTGCGTAGCCGCCACGCTCTCCTTCTCTGTAATGATCTGCGCTCGGAACTGATACCCGTAGATGGCGAAGAGCCAGTTGGCGGCGTTGCCGATGAGCAGCATGACGAGCCGCGCGGCGTACCGCGGCCGCAGCCCCTTGCGCAGCTCGCGCGCCGCCGCCGCCACGCTCTCCTTCTCTGTAATGATCTGCGCTCGGAACTGATACCCGTAGATGGCGAAGAGCCAGTTGGCGGCGTTGCCGATGAGCAGCATGACGAGCCGCGCGGCGTACCGCGGCCGCAGCCCCTTGCGCAGCTCGCGCGCCGCCGCCGCCACGCTCTCCTTCTCTGTAATGATCTGCGCTCGGAACTGATACCCGTAGATGGCGAAGAGCCAGTTGGCGGCGTTGCCGATGAGCAGCATGACGAGCCGCGCGGCGTACCGCGGCCGCAGCCCCTTGCGCAGCTCGCGCGCCGCCGCCGCCACGCTCTCCTTCTCTGTAATGATCTGCGCTCGGAACTGATACCCGTAGATGGCGAAGAGCCAGTTGGCGGCGTTGCCGATGAGCAGCATGACGAGCCGCGCGGCGTACCGCGGCCGCAGCCCCTTGCGCAGCTCGCGCGCCGCCGCCGCCACGCTCTCCTTCTCTGTAATGATCTGCGCTCGGAACTGATACCCGTAGATGGCGAAGAGCCAGTTGGCGGCGTTGCCGATGAGCAGCATGACGAGCCGCGCGGCGTACCGCGGCCGCAGCCCCTTGCGCAGCTCGCGCGCCGCCGCCGCCACGCTCTCCTTCTCTGTAATGATCTGCGCTCGGAACTGATACCCGTAGATGGCGAAGAGCCAGTTGGCGGCGTTGCCGATGAGCAGCATGACGAGCCGCGCGGCGTACCGCGGCCGCAGCCCCTTGCGCAGCTCGCGCGCCGCCGCCGCCACGCTCTCCTTCTCTGTAATGATCTGCGCTCGGAACTGATACCCGTAGATGGCGAAGAGCCAGTTGGCGGCGTTGCCGATGAGCAGCATGACGAGCCGCGCGGCGTACCGCGGCCGCAGCCCCTTGCGCAGCTCGCGCGCCGCCGCCGCCACGCTCTCCTTCTCTGTAATGATCTGCGCTCGGAACTGATACCCGTAGATGGCGAAGAGCCAGTTGGCGGCGTTGCCGATGAGCAGCATGACGAGCCGCGCGGCGTACCGCGGCCGCAGCCCCTTGCGCAGCTCGCGCGCCGCCGCCGCCACGCTCTCCTTCTCTGTAATGATCTGCGCTCGGAACTGATACCCGTAGATGGCGAAGAGCCAGTTGGCGGCGTTGCCGATGAGCAGCATGACGAGCCGCGCGGCGTACCGCGGCCGCAGCCCCTTGCGCAGCTCGCGCGCCGCCGCCGCCACGCTCTCCTTCTCTGTAATGATCTGCGCTCGGAACTGATACCCGTAGATGGCGAAGAGCCAGTTGGCGGCGTTGCCGATGAGCAGCATGACGAGCCGCGCGGCGTACCGCGGCCGCAGCCCCTTGCGCAGCTCGCGCGCCGCCGCCGCCACGCTCTCCTTCTCTGTAATGATCTGCGCTCGGAACTGATACCCGTAGATGGCGAAGAGCCAGTTGGCGGCGTTGCCGATGAGCAGCATGACGAGCCGCGCGGCGTACCGCGGCCGCAGCCCCTTGCGCAGCTCGCGCGCCGCCGCCGCCACGCTCTCCTTCTCTGTAATGATCTGCGCTCGGAACTGATACCCGTAGATGGCGAAGAGCCAGTTGGCGGCGTTGCCGATGAGCAGCATGACGAGCCGCGCGGCGTACCGCGGCCGCAGCCCCTTGCGCAGCTCGCGCGCCGCCGCCGCCACGCTCTCCTTCTCTGTAATGATCTGCGCTCGGAACTGATACCCGTAGATGGCGAAGAGCCAGTTGGCGGCGTTGCCGATGAGCAGCATGACGAGCCGCGCGGCGTACCGCGGCCGCAGCCCCTTGCGCAGCTCGCGCGCCGCCGCCGCCACGCTCTCCTTCTCTGCGTAGGCAAATACAAATACTAATAATTATACAGGCCAAAAACAGTTTGCGGCAAAATACATAACGTTGTCCCTACACTAGGATATCCTGTGCTGCAGGCTTGCTGGTAAAACACTCTTCCACTGGTGACTCAATATAGCCAGTAACAATGATATGCTCATGGAAGGACAGCATCAATAAAAGGTTACATTATTTTGTTGACGTCATAACCGGTAACGTTTGAACCAAAAATATACATAAACAGCTGGAGGGAGGTAGAATACTTCTCAATTTCTTACATATTCTGGCATTTACACTTTAGTCTACACGCATGCAGCCAGCAAAAGGCTCTACTATTCAAAGCTGTATAATTGTTATTAAATGTATGGAGCAGCAGTTGTTGATTGTACCCGCACTCGTAGAGAGCAGTGGAATACGAAAATGGCAGGGCAGTCGCATGGGTGTTATAGAGGTATCAGAGGAAGGTCGGAGGGGGAGTGAGGAGAACATCTGGGGAATGTTGGAGGGGGAGTGGGGAGAACATCTGGAGAATGTCGGAGGGGGAGTGCGGAGAACATCTAGGGAATGTCGGAGGGGGAGTGGGGAGAACATCTGGGGAATGTCGGAGGCGGAGTGGGGAGAAAATTTGGAGAATGTCGGAGGGGGGTGCGGAGAACATCTGGGGAATGTCGGAGAGTGAGGGGGGAGAACATCTGGGCAATGTCGGAGGGGGAGTGCGGAGAACATCTGGGGAATGTCGGAGGGGGAGTGGGGAGAACATCTGGGGAATGTCGGAGAGTGAGTGGGGAGAACATCTGGGCAATGTCGGAGAGTGAGTGGGGAGAACATCTGGGGAGTGTGGGAGGGGGAGGGGGAGGGGGAGGTAGTGTAGTAAGTGTGGTAGTACCGAGGCGGAACTGGCCCACGTAGTAGATGCGCAGCGACAGCAGCAGGAAGGTGAACACGTGCAGCACGGAGAAGGCGCCCCAGAACAGCGGCCCGCCGCCCAGCACGCCCCACACCACTGCAACACCGCGCAACACCGCGCAACACCGTCAGCTCTCACCACACCAACTAACTAACAACATTCCTCATACCCGCTTATTAACTCAATTATATTTTTATTAACTCTCTCTCTGCTAGCTGAACTAACCATCCTGTAGTCCCTGTTTGAGTCTTGTCCAAAGTGAAAGGACTGCAAGCTTGTTTGCTATATCCAATATATAAACATCACCGGCCAAGTGCTTTCGTACTCGCGCAGGAAAGGTTCCGTGCCATCTATAAAAACGACAAAAAAGGCATGTTTGTTGTATGGGAGCCCTTCTTCAATTTTTGATTTTTTCTGTATTTTAGTATTTAATTTTATTGTTAAAGCGGCAACAGAAGAAGAAACATCATCTGTGAAAATTTCAACTGTCTAACTATCACGTTTCATGAGATACAGCCTGGTGACAGACAGACGGATAGACCGTCTCGTTTTAGCCTTTGGGTACGGAACCATAAAAACTAAGCCTATGCCTGAAAATCTGTTAGACCGGATGTTACTTGCACCAGTTGTCTCCGGAGCGACGCTCATAACAAGAAGAGTCGTAACCGAGTATGTATGTATGTATGTAAGCCGTCTTCTTCGTGGTAGACCAACCCAACCTCATCTAACCTATCCGTGGCACTGACCGATGGCGATGAGCACGGCCAGCACGCCGAAGGTGGCGTGCGCGCGCGCGTTCACGTCGGGGTGCCGCGACTGGTAGATCTTGACCATGCTCAGCACGGCCAGCACGTACATGAACGCCGTGTCTGAAACAGTACCGCTGTCATTGTAACACGTGCCCCGCTTCCGCCGCGCCAGCTCCGTTGACAATGGACACAACTAAAAACTATTTCCCGTTTGGATGCAGTTTTATACTACATCCATACAGGAAATAGTTTTTAAAATCTGCGGCATACTCCCGCCATTTTATTTTAAACTAGTGGACGCCCGCAGCTTCGCTCGCGTAGAATTAGACCCATTAACGACGTCTACCCGTCTAACGACTTCAAAAACGGCAAAGTTTCATACTAACTTTGCACCCCCGTTTTACCCCCTTAGGGGGTGAATTTTCAGAAATCCTTTCTTAGTGCTCCCCTACATTATAAAAGGAACCCCTGTGCAAAATTTCAAGTTTCTAGCCCTTATAGTTTAGGCCCTGCGTTGATATGTCAGTCAGTCAGTCAGTCAGTCAGTCAGTCAGTCAGTCAGTCACCTTCTCCTTTTATATATATAAATTTATGTTAACGTTTTTATCGCAAGTCCGTTAATCGGGCGGTAGGGGCATATACCGTACCGAACTGGAAGTTGAGGCGGTTGGGGCACACGTGGTAGCTGGCGGACAGCACGGCCACCACCATCATGCCCGCGCCCAGCGCCGACAGCAGCCCGTAGTGCGCCGGGATGCCGTACTCCTGCAACACAGACACAGGCTGCGGTACACGTCTGGAGCACTCTGTACTGTATGCCTCGGCCGCCTCGGACACCCCGACGGTGCCTTCATAGCGGTCGCGTATCAATTGAACGACCGTCTTAGATGCGCGACTGCTGCAGGAGCCGTGCGGGCTCATCCATATCGATAGTCCTCGTTTAATAATAAATAATAAAATAATAAAAGTAATACAGGAGCGACACAGTTTCCATAGCCCAATGGCTCATGTCGATGTGCTCGACAGAGAAGCAACAAAGACAAGACCAAGGTAGTGGCCCAAAGTAAGGTAGGAGGGGTAGGAGTAGGTGGTGTTGTGTGAGGGCGCACCTGGTGGCGCGGGGTGCGCTTGCGGCGCGCGCGGCGGCGGCGCACCTGCAGCAGGAAGAGCGCGCCCAGCAGCAGGTAGCCCAGGTTGGACAGCACGTGGTTGAAGTCGCTGAGCGCGCCCGCGGGGTGCGCGCACAGGAAGTTGTAGTAGCAGATGTCCAGCGACCCCGACACGTTGAGGATCTGCGCACAGCACCGGTGGATAGCGTCAGCGCGTTAGGTAACAAGTCAAGAATTCGGGCGCGTCAGTGCGTGTGTGTGTGTGTGTGTGTGCGTGTGTGTGCTCACAATCTGGAAGGCGACGACGAACTGCACGACGGGCAGCGCGTAGAAGACGGCGACGGTCCAGAGCGTGTGCAGGTAGCGGTCGGAGCGCGCGCGCAGCGTGGTGCCGCGCCGCCGCGCCAGCGCCGCCAGCCGCAGCCGCGGCGGCAGCCCGAACGCGCCCGCGCCGTCGCTGCCCGACGGGAGCCCACTCTGGAACGCGAGTAAATATATATTTTATAAACAAGTAGGGAATCTTCCGACAGTGCCCGGGTTAGGAGGGACTTTCACCCACTAGAAAAGTGGTTAAAGTGAAGGTTGAATCAAATCAAGCAATCTTACAAAGTTGGGTGGTTATACTCATGAATATGGAGATAGAAAGAGAGTACTATAATTAACCCAGTAGGTAGAGGGTATCATACCGGTGATATTTCGCTGGTGTCAAGTTCCGTCCGTTGCGGGCCCGCCTGTCCGTTGCCGGGTGCGGGGGGTGCGGGGGGCGCGGCGGGGCGTGCGGGGGGCGAGTCGGGCGGCGGGGGCGCGGGCGCGGGCGCGGGCGAGGAGGTCAGGTCCGCCTCCTCCTCGGAGTCCGTGTCCGAGCCGTGGCTGCTGTCGAATGTGGCGTCTGCAACATCGGGATGCCTGTGAGGGCTGCGCTTCCCATGCAGTACCTTGATTAGGGCTAAATTGCACAGATGTGGCCTACAGCGTAAGGGCGTCTTCGACCAAGGAATGGATCGAGTAGCTGAAAAAGCATTTTTGACGTATTTGGTAGAGGTGAGGAGACAGATATTATGCTGTATGACTCACTGGAGCCTCGCCTGCGGCGCGCCGGCGTGGAGGCGGCGGCGGAGCCCGGCGCGGTGGCGCGGCCCTCCTCTGCCCCTGCGAGGCATAAGTTATGATGTTATCATTTGGAATGTTTCTTTCACGTTAGAAACCGTCGACTGGAGTAGCGACACATTGTGCAACCTGCAAGATCGACGGTGCTTACCGAGGGTGTCGGCGGTGACGGAGGTGATGGCGGTGTCAGGAGTGTCGGGGGTGTGGGGCGAGAGCGGCGCGGGCGCGAGCACGGCGCGCGGGCGCACGAGCCGCGCGAAGGCGGGCCAGCGCTGCGCCAGCACGAGCGCCGCGAACGCCACGTAGAACGACAGGAACAGCGCCAGCGTCGCGCCCGCCGCCGCCGCGTACTGCCCGCGCGACAGCGACGGCTGCGACCACCAGAAGCGTTCATTATACAATTAAATTATAACTAGCTTTTAAAAAGTCAAGCAGCCACACACGGCGTCGTCTTTCCCGGGATCCCAGGTACCTGTCTTTCTGTGTCCGATATGAGCCACGTACCTTGATGGTGAAGGAGAGCTCCTTGGTGCGCAGGCGCGCGGCGGGGCGCGCGGCGGCCTCCCCCCACAGCGCGGCGGCCCACAGCCAGTCGTCGTCGGCGGGCGCGCTCACGCCGCACGCCGCGTCCGTGCGCCACACCAGCGCCACCACGTAGAACCCCCGGGGAAACTGCCGCCGCTGGAATGCATGCGAAAGTAATTAATTCTACTCTCTCCCGTGTTACCCTTGTCCATTACTCCACAGATCACATCACACGCGTATCCCTTTGTGCTCACCGAAAGCTGCACGCCGCCGGAGCGCATGACGGTCATCCGCAGGCTGCCCGGCGCGTCGATCTCCGCCAGGCTCTGCCGGATCGGGCACTGCCGGCAACGACACGAGTTAACGCTCCTGCTCTCTCATTGAATAGCATCACGCCACGCTGCCGCTCGCTCCGCTACTCTACCAGGGATAAACCTGGTAGGATCTGACCGCTTGGGAAGAACTTCTGCGGAATCGAACGTGCCCTCTCTTCCCAGTACATTTCTTCCTCAGAAGAAGCAGATTAGCATTCTCATTTCTCATTTATTCTGCATGTTTTATAACTAGTTTCAGAGAAAAGGTACCCTTACTATAAGAAAAAAAAAATATTGTAATAATTTTTTTTTCATTTACACCCCCCGGAGGTGTACTGTAGTAGTAATGTGTGTTCGATGTTGTAGTGTGGCGTAGGACGCTACTTACCGATTGCGCGTGTGTGCGCGGGATTGAATAATTGTGAAGTTTCGTGTAAGGTAAAGACAGTGCAAATAAACACCTAAGTAATGCGGATGTGTATCATTTAATTTCCCGAGCGATCAAGGCATCTCCCCACGATTAGCACAAAGACGACGACCACGCAAAGCCCACGAACTCCAATATCCGGTCCATACTTCTGGCAAGGAGCTCCATCCTCCGACAACCGCACCGGGGGCCAAGGTAGGTAGGTAGGTGAAGCCCTCCCCAAGCTCGCCAACATCAGCCGCCACCGGCGAGGCAGTGCTGCCGTACCGTGTAGTTCTGCACGGAGACGGAGGCGCACACGTCGTCCCCCGAGGCCACCACCAGCCGCACGCTGTCCTGCCCCTCGCCCCACGCGTAGTGGAACACGCGCGGCGCCGTCTGGACCAAAGTGACAGTGTTAGGAACTTAAAAGGCGAGGCGTCATTATATCGGTAGATGCGTGCGCGTGCGGGTACCAGCGCGGCGTCGAAGTGGACGGCCCGGTCGAAGGGCAGCTGCCAGCGGTCGGGCAGCGCGGCGCGCACGTCCACGGTGATGGTGGCCGCGCACGCCGTCGACACGTGCAGCGAGAACGCGCCGCGCGCGCCCGCCCGCGCCATCTCGCCCGCTGGAACCGCAGGTCATGTATGTAGTACTTCTTATTCTGTGAGCAATTCTAGTAAATTAAAACAGGTGGCGACATGGGAATCCGGAACGTATGCATGGCGTTGTGTGTATTGTTGTAGGCGTGGCGTACCGCAGAGGTCCACGCCGTTGTCCGCGGTGTCGTCCGGGCAGAGCGTGCGCTCCAGCTCCAGCGCCGGCGCGCCGCCCGTCCAGTACGGCAGCTGCCACGTCACCGCCCCTGGAAACACGCACATTAACTAAACATCCCTGACCCTCTGCAACCCGCGTCAAAATGTGGCGCGGCTTTCACAACACAACAAGCCTGAAAATCTGAAGCCACCCGAAGGTCTTCGACAACGCTAGACGATTGTCTCTACCATTGACAACATCCGTGACCGACAGCTTAACGTGTCCTCCGAGGCACGGTAGCGCCGTAGCGCCCATGAAAGCCGTTATCCACAAACCGAGCGCGCCCGTGGTTGCCTAACTCCGCGGTGTGGTCACGTACCGGCCCGCTGGCGCGCGGTGACGAGCACGGGCCGCGCCGCGTCGCCGCCGTCGCTGCGCACCCACACACGCGCCGGGCCCGCGCCGCCGCCGCCGCCCCCCGTCTCATCCGCCTCGCCCGCCTGCCGACACATCATTAAAACATATCTATATCTCTGCAACTATGATAATAGAGTATAGGTATGTTTGTGGTCTAAAAATGTGAACCAATATGTAGTCCTCGGATGCAGCGGACGCAGCGGGCGGCCTCGCGTGGGCGCCAGCAAGTGACGTCACTCACCGGCACGAACTCCAGGATGTACTCGATGCTGCTGTTGAGCGGCAGCGCGTGCGCCTCGTCGTACGCCAGCCTGGACACACACACATCTATTACGGCTACTACAGTGAGCTATGATACGACTACTATTACTATTCCGTGGCGTCACCTGCCCATAGCTCCTCCTCTAGTTTATGTGTATAATTATAGTGTAGGATTTTGGGCTCTTCAAAACTCCCACAAACCCTCAACGCGCTAATACAAAAAAGCGCCACTGCCCGCTGTGGCGCTTTTGTGCGAGTTACCAACCTCGAACTGACAAGCCATGCGCGCACGCTCCGCGAAATATTAAGTACTTAAACCGAATTAAAGTGAAAACTGTACTGGCTGAGTGTTGATGTGGTTATAATCTTGATGCATCTCAAGCAAAGAAGTGAAGAAATATCTTCCAGCGTCCACGTCGGTACGGGGAGCGGCGGCCCCCGGCCACCTCATGCCGTGAGCGCCGAATCATGGGGTGCCTCGCGCGTTTCTCGACTGCCTACAAGTCCTTAGACACGGTGCAGCTCTGGACGAGATTCGGAGAGATAGCTGCGCATGGGGTATCAACGCGGGAGACTACGGCTAAAGGGCCCCATACACGGTCTACGATTGATATGACGGAAATCGTAAACGAACAATCGTCACAAAAATGCCAAGCAAAAAATTAAGTAAATCGATAACTATGTTGACATACATACACTATCAATTCGCCTTTCCAATCGGTCTGAAACGACGGATCGTACAGATCAATTGTACCGTGTATGGGGCCCTTTACGAAACAATCGGTGCTTACGACTGACAACCCAAACAAGTTTAAATTAACCTTAAATTTAGATTTCTGCGCACGCATCATACACTTCCTTGCCGCTAACTGTATCTACCCAGCGTGCCGATGGCAGCAGAATGCTAGGAGCTAACGGATACTACGGATAGACGGAGAGCGGTGCACTCACTGCATCTGCACGACGACGACCGGCGCGAGCGCGCGCGCGCCCGCCAGCAGCGCCGCGAGCGCCGCCAGCGCCCCCCGCAGCCCCCGCGCCCGCATGCCGCAACACACTCCACAGACTCGGCCGCTCCTAGCCTCGTCCTTCCCACTGCCCTAATTTCCGACGCCGCTCCTCGATCTCGGGCCTTATCAGACCTATCAGCCGGGTTTAATTACGAGCCGAGATTCGAGACTTCCCCGCGCGCCGGCTGCTAAACACTGAGTTGTGAAATCGTCACCGCGACGCTATCCGACGATATCGGTTATCGGGAGATAGCGGCGACTGATTCACGATTTCTGGTAACTCGTAGGTACTCGCCCCGAACAGATAAGCCGGTCGCCCGCCGCGGCGTTATCTCGCGAAACTGGACGTACTCGGCCTCGCGCGGCAGATCCTCAGGCGGCGCTATCGGCGTGACCCACAACGCGACCGACCCGCGATAGCACCACCATCGCTACTCAAACACTAGTAAGCGTTTGAATTATTATTCAAATTGAATGACATTCACTTCCAATGCCTGTAGCGGCCCCAGGCGAGGTCAGCGTGGTATTCGCAGCTCCTTCCGCCTGGAGCTGCCCGCGCGGGCAGGCTGGCCAGTGAAACACGCACGACACTACTCATACTACATGCTCTACTTCGTTTTGTTAAATGGTTTTAAACTATTTTAGAAATAAATGCGTTTTTCATCTCCATCTTTGTCCATCACGAATAGTCGAGGCAGCTCTGACTGCTGCGCGGGAACATAAAATAAAACACAAGTGTTGAAAAAATAATTTATTGAGTTTGATAAGTAGTCGCGCGATTCTCCGGCGCCTTCCCGAAGCGGCTTATCTTCAACAATCGTTATAAACTATTATTATTAAAACTAATTAATAATATCCTAAGTAACGCTAGGTCAACACGTGACCGTGTGGGGTCGCGCGCGACCCGGCGCCCGGCCAGCTTCACGCTCACAGCTCAACAGCTTAATACTAAAAAGGTTAAATTAGAAGGATTGCTACTTGTCAGCTCCATAGTCAGTCCGTCCAGCATAGAGAAGAGATAGATATAGAGAGATAAAGAAGAGGACAAGTTCTGAAGAGAGTCGCCCAGGATACCAAGGCTGGCTTGGTCCTCAAATGAACAGTCCACTCTGTCGGCGGGCCACTGCAGCGCGTGGTGCGCGGCGGCGGCGGCGGCGGCGGCGGCGGCGGCGGCGGGGGCGGCGGCGGCGGCGGCGGCGGCGGAGGCGGCGGGGGCGGCGGCGGCGGCGGCGGCGGCGGCGGCGGCGGCGGCGGCGGCGGCGGGGGCGGCGGCGGCGGCGGCGGCGGGGGCGGCGGCGGCGGCGGCGGCGGGGGCGGCGGCGGCGGCGGCGGCGGGGGCGGCGGCGTCTAGCGCGCGCGCGAGTAGCGCAGGCCCAGCTCGTCGGCGACGGCGGCGACGGCGGCGAGGCACTCGTCCAGCTGCTCGCGCGTGTGCGCCGCCGACAGGCAGAACCTGCCACATTCACTATATTATAACATCGGTTATGTCCAGCAGTGGACTAATGGATGGATAGTTGTCGCTAGACCACTACACCATCGAGGCAGTTCATCGTGCAGTAAAGTCACACACTCAGAAGTGGAAGCGCCAGAGGACCGTTAGAGGCCAAATCTCATGTTCCGTGCTTCGGAAGGCACGTTAAATGAACGAGTTCGCCAGCATCGGTACCAGGGGGCTAAGCGAGAGAGAGTCTCCGTTGTAAGTATTGCATAAGTAATGTAGTAAACCGCGCGGGAAAATCAAGACAATTTGAAAATGACGCAAGAGGAGCGCACACGTAGTATGTACTGTTGTACTGTTTGTGCGTTTGGTGCGTATGGTGCGTACCGGATGCGCGCCTTGTTGAGCGGCGTGGCGGGGAAGCCGACGCCGACGGCGGCCAGCCCGCGCGCCGCCAGCCGCTCCACCGTGGCCGCCATCTTGCTGAACGAGTACACGAGCGCGGGCACCACGGGCGAGTCCGCGTGCCCGAACGTCACCACGCCCATCTCGCGCAGCCTGCGGCACGCAATCAAACAAAAAAAAAAGTCAAAGGCTTGCAAACGATCAGCCGAAAACGCGGCGCCCTTATAAAATATTAAACTTTACATGCAAGTCAAATTTAACTGTAGATTTTGAGTAGTGTTGCAGTACAGCAGGCCCAGCCATATAAACTTGTATGTAATTCTTTACTTGATGCAGGAACGCAGATGAAGATAACGAGCAACTCGTAACGCGCGAGATTTCCTGAACTGACTCAGCTCAGCTTAGATATCGTATGTACTAAGCGACGACGGGCGCAGTCAATTTGTGGATAGTGGCAAAATTTCATAATCGCTACCGTGCTTCAGAGGGTACGTTAAGTACTCGTTTCCAATGGTAAAAACTCCACATTGGAGAAGCGTGGTGGCTGCAGCTGTGCCTGCGTGGGAGACCCGTGCCCAACCGTCGACGTCTATGAGTCGTAGCCGACTCTTGTTCCACGAACCTGAGTCTTCACGTCGCTTCTAGCTTTATTTTCTTCTGTGATCAAAACTTGTGTGTGTGTGTGTGTGTGTATGCGTGTCGGTGTCACCTGAGGCGGAAGTAGTGCGTGTTGTCGCGCAGCTGGCGCACGCGCGCGAGCCCGGCGGGCGCGGCGATGGCGCGCATGGCGGCCAGCACCTGCGCGGCCACGCACGGCGCCATGCTGCTGGCGTACCCGTGCGCGTGCCCGTGCGACTTCACCCAGTTCACCAGCCTGGCCGACCCTGCGACCGACCACACAACATATAAACTACAAACTACCAAGCGTAAGGTCCTTCACAATCAGTAAGCTACTAATCTATTCACAATGCAATTGACTCTCAACCATTTTGACTCCGGGCAATCTATTCAACTATCATAATTAATCGTCCAGGTACATAGAAAGAGTGAGAGAGAGAGAGAGAGAGAAAGAGAGAGAGAGAGAGAGAGAGAGATAGTGAGAGTGATAGAGGGGGAGAGAGGGAGCACCGACCCGCGATGTACCCGCCGGCGGCGCCGAAGCTCTTGGTGAAGGTGCCCATGAGCACGTCCACCTGCGCGGGCCGCACGCCGCAGTGGTCGGCCACGCCGCGCCCGCGCGCGCCCATGGCGCCCACCGAGTGCGCCTCGTCCAGGTACAGAGAGAGAGAGGGAGAGAGAGAGAGAGAGAGAGAGCACCGACCCGCGATGTACCCGCCGGCGGCGCCGAAGCTCTTGGTGAAGGTGCCCATGAGCACGTCCACCTGCGCGGGCCGCACGCCGCAGTGGTCGGCCACGCCGCGCCCGCGCGCGCCCATGGCGCCCACCGAGTGCGCCTCGTCCAGGTACAGAGAGAGAGAGAGATAGAGGGAGAGAGAGGGAGCACCGACCCGCGATGTACCCGCCGGCGGCGCCGAAGCTCTTGGTGAAGGTGCCCATGAGCACGTCCACCTGCGCGGGCCGCACGCCGCAGTGGTCGGCCACGCCGCGCCCGCGCGCGCCCATGGCGCCCACCGAGTGCGCCTCGTCCAGGTACAGAGAGAGAGAGGGAGAGAGAGAGAGAGAGCACCGACCCGCGATGTACCCGCCGGCGGCGCCGAAGCTCTTGGTGAAGGTGCCCATGAGCACGTCCACCTGCGCGGGCCGCACGCCGCAGTGGTCGGCCACGCCGCGCCCGCGCGCGCCCATGGCGCCCACCGAGTGCGCCTCGTCCAGGTACAGAGAGAGAGAGGGAGAGAGAGAGAGAGAGAGAGAGCACCGACCCGCGATGTACCCGCCGGCGGCGCCGAAGCTCTTGGTGAAGGTGCCCATGAGCACGTCCACCTGCGCGGGCCGCACGCCGCAGTGGTCGGCCACGCCGCGCCCGCGCGCGCCCATGGCGCCCACCGAGTGCGCCTCGTCCAGGTACAGAGAGAGAGAGGGAGAGAGAGAGAGAGAGAGAGAGCACCGACCCGCGATGTACCCGCCGGCGGCGCCGAAGCTCTTGGTGAAGGTGCCCATGAGCACGTCCACCTGCGCGGGCCGCACGCCGCAGTGGTCGGCCACGCCGCGCCCGCGCGCGCCCATGGCGCCCACCGAGTGCGCCTCGTCCAGGTACAGAGAGAGAGAGATAGAGGGGAAGAGAGAGAGCACCGACCCGCGATGTACCCGCCGGCGGCGCCGAAGCTCTTGGTGAAGGTGCCCATGAGCACGTCCACCTGCGCGGGCCGCACGCCGCAGTGGTCGGCCACGCCGCGCCCGCGCGCGCCCATGGCGCCCACCGAGTGCGCCTCGTCCAGGTACAGGTACAGCCCCAGCTGCTCCTTCAGCGCCACGAGCGCGCGCAGCGGCACTATCGAGCCCTCCATGCTGTACACGCCTTCCACCACCTGCAACGTGGCCGCCATCGACCCGGGTTATGTGGGAGTTCCTGCAACCGTCGCTGCGACCCATACACGTCCCACTGCTGGGCACCGGTCTCCCTAAGGCACCGGTCTCCCTAACAGACTATGCTGCGGGAGATGTAGAGCATACTCCACCACGCTGCTCCAATGCGGATCGGTGGAGGGTTAGTGGCCAACCCAGTGTCGAATGTTCTCAATCCACCTGAAAGTCTTCGACAAGGCTTAAACAGCTGTTTCCACCATTGAAAACAACCGGGTCTTACGTCCGAAGCACGGTAGCATCCTGCAACCGTACAAAAACTTTATAGTGAAATTTCAGTATTTTTAAAACGGTATACGCACGATGACAATCTTGGTCCACTTCCCCTCGGCGATGGCCTGCCGCGCCAGCCGCTCCAGGTGGCGCAGGTCGTTGTGCCGGAACACGCGCACGGGCACGCGCGCCAGCCGCAGCCCCAGGATGAGCGAGGCGTGGTTGTTCTCGTCCGACAGCACCAGCGCGCCCGCGCCCAGCAGCCCCGGCAGCCCCAGCGAGTTGGTCGCGAACCCCATGCCGAACACCACCGCCGCCTGATAAACGACAAACGAAACATTGCTTTGACCCTTTCGTCGGCCACTGGTCTCCTCACAGAACGGGCGGGATTAGCCCTTAGTCCACCACGTTGGCCAAGTGCGGATTGGCAGAATTCACATGCTTTCGAGAACATAAGAAGAACTCTCAGGCGTGCTGGTTCCCTCGCGATGTGTCCTTCATCGTTACAGCGAGCGACATTTAATTTCTTAAATCGCACATAACTCAGAAAAGTCATCGGTGCGTGCCGCTTGAGTTTGAACCTGGACCGCTAGAGTGAGAGGCGAGTTCGATAGCCACTGAGCTGTCACCGCTATCGTCGTCGTCTCTCTCACTGCCGAGAAAAGCTTAAGTCAGCTCACTGAGCCTGATCTTCACTTCCTCTCCGCCATGTCCTAAACTTGCATCCTCTCGGACACCCACCTCGACCCCCAGGAACTCCGCCGTGGTGCGCTCGAGCTCCCGGTGCAGCGCGGTGGAGCCGAGCTCGGCGCGCGGCGAGCACAGCGCCACGCCGTAGCGCCGCACGGCCTCCGCCGCCGCGTCGGCGCACGGGCCCTCCGCCTCCGCGAACCCCAGGTAGTTGTACGAGCCCAGGTTGATGCACCGCTTCTCCGTGCCCGTGAACCTGCACAACGATACGCAATGACACCACAATTGCTTTTGTTGGATATAGCAACCTGGTCCTTCGAGCCGGATTTTAACCAGCGACGTACGAATATCTACTTAAGTACTTCTCTGTCCTTTTGAGTCATCATCCGTTATCATGTCATCGTGAGTACAGCCCGGGGCCGCGGTGTGAGAGGCGTGAGAGACGGGGAGCGCTCACCGGAAGGACCAGTTGTAGTCGTCGGTGTGGCGCTCCTTGAGCGTGACCTCGGCGCCGGGCGCGGAGCAGATGGGCCGGTTGAAGCAGTGGCGCACGCGCCGGTACACGTAGCGCGAGTAGAACTGCTCGAAGGGGTTGTACAGCGGCGCGTAGCCCTGGAAACACCCAAAGAAACTGATCAGACGACTGGTTGTACAGCGGCGCGTAGCCCTGGAAACACCCAAAGAAACTGATCAGACAACCAGTATTTAAATTGAACAAAATTCGTGATCAACTCTATTTGCTAAATATTTTCCGAGTATGACCACATGGTCTAGTCTAGCTTTTTAAATCATTCGCCTTTTAAATGAAATAGAGAAATCTAAATCTATACTAATATTATAAAGCTGAAGAGTTTGTTTGTTTGTTTGTTTGTTTGAACGCGCTAATCTCAGGAACTACTGGTTCGAATTGAAAAATTCTTTTTGTGTTGAATAGACCATTTATCGAGGAAGGCTTTAGGCTATATAACATCACGCTGCAACTATTAGGAGCGAAGAAATAATGGAAAATGTGAAAAAAAACGGGGAAAATTATTCATCCTTGAGGGCTTCCGTTGCGTGCGCTGCGAAAACGGTTCAAGATACCAAAAATATATGTATGAAAGAATTATTCCTCTTGAAATGATCTAAAAAAATGTCCACGACAGTATATGTCTATCTTTTAAGATTAACTCACTAGAACCTTTTTTATGGTAATCAAATTAGGTCGAAATTAATGCATTTGTTAAGAGTTGTATCAACGTAATAATATTAATTTTTAATAATTTCCTACTTTTATTGAACGCTTTCGATTATAAGTAATGGTAATGGTAGTTGTAGTGGTAGTGGAAGTGGTGGTAGTAATCCACACATTTACAATAAGTTCTCCCAAAATATTCACTAAAAATTATCTTTAAGGCAAAACAACGTTTGCTGGGTCAGCTATAATATATAAAAGGAGAAGCTGACTGACTGACTGACTGACATATCAACTCAGGGCCTAAACTATAAGGGTTAGAAAGTTGAAATTTCGCACAGTGGTTCCTTTTATAACGTAGGGGAGCACTAAGAAAGGATTTTTGAAAATTCACCCCCTGAGGGGGTAAACGGGGGTGCAAAGTTAGTATGAAACTTTGCCGTTTTTGAAGTCAAGTGGGCAACCCGAACGCGGGCAGACGTCGATAATGGGTCTAATTCTACGCGAGCGAAGCTGCGGGCGTCCACTAGTAGTAAGATAAAATGTTGTAAGTCCTAATATAACTTTAATCAGTTCAAATGTTCAGCTAATCTAATCGGCTCGAGTTGGGCCGCGGTTCCGCGTTCCGATCCCGGCTGCGGACATGTTACATCGATCACAGAGCGGGCGCTCCCTGTCCTCTAGCCCTGCGTTAAGTGCTGCGATGAGTTTTAGTAATACCTACTTGACTAAAACGCTTGGGCAATAATACCATGAATGAGCCAGTCAATCTAACACAATCGCCTCTACAGGTGAGTTTTTATACTACAAAGAAACCCTGGCCTTTCAATCTTCCGTAGAATAAAACGCATTACTCTCCAGGCCTTTTTCTCAAAAACGTGGAAAGGAAGTTGCTATTAGTTGATTATGATTATGATTATCTGTATCCCAGAAGTACAGAGATAAGATAATGTTCGCCGCACATAGTTTCCACATGCTTGCTCGGTGATATCAGCGGAGGCCGGCGCCCGCCCTCTCGTCGCAGGCTGCCGGCTGCCCGGCTGTACGCACTGGGTTCCGTTCAATTAGTCGCTAACCGAAACGCTCATAGCCCAATGGCTCGCGTCGATCATGTGATCAAACGGGGCGGTATGTGGAACTCTACATGGAACAAAATAGATTTCATATACAAGCTATTTGGTTCTACAGGCACTACCACCTAAATAAGTAGCCTCAGGTGATACGAGTACATTGTCCACGGCGCGAGCTGCACGTGCCGCCGCTGGAGGGCGCTGGCCGGGCCTCCGCCAAGGCAACGGCGGGACGTGCTAATTAAAACTGCCTTTGCGCGCAATCATCGCTATGATGGCAATGAGCCGCCTCACTAATTAAACAATACTAAACAAAATGTATCGTACAACCATAATGTCTGTAATGTACTGTATATAAAATAATGTACCTATGTAAAATAAATAAATAACGGTATATGATTTTTGTAAATTGAGTAGGTGTAATTTGTAAGTCTTCTTGACTACGATTTCTGACTATAACAAACGGATGGGCGGCGGCAGGTTATTCCAACATTTCATGGCATTGTACTTATAACTACCACGAAATGCTGCCGTACAGAATACGGGACACACGAGACCATACGACAGCGCCCTGGTATTGTAACGCGAGCTACTATCGCTGAACCAACGCAGCTTCTCAAACAGGATGGTGAGGATCTCTACTTTACACACATTTTCCTTGCGCTGCTTCCGATAGTGCCGACCGAGGCTGACCACAAATGACTGTTGGTTGAAAATACATAGACTTTAGCGGTAGTTTTGAGACATTGGTCGAGTGGCTCTTACCGAGGAGACCGGGTTCGAATCCGAGGTTCAGAATATTTCCTATCTAGTTATCGAGGAAAATAATACATTTCCCTCTACATTCATCCTATGAGAGTACTGAAGATTTGACGCGAAACAAGTGTACAAATATGTATGTGTACAAATATGTATATGTATATGATCTTTGGGTTTTCCACATGTTTTCCTTCATAGCCGTCCGAGCTTACGTTTGTATAAATGGCCGCCGGAAATGCCCATAGCACAAGGAATCGAAAAGGATATAGGAAAAGCCACGACCGACTGCACCAACGGTTCATAAGTATGGAGGGGCAGCGCCATTGTGCTGCTACTTGCGGTAGGTATTGTATGGTGAGTTGAGTGCAAGGGCGGCGCGGCGACGCGAGGATGCGATAGCTGCTGCCACGCCACGCCGCGCCTGCTGGCGATATCGGTCCCGGTCATCGGTTGTTTTCAATGGTAAAAACAATCGTTAAGGCCTGTCGATGACCTTCGCAACATTCGACACTGGGTTGCCTATTAAACCCTACACTACACCAAATAGCATTGCAGCAGCGTGGTGGAGTATGCTCTAGAGCTCCCGCAGCCGTATCTGTGGGGGAGACCCGTGCCTAGCAGTGGGACATCTACAACAAGTATGTCGTCAGCGCTCGTACCTCGCGGTTCTTCTCGACGGCGACCTTGGGGCGGAAGAACAGCTGGTTAACGAAGCCCAGCAGCATGAGTAGGTAGAGGCCGGCGTGCGTGAGCGCCGCCGTCAGCAGCGAGCACTTCTCGAAGGAGCCCGGGAACGTGTCGTGCTGCGACCAGTCCATCCACGGCACGCCCGCGCGTCCGTCCGCAGACATCCTCTGGGGACAACAAACTTACGTCTTTAATATTTTACTTTTGTACATCTACCCGGAACACGGATGCACGCCTTGGTGTGAAAAACATCTTTGACTTGGCAGATATCTTAGATCGAGAGAGGTCCAACGTTTATTTGCGACTAATTATGATAACTTTGTAGAACAGACAGATATGCACGGAACCTGCCAGAAAAGGACCTGAGCGACTCTAAAATTACTCTTCTTTCGTATCAATGGATCTATATGAAAAATAAAAATGAAATAACAGAGCAAAAAGTGGCCAAAACTACTTTGAGGTCGACCACAGAGCACCAACCGTCGCCACACTCGCTGCTTCGCGAGGCCCACGACTGTGGTTTTGTACTGGTAGCGAGATGACGACAGACGACCAGTCGACGCCTACCCCACGAGCTCACGGCTAATTTATCTACTGTCGCCTGTCGCATTATTCAATACATTGTATAATAAATTTTCTTGCAATAAATCAAAGGAATAAAGAGTGAAAAAAGCGATACAATTTAAAATAATTACCACCAAGATTATGAAGCTTCTTAAGCAGCCGCGGAAGTTGGAGGGCGCAGACCCTAAGCGCGACCGAACTCGACGGGATCCCGCTGAGATGTCCCTCGCCGTTCGACATTTCCTTGCTGGGGAATGTCACCCGGAGGAAACAAATAAGGAAGACGGGCGAGGGACACGTCACGCGGAAAATAGAACAATAATACATACGTATGTCGACGTCTGAGACGAGGATGTTGCAGCGGCGATAACAACTGCCAGGAGGACAGAGGCCCGCCACACTCGCTCCGCGGCTCAAGTTGCAAGGACATGATATGTAGTTTTGTACAGGTTTTTTTCGCTTTTTCACAATCTATTTAGGATTAATGGTACTGTCCTCGTCGAACTTAAATTATACCAATTTCAAATAAGAGTGCGTTGACGTCATAATATATAGAAGACAGACACTTCACATACATGAATGTAACTACCTTTTTAGCAGACCATTACTTCATGTAAGTAATTCTTTATTAATTTCTTTAAGCTAATAGGTAAACAATGTACCCGTGCTAGCTATATTGTTAGGATATCAAATGTTTCGTTATTGTGTGCTGCCCTGACAGAAATGAAGCTTATGAATAGCGCGCCAGCGAGCCGGGAAATGCGACTGCTTATCATAAATCGTGCATGAAATTTAAATCTTAGGCGATTTGCTGTTGGAGAAATCTTGGCCCCCACCAAAGTGAAATAATTTACACACTTCTCCTTAGAAGTGTGATTCAATATAGCTAACAATTACTTTGTTAACAAAGATACGATATTTGCGAAGGGCTAGTGGCTCATAAGAATGTGGACGGAATTTGTACACGAACAATAAAACAGATGACGTGTTCGAGAAGGTACTTATTAGAATGTGAATGCCGAAACATTAAAAAAATTAAATGACACTTGCTGTAACGGTGAAATACACGTCGTGAGGGAACCTGCATGCCTGACAGTTCTTCATAAATGTTTTCGAAGGCATGTGAAGTCTGCCAATCCGCACGTGGCCAGCGTGGTGGACTAAGGCCTAATCCCTCCCATTCTGAGAGCAGACCCGTGCCCATCAGTGGGACAAAGAAAGGGCTGTGGTGAATAGCCCTTTCTTTGTCCCATAGAATTGTTAGAAGAAGATAGATGAAGAAGAATATAGAAGGCATAGAATATGTTTTGCAGATGCTTTAATGATATACATTCATTGGAATGCTTGCCGGGGAGTGCGCCTGAGGTCCAGGTTCCTGATTCAATCAAATTGAGTCCGGCTTGTTTAGTCCTATAATATGTATTTATATTTTCTAAAGAACCCTACGGTTGTTTAAATCTTACTAAGGCATATCTGTTCGCGGATAGGAATAAGGATTTTAGGAATCGAAACGAAGTGCCAAGAAGAAAAGAAGTGCGGTACGGGAAGATCGGCATTCAATCCAGTCGTTTACGAGAGCCTACCGCCGCCACCGCCGCCACCGCCGCCACCGCCGCCTCGCCGCAGGGAGTCATCGGTATCGTCTATGGGGCCGTGTCAAGGCCGCCTAATTAAATTCCGTCAATTGCCGCGCCGCCTCCGCGCGCCGCTTCTCGACAGCAGGCAGGCAGGCGCTCGGCGCTCGGCGCTCGGTAGCTGGCCAAGCCTGCCTTGTTAAATAGGAGTAACGGCCGCCACGACGGCAGGGTCCGCTGTTGACCAATTAGAGTAGCGATCGAGCTGCTCTGATTAATAGTGGTCTCTACCATGCACGCCGATAGAGCGAAATCGTGTGTGAGAGTCCGTAGCGACGGTGACCACCCGCCGTCAGGTAGCTCGTATGCCCAGTAATATAGGTTTTATTGAAAAATCTAAATCTATATAATATACTAATATTATAAAGAGGAAAAATTTGTTTGTAATCTTTTCACACAAAAACTACTGGACCGATTTCAAAAATTCTTTCACCATTAGAAAGCTGCATCTTCACTGAGTAACATAGGCTATTTAATATTACTAGATGGAAAAGAAACTATTGTTATGTCTAAATCCACGCGAGCGAATCTCCGGGCTTCCACTAGTCCAAAATAATGTACATGATTTGTGAACTTCGAATGCAAAGAAAAGAGAAATGCCATGAAATGCAATGCACCAGATCTGCCCAGGCTTATCTGGTTGGCGCGTGCGGGCAGCCGTGCGGCAAGCGCTCGCCGCCTCGGCGCCACACCTTATGTGGTTTTTTCAGTCTTATCAAGATTTCACATTTCTCGTTAAAGTTCATACGATATTTACAAGAACCCTTCGTGTTTTAAATTATAATATATCGTAAACGAGATACTCGTAGCACTAAGAAAGCTGAAGCTTGAGGCCGCTTCAACCCTGAGAAGAGGCCACGCGACCATTCACAGAGACAGGCAGAGACTTTGCTTTGCATTTTCTATTTCGGAATAATGTGGGACACGACTCGATTTGTTTCAAGAAATAATCGATTCATCTGGTATCTTATCAAGCAAGCCCCTCATCGAAGTCACCGCAAGTGCCGCACTCGACCGCAAAACCGTCGATTATCGCGAATGCCTTAAAGCAGTGAAATATAGATTATCACAATGTTTATAGCCTTACACCTGTGCATATACATCTTTATTGCTGTAAATGCACGAACTCTACATTTTACAATCCATCTTATCGCTTTCAATCTGTTGCCTCTAGCCTCTAGTGTAAACACGATTTCATTATGTTTAGAAATGGGTTACATGATCAATTGTTTTCAACCATTTAGCTAGAAATACAGCATGAAATACAGCATGAAATCTCTACATTAAACCTCAATCCCTGAATTAGTTTTACTTGGACTTAGTAAATGGAATATAAATTCGGCAGCTCTTTCAAGAATAATGTAATTAATTACTGCACTGCTATCACTGCTTAAACTAAGACTTGTCACTCAACCCAAGGTTTTAGGTACATATTTAAAAATACAATCTTACAAATATTAGTAGTGATATTATAATATTAATAAATCATACCATATTAGTCATTTATCTTAGATGATTAGGAGTAGAAAAAATAATATCGAGTTATGAACCTAATGTTATGTAAATAAAATATGAGTGAGATTATAGTTAGGTATCTACGAGTATGTTACATGTTACGATGAGGAATACATAAATGTATTTGAAATGATAATGTGAAAATCTGGCCAGTTTTTGGATATTGTTGTCAGAATTCTGGCTTAATTTTAATCCTACTGTACTAATATTATAAATGAGGAAGTATGTAAGTTTGCATGTTTGTTACTCAATCACGCAAAATCTAAAGAATGGATTTGGATGAAACTTGGCACATAGGTAGATTAGCTCATTGGATACTTTTTATCCCGAAAAAATGTGTCCTTGGACTGATACTAATTCTTAACTTGAACTTGACTATCGAATTCCGCAAGTAAGAAGCAATTGTATTGAAATTTAAGAAATTTTCAAATATTCTTCCATCCCACATCCAAAAGGTAAAATCCATCAAAGGTTTTCATTTTACAAAGTGTTGTTGATTGAATATATGAAAACACTGAATTTCTATTGGAGAACACACATTAATGTTTCATCTGTCTTAAACACAGGACAAAAACACCCGCGGCTTACCCGGGAATGCCTCTTGAAATATTCAAACTATTTATTTACTTAAATCTTAATGTTCAATCTTAACATATAAAGGCAGACAGAAAGCCTCCTGAAAATTCAAAATTATCTAGTAATTATATTATTTTTTTCTTTATTTAGAAAATACAGAAAAATGGAGAAACATGTATTCTATTAACTAATTAAAATAAGAAATTTTTACTGCAAATTTAATATTTATCAGACAATGTTTGGGAAAAATTCATTACAAACATTCATCTCGTATTCCAAGAGAACCTCTTTACTTTTCTGGAACACGAGTGTATTTCATCCGTTGCAGAATGTCAAGCAGAATGTCAGAATGTCAAGTTTCATTTAAAAATCGGTTTGGTAGTTTTTGATTCTATAGTGCACATAAGAACAGACAGAAAGACAGAGAAAGTAGGTTTAATATTGAAAAGAATTGAATAATTAATATTGGAGAGATTACTACATAATATTAAATGGACTCATAGTAGATGAGAGACCAGTGGGAATCAAGCGTGATTGCGCAGCGGCCTTGGCTCCACCTGCCGGCCGCGGGAAAGTGCCCCCGACGTGCACCAATTCGAATATTAAAAATGAGAAATAAGTAAACGACTTACAATGACTCCATTAGTTGAATGTCCAGATTTCACAAACCCGTTCGTGTGCTGGTTTGATTTTCCATTTAATAGTTTCTCGCTTCCGTTACATTCCAAATGTTTTTGGGACGAATTTTTTACATTTACTTCCACACAACCCAGCACTTCCGAACTCGCCATCCTAGCTCTGTTATTTACCTATTGAATAGAATTTGGCATACACGTAATTCGGTTTATCAACAAACTTATGAAAATGCTTTTTAGTATTATTTAATATTGATTTATTTGAAGTTGTGTTGAGCTGTGCAGCGCCGAAGCGCTGTCATAGAAAGAAATGAAATTTGTGAACAAAAAGTTTAGAAACTGACTGACTGACGTACACAACACATCGATTGACATGACAAGAGCAACAAACAGCTACCTTCACTTGTCATTGTCACATCAGATTATTTCCGTTCAGAAACATGATGTACCAGTGTACCGTTATTTGATGACGACAAAAGTGATTCAGTACCAATTATTATTATGAACATTTATATTAATGTTAACCGAAATAAATTGGAGTAAAAATGGAAGCTCAATACAATACAATATTTTTTTTTTATCAATTAAGCACTCGATTACCTTTAATTCTGGTGGAGTATGTATTTCGTATAGAGATTTCTTATCGAGATACTTCGCTCCAAGGGTTTTTATCGTATGTAGTCATTTAAAATGAAAATTTTCATAAAATATACATTTAATCAACTATGTGGTAATTAGCTAAAGTGCAATATTATGAGCTAAGAAGAATTAAATAGAGATGGGATTTTTAAATAGAAGTCTATGATTTATGACGTTTAAGACAAATACTGATTGAAAAGGTGTTTTAGTTATTGCTTCGAACATATTGCTTTGTTTCCCATTGTGTTTTTTTTATGAATCATAATAATATTTTACAAAAACCTGTAAATACCTGAATACATAATTAAAAAGTACCAAAAACGGAATGTGGTCCCATAATCTTGTCACTTGTTTTTGATGCCATCCATAAATAAGCTTGTTTGCAACTTAACAAAATGGCCACTGCTTCATTTCAATTTTATCTATATGTGTGTTTCTGTTACAGCAAAAAGAAAGAGATAACATTATTGAACTATGTACCTAAAATAAAACTAAATCTGGATTGTGCATTGTAAAATCCTTGTTAAAGTTGTACTTGTCTTTCATTATCATTATTTAGATTATCTGTTATGTAAAACGCTGAATGAAACAGATTGACAGGTCATAAAAAAAATCCCAAAACGGCTAGTTGACCACAGATTTATAAGTATAGTACTACGTAGTTGACTTTTGTACCGACGATATCTACTCTGTGGAAAGAAAGAACGAAACAGAACAGACGAAAGTAGACAGAAATGGCGAAATGCGCGCGTCGATAATTTAAATAATAAAAGTGTGTGAGACGAAGTAGCTCCGAGTATCTACGACTATAAAATCAAGCAAGTCTATGAATATACACAAGTCTACCATTTTTCAATGTAAAACGAGCTGTAATCTTTTTCTGTGAAGTTTTTGCCTTGCTTTTATTAAATTTCATATATTAACTTATATGATTACTTGTGCACTTTCTAGAATATTTCAATTCCCTTCTTGTGTGTGTACCGGTACAAGCCGCTTTCTTTCGCTGCACTATCGGATTCGGCGGGGCACTCGAGTGCGATCCGATGAGTAATACCGTTTCTCGTGCTGCGTGACGTGCAGCCGGCGACCGGCGAGCAGCGCGCAGACCTCACCTCCCTCAGTCAGTAAGCCTCAGTTCGGCGAGGAGGCGCCACAGGACCCGCCGCTCGCATCGAAACACGCGCTACCGCACCCACTATCGATCAATCTACACTATTTTTTTCATAACATTCAAATTGTATTTATATTAAATTAAAATGGAGAACGCGGATTTACTGGGAGGCTTCGGGAGCGGCGATACCGTGCCGGCCGAGATCCTTTCGCCGCAGTCGGCGATGAAGCGCGAGCAGGACTCCACGGACGACTTCGAACACCTGGAGCGCGAGGGCCGGCGCGAGGCGGGCGAGTCCCCGCAGCACGCCGCGCGCGGCGCCACGCAGAGCTTCCTGGACATGGAGCGGGAGGAGTTCCTGGACTCGCGGGCGCCCCCCATCGCCGACAAGCTGGACCTGGCCGACAAGTTCACCGACAGCGAGTCGGACGCCGACGCCGCCGGCGAGTCCCCGCTGCACCGCGCCGGCCCGCCCTCGCCCGGCGCCCCGGCGCCCGACACCGCCGCCCCGGCCCCGGCCCCGGCGCCCGCGCTGTCAGCCCAGCTGGAACCGAAACGTGAAACATTAACGGAAACAAAGCAGCCGGAGGCAAAGCCCGAGCCGGCGCCGCAGCCCAAGCCCGAGCCGCCGCAGCCCGTGTCGGAGCCCCCGCAACCGAAGCCGGAGCCCCCGCAGCCCAGGGTGGAGCCCCCGCAGCCAAGAGCGGAGCCCCCGCAGCCCAGGGCGGAGCTCCCGAAGCCGGAGCCCCCGCAGGCCGAGCCGCCGCGCGCGCCCACCGCTCACGTCATCGAGGCCGAGGTCATCTTCTGCCAGATGGGACTCGGTGAGATTATTTCCCAGTGTCAGACTGTCTTACTGAGCCATTCATATTTCGAAATACTTTTTGAGTCGAGTGCGATCGAGTGTTACGTCACGTCTAGGTACAGCCTGCCGTTTCGGCGCAAGTGTGACTCGGCAGGACCGTCACTCCAATCGAGGTAACAATTTGGCCGGCCGCAGCTCGGCTCGGTGATTCATCGTCGTCCATTTCCGACGAGGAGGCTGCAGGTTTTTTGTGCAACGAAACAATGAGATCGCAACCCGGTCTCAAGGCGAGCCGTAGGCCACCGAGCGTGAAGTGCCACGGCGTCGCGGCATCGCCTCTGCAGGTGGCCAGGGTTAAATATGACATTTATATCTGCATGTATTCATTTACTTAGTCTAGTAAATTCACATGTTTTACGTCATAAATCGTTTACAAGAATCAATTATGTTGAAGTCAACAACATTTTTACATCTAGTTGATATAAGATTCGAGACTAATGTGTTTTTTGCGTATTCATTTGGTACTTGTTGTGCTATATTTTGATGCAGTAGGTATAAGTTTAGCGATAGTGGCGAGGTGTGGGGTAGGGAGGGCGGCTGCAGAGGCGGCGCGGGCGGCGGAGCGGCAAGAGCGTTGACCGCTGCGGGAGACGGGCTAACGGCACCTCTGGACGAGCGCGAGGCGCGCCGCGAGCCGCGGAAGGATGGGACGGCCGCCCGCGTGCATTCTAACAGGAACTAATGCCAAAAAGTAGCTCAAAGTAAAAGGTGCTTTATTTTAAACGCATCGTTGAACGAAATAGCTGGCTCGAAGATTTCGGGGCAGTTATAATGCCATTAGTTGCTGCCTTGTCGACGCAGCGCGATCGCAGTACAGCAGTGTTTACAAGCGGCTCAGAATATGCAAATGTAATGAGCATAAATTAGACCTGCTTGCTCAAATTGTATTCATTGGCGCGACGCAAAAATCGATTCTCGCGAATGTACCGATTATGAGTCACCTATATTTAAATTCAGTCTGCTTCGCTGGAAGTAAGCTCATTGTTGATCCGCATACACCGGAGGGTAACGGCGCAATTCCTGATAAAAGATAAAAAGAAAGGTCCTGTTTTCAATATCTTACTAGCATCTCTCCCACAATGTATGTGTCAGCTAGCGATAACGAGACCGTTTTACAGTGAAGGACATTAGTATGCATTTTGTTATCTTATCAGCAACTAATGGATAGCTCTCGTCTCTCTCCCTCTCTCTCTCTCTCTCTGCCACAGGGACCATGACGAACTTGTTTTTGAAACTGTTTAGTAGTGGAATTTCCAATATTTTACATCCTATCCTAGTCCTCAAAGCTGCTGAAGCATTGTAGCATGAGCTGGGCTCTTTTGAAACACGTTTGGAAAATATGTAGTAGGTTTGGGTATGGCTTCAGCGTGTCCGGCGGCGGCGCGGCGGCGTGCGGCGTGACGCGGGCGGTGCGATGGCATCTGCTAAATTTAGCACCGGTCCTCGAGTGCTGCGCTCACAAGTGAGCAACACACAGTGGCGGGTTCACGTCGGTCACTCCGATTTAATTCCGTCGGCTTATCGTGCAGTTCCAACTCGAAGTGGATAAACATTTCAAATACTGGCAACTGTGATTTCGTTATTGGATTGTTAAAAGCCGTCATGGGTTCTGAAGAAGAAGCGGTCACGAGTGAGTTTAAAATATCAGGAATTTCACTTCATAGTGTAAGAAACATCGTGCCGGAAGGTGCAGCGAGCGTGCTTGCTTGTCACTGTGATGTTTGTGGATTTCGGAGAGGAAAATTTTTATAGCGGTGTTAGCGTTCATGATGACGGTTACTATGAAGTCACGCTCCTGTTATACTTTCATGAACTCGTGTTTTACACTAATCGCTAACATTGTTTCTTAGTCAGTGTACCTCGCTGAATTTCTCGCAAGTTTCCAAATAATGCAAATAAAATAAAATTATCTATAAGTTTATTTCGAATCATCTAAATATACCTCGAGACTTTGGTTTGTGGAATGCTATATGAATGTGTCATCTGTACACTTGATGCTGTTGTATTTTTATTCGCCAATGCTGCTCGGCCGATGGTCTGTAAACGCAACATGTCCATCAAAGCCGGTGCACTAAACATCTCTAATACACCCTACTTTTCGTACCTATAGACACATAGGGCACTGAATGTTCTGCGCTCCGGCCGCTCATAAATATTTGAATTTAGAACGTTATATTTTTTAAACATAAGACGGAACAAAAGACAGTTAATGCTGCTTACACCACCATTGGTTTGGCCAAACAAGACAGTCATTTTCTGCTTCTGAACAGTTAGAGCTAGTGACCCATCCCGCATATAGTCCAGACCTGGCACAATGCCATTTCTTTATTTTCCCAAAAAATAAACCTTTGGTTAGAGTGTGAGGTGAGTAAATGTTAGTGAATGAGTAAATGAAAGTAATGTTATAATTTACGGGGCTGGAAGAGGCCGTGATAGCTTTCAACCAGTACGTGAAAAACATGCCCTTAGTTTTAGTTAGACCAATGGTCCTAATGTGTTCAAAAATGGTTTGACCGAATGATAAATTGTTTAAAATGTAATGCAGAATACTTCGAAAAGCAGTAAATATTAGTGAATCGATTGAGTCTGATCGCCTTCGAAGTTCTGATTCATTTGTCATTTATAATTCCTAAGTTTATCATAAAATCTGGTCTGTTCTTAATTTTCATGGTTTAAAATTCCATTGTTGACTTCTATCTGATATTTAATGAAGTAGGCTTTTCTAGAAGAGGTTCTTTAGAACGATGTCAAGATCGCGAGAAGTCGCTTCGTCAGCAGCCGCCGCGCGCCGCGCTCCACCCGCGACCCACTTCCCCATTCCCACAAATACGTACAACCGATCCTTTGTTTCGTATGCTCGCTTACGGGTCACCTCATTTCTTTGCCCTTAATTCTGACACTCTTTTCTGTATAGTCATAAACTGCAGAAAAATGGACTTATTCAAAATATTTTAAGGCGATTTGATAAAAAAATTTATTCATCAGATTATACTACCTACTAAAACAATTACGCTCAGGGAGAAGCGTTTACCATAATCGAATCATACTGGGTATATTTTCCTTCTTTATTTTTTTTATAATATAGATTGGCTTCGATCAATAATGCACAGACGCATGGCCCATCTTATGGTAAGTGGTCACCGTCGTCTATGGACACGTGCGACCCCGGGGGTATCACAGGTGCGTTGCTTAAATTTCTATAAGGCTTTGAAGGTTCTCTAGACTTGGATCGTAAGTAATTTAGAGACCAGCCTGTAAAGAAACTTGCCATCGGCATAGCGTCTACATTTTAACGATGTCCTTTCAAGCCCGGCTGGCGTGCGCTTGCATTATTAACTCCGCAGCGATCTCCGTCCTCGATTCTGGATTTTCCGGAGCGAGCCAGACGTTGGAGTAATAAAGTGTGTGCCGGTACTGCTGGCGCGGGGCGCGGCCGATCGATACTACACGAGCCGCCTCGGCGGGCCAGACATGCTGTCTATTTCACTCATGCTTACACCAAAATTTTGCAGTACCGATATAATGTTGCGGTATTTTACTTGATATCTTGGCCATTTTGAAACCTCTTGTAATAATTGTAGGTATAACAAAAATAACGAGCGTTTAGATGGAACTAAGGATTTCAAAATTTGCAAATTTTACCGAGTATTTTCCACTGCTAGTGCATTTTATGCCAGTTAAATTTAATTTATGAAGTAGATGCTGGACGTGTCTCGGTATTATCAGAACCTCATGATTGCGATTCAATCAATACTAACTATTATAGGTACGTAGGTGCCAAAATTATTCCAATGCGAGATAACCAAATGTAGAACATTCCAGTAGCAGATAAAACTGGATGATTTGCAAACTTAGGCGCGTACGTATGTATGTTACATACGTACTTTGTACAGGGGATAAAGTGGCATGTACCATCTTATTGGTATGTACCTACCTGATGATGGTATTCTATAACATATTGTGCATTCGAGATAATATGTCTACTCAGAATATCAAACCATTCAGTATCACAATATTGCAACTCGGATGAAGGGTGCTGTGAAGGGTGGTGTAGAGGGCGCGGTGGTGCAGGTGTTGCAGGTGGTGACGTCACGCGGCCGTCGCTCATAGCGGTATTTTTAGCGGCGCGTTGCCGTGACGTCCGTCACAGATGCACTCCCCGACACGACAGATGCATTGTTCGCACTTGTTGCGACGATACATTTAATTATCCATACTTCCATATTATTATTATTATAAACGCGAAAGTAACTCTGTCTGCCTGTCTCGCTTTCACGCCAAAACAACTGAACCGATTTAAATGAAATTTGGTACACAGATAATCTGAGAGCCTGAGAAAGGACATAGGCTACTTTTGAATTGGAAAAAAGTGTTGTACTAAAGGGTTGTAAAGGGGGATGAAAGGTTGTATGAAAGTATTGTCATTTTTAGAACTAGAAGCATAAAAATTATATTTTAGGCTGTTATGATTAGATATGAATAAATATGGCATTCAAAGTTTGTAAAAATATTACCCTTATGGGTGTAAAATCAACATAGGGTGGGTTAACACATTTACGGTTTCATTACAAATTTGTGGACCTAAAGTTAACGCGTTAAGAAGAATCTATTATGATGTCTAATTCCACACAAGCGAAGCTGCGGGCGTCCACTAGTCTGTTATAATTATTAAATCTCTGGAGTTATTTATAACTCTAAGATTGCTGTTTCCTTGTCACCTCTAAATGACGTTGATGATCTGATTCAAAACATTCCTTAATCAGATTTTAAACATTGTTTTTATAGTTGTTCGAAATTGTTAAAATAGCAGCTGCCCATTTCGCATATTGGAACACGTACGTAGGTAGTATAGTAACTAGCAGTTGGTAGGGACAGCTCGCGCTGTAGAGGAAGAGGGGTTGCCGCCGCGGTTTTCTATCAATTAATTATTATCGTGCATAACCTCACGGCGGTGGGTGACTCAGTTTGTCAGTAGATTGTTTTCTATTGTACGTTTTTTTATCGCTATCCGTACGGTTATATCAAGTGCTTTCAATGCTTTCTGCTCTGTTGAGCTCACTCTATGTTCTAAGTTTATTTAAATTCTCGATCATTTGAATATCGAAATGATCCTGCTACTTTGTTTTGATAGTATGCTCATGATGTATGTTTTTCTTATCATATTATTTAAAGATTGTATCCTCTGTAGCTAGAAGTTGAGGCACAGAATAATTAATAATACAAGTTGAGGTATAATACTCGTACAGCGCATGTGCGCAGGTGCTGTATGAAGTGAGTCACCCGATGACAGTAAGGCACCTACTAGATTTTATCGAACATTGCCATGGGGGTCCTGGTTTTTCCACCCTCGTGCAGCTAGGGGAATCGATTATGATGTATGGTTTGTGCAATTAAATAGAAAATAATTTGTTCAGCATATCAATAAGACAAGTGAGACAGCACCATGTCCGGGGCATCCACGTCAACTTTATTTTGGAGCATAGATAAGTAATTTGCCTCACTTTCCTCACATAGGCAGCTGCTTGAAAAAATAACGTAATTTATAAAAGAGTATCTAATTGGAATCGTAATATTATCGACGGAAATGATTAAAGAATAGCACCGCAATAGTAAGACGCAGGCGTGACTGTTGACGGAACTTATTCAACGACAAGTTGCTTGTTTGTAGATAAGGCAACATAAGGACAGGACTGGTACGATGGTTGAATAACTTCGTTTTATCCGTTCAATAACATATTAATTGATGATTCATTTGTTGATAATCGTGAACTGACTAAATATAGTGACCACAGGCGACAGGTCGCCGTTCAGATAAGTACACTTCCCATATAACACTACAGTAAGTAAAAGTTGCGCTTGTGCCGGATGAGGGTTTCTTGTACATAGAGTTACACATAGTAATTCAATGATTTTATATGGTGTTTTGTTTTCCCATCCGTCTCCCATTCTCACATCTGATTCTCATTCTATACCGAATTTGCAAACATTAGAGGAACTACCTAAGGTACCTACTCTGTAATTCAGCATGCAACTGAATAGTTTTTATTTTGATACAATGTATTGAAGAAATTGTAACTACATTTACCAATTCTTCAGTTCAGGGACGCACACTTCATATCGTGCACTGCGTGCGAGGATGATGTTTTTGTCGTTAAAGCTAATACTCCAAGCAATTTGAGAGCACTTGCACACGTGTGCAGGTCGTGTCTTTAGAAAGTTACCGGAGCAGTGGTTTCAGGCAGCTTCACGGGCCTACGTCATTTAAGTATTTCCATCGGCCGAGTTCCCGTTCCAATGAGCTCGAAACCGAGATGCATGATCGAGGGACGAGGATGGATGGTTGAGGATGGTCGGTCGAGCCGCTGGCCGCCGTCAGCCGCCGCTGGCCTTGAACTAGGCGAGTGCCGTCATGGTCACGTGGCCAGCTCGGCCGGGTGAGTCACCCGCGGCGAGCGGAGCGCGGCCAGCCTCGCTGGATACTTGGTTGCTGTTAACCTGCCGTTGGGTCAGGTGCTTGGACTATATGTGCACGTTTATAATTACCTTCCGATCCATCGCGCGGCGCTCGCACACACACGCAGAGCCGCAACATTTCTTTTATTGACATTGCATTATGTGGTACAAAAAGTTTAAACTTCACCAGAGATGTTCTAGGTTCAGACTAGATTGTTATAATTGCACTATTTAGTGTAGGTACATACTGTGAATACATTAAAATATTTAACATGTTGGTACATACCTCATTTTATTGAACTCAACTTACATTTACAAACAACAAACAACTTATTATTAGCATTTAGATACGATAAAAATCATTTATTTATTAAATCTAACTTAACATAAAGCATAAACATAGAAATTGTTAAACAATGTATGTTTTTGATTACAATTTGAAACATGTACTCAAATAACCATCAAAATAATATGTAGGTATTCTTATCAACGCTTCATTGTTCAATAACGGTTTTATTTTATGCTTTTTATTTCTGATACGTTATCAATGTCATCATCATCATCATTCCGTCTACTTGATCCACTCTTCTTGAATCCGCGGCCTGCATTACGAAACTGTGTCATACATAGACAACAACTAAGTTCATTAATACCTGATTGTTCTGACGCCGTCTTCTTCGGGCTGAAGATTTGGCTGAAAGTAGGTTCGTGAGCTACGGTCTTTAGTATGGGGGGTAGGGAGTCGTGGAGGCCACCCCCCGTCCCCCCACCACCGTCGCGCCGCGCCCGCCCGGGTGGCCCGATTGAAGGACGACCTTACCTACTTCTATCGAGGTTGTCATAACTTAACAGATAGTCTTACTTAATTCGTCGCGTAAGCTGAGGAAGGAAGGAGTATAAGTACCTACTGAAGTCGTTTCAAAGTCGATATTTCAATTAATAACGCTGTTCCTGTTTTTAATACTAAAAGGATTCTTGAAAATAAATGGTTCCTTAAGCTATTGAGAATATTTGAGAACGTGTGGTAGCAGCGCATCGCGGAGAGCGCGGGGAGCGGTCGAGCGGTCGTCTCTGAGGGACTTTATTGTTTCCAGTTAATGCGTCGTTACTTGCCCGTTGCCCGTGGCACGCGGGCCGCGAACAGAGTTGTGTTGTGATTGAAATGAGTGATTATACCCCCCGCTCGCTTGACGCAGGGCGCCCGCGCCGGACCTCCCGCCAACATCGAGCGATCGGCCCACGGCCGCCGTCGCCGCCGACCATAGCCTGCTTGGTATTTCATACTTTATATACATTAATCACGGTGTTTGCTGGTTTATGTGCTTACTATACTAATCAATCGCATCTTTCCCAATTTTCCCGTTAATGCTCTACTATACCTAATATCTCTGTCCTGTTTCTATCTGTGTCTAACTATCACACCATCGAGCTTGAGGGTGCGGGTGCGGTAGTCACCGGCCGGGGCCATGGTGTAGTGGTGGAGCGGCGGACGGCGATGCAGCGGGCAGGAGCGCGGGCGCGCGGCGCATGCGCGGCGCGGGGGCAGGGGCGCGCGGGGAGCGGGGGGGGGGGGAGCGGCGCTGCGGCGCCCGCCCCCGCCCGCCAGTATCGACGCGATAGTCGGGCGCGGCGCGCGCTCAGTCCGCCGCTTCCTCGCTCATATTACGTAAAATACGTAGCCATGGCGGACTCCGGGCCCTCCCTCTGCAGCGTTCTCGACCCGCGTAAGTCCCGGCCCCGGCTTCGCTTCGCCCGCTTGTCTCCGCCCTTCGCGACTAACCCGCTAACGCGCCGCCTTCTATTGCAGATGCTTGGTTCGACCCGCAGAGGCTGCACCCCGAAGGTGAGTGAAGGCGGGCGGCGGCAGAAATACGCTTAGGTCGCTCGCCGGCCCGGCCGCGGCGACCGGGGTCCCGGTGTCCCGGTGACCGCCGCGCGCGGAGTCGACGGCGCTAGTGACACTTATAAATGACCGATCGATCGTGTTCGTGGTGAGTTACCGCGCCGCGCCAGCGCCCGGGCCCGCTCCGCTCGGGACCAGTCCGATACGTCACTCCCACATAACCTAAATTGTGTCACTAGAATCACACTCATTCGTGTCTTGTCAGCTTGTCAGTGACCCGCAGTACTGCTCGCCTGTTGTTGTATGCCATGTTGTGTTCCCGCGTAGTACCTACCTAGTAGCATAGCATCGCCCTCGCTTTGACAGTACAACATAGCAATCGACGTTGTCGGATACTCACATTCCTACTGCCGACGAGTATTGAGTACTTGTTCTGCGATAATTTTATCTAACTACGTATCTGTCGTGGAATATTTGGTCATCGAAGTATCCTTAACTTATACCGAGGCGCGATTTAATCTAAGAGACGTTGCACAGATCGTCGTATCTTCGGTCACAATGATAAGTATCATGTGGGCAGCCTAAGCGAGTGCGTCTAGTATCGCAGTTAATGAACAATCAGCATAACGAGCGATTGTCCGCGCGGCGGCGGCGGCGGCGTGCAGACATTCCCTGCCAAGATGAAATTAGCATCGCGGCGACGAGGGCTGCGGGTGGAGCGTCGCGTATGGCTCTAAACCGTCTCCTTGTCTATTGTTTTATTGGGCTGAACCGCGGCCAAAACGTCGACACCGACTCCCATCGACTCCTCACGCCCGCTACTCGCCGTAGTTCTTTTATCGCACGTCCACGAATTCCCCGACAGATATTCGCACACTTCAGAATTTACTTACCCACACCGCACGTGCCACTTATTTGTGTCTGTCCATTTTTTAACTACCAAATTGACTTACTAAATCTATGCAATAGGAATGTTGAACCAGTGAGTCTACCGTAGACCTTGAACCTAGAAGCTGATCATGTTAGCCACTAGACTAGCACAGTAAATCGCTATTAATATATTAATGCTCGTATCATTAAACACTCTTTGACTCGTATATTTGGGATAGGAAGCATCGAGACCCGCTAAATACCGAATTTGATTCCTATTAGTATACTCATTATCGACAGCAACGCTAGCAGTTGCGCACCGCCGAGAATCCTTGGGAGCCAGCGATTTCTAAACACGTCTAATTTGATTAGTGGCGGCCGCTTGTGTTGATGCAATCGAGGCGCTGCATGCCTCCGGTGCAGCTACACCACCACCCCACTACACCACTACACCACTGCACCAGTATTTCCGATCGTTTCCGCGCCGCCGGCTCTCGAGGCGGAAGGTGCATTGTTCCGAGTCGCAGTGGCGGAAGCATCTCAATATCATCGAAGGTCACCAATCTGCCACCACCGTTCTCGTCTCCATCGTTCATGTTGATTTATATTCATAGATCCCATTCGCGGCATCGAATACTGCAATTGTTGATCATGTATTGTGTCTGAGAAAATTTTGTAGTTATCGTTTTGTCCAATACGGAGCCGAGCAATGTTTGTTGCGTAATTGAGTGCGATCCCGCATCCCACGTGGGACGCCAGATTGTTATCAATTAGGTCACCATGTTGTTTTTGTCGTAAATTAAAACCAGCAGTATTCGATGACACCTTGCCCGGGCGCGTCACCGCTGTGCTAGCGTGCTGGCGTGCCCGTGCAGTAGCTACCTGTGACCTTGCAGCACGTGACTCATCATTGAGCCGGCTAGGCGGCTGTCACTATGAATCTTCGTAGTCGCTAGCCGCCGTGATTTGTGATCGCACATCAAATTACTCAGAAGTTGGTAGCTGCCTACCATTTAGTTTGAATGACAGCGGATTCCATCACTTTGCATGCATTAAAACCCGCTAAGTACTGTTTTTCTAACTATTGACGTCTAACAAGATTTATGTTACAAGTAGACATTCGTAGATACGTTCATTTGATTGCATTTCATGTTCAGTCATTCATTCCGTATTTGTTTTTACACCAAGCCGATAAAAATATGAATCAAACCACATGGACACCAAGAAGCTATCGTGGAAACTAGAGCGCACGGTGCAAGTGGATGATATCGTGCGTCGCCTTGTCCCGCGTGCGGGAGCGGGTCTCGGAGGCAATCATAACGCCATCACTCACTCGCGACACATGGCTAACAAAACAAAACCACGCTCCGTCTGTCGTCTACAGTTGACTTATTATAAGGACTAAGTCGACGGGATGGCGCGAGGACCCGAATTGATTCCATGGCCTCCAACAATAAGAGCCTCCGATATGTGAAGAACTACATTAGTAAACTGTACACGCAAATGTTGACAGCATTTTGAAGTGCAACTCTAGACGCGTGTCTATTATTCTGGTAGGTGCTTACAAAATATTTTGAATATTATTATTAATAATAAATTTTAAAAATATTCTTAAAAAATATATAACGATCCATGTGATTTTTTTCTATTTTTTTTTTCATGTGTATTTTCCTGTTTTGCCCGTCCCTTCATTTTCAATAACAATATTATTTGCATAGTACCTCGTGCACTGTTATTAAGCAGGTTCCGTCTTCCACATTTCTTCTGGAAATTCTTTAAAATGTGCATTAAGTATCAATAATAAGATTAGAATTTATTTAATTTGTCACACAAGTAAAAACAAAAAAAAACATTAAAAAAAAACAGGTCAACAGAACGATAGTAAAGAAAAAAAGAAACGATAACTCACTGCATTGCAAAAAGGAACTACTCAGCCAAATTGCTGATTAGTGACTAGCGTTTTGCCACTTGTCTAGGCCCCCAGATGACCTTCCGTAAGGATTAAATCCACGTTACTACAGCGCGATGTCCAGCAGCAGTTAATACTTCCAAAGTGTGTACCCGGAGCTCGCTGATGTCAATTATAATTATTTCGTGCATTAGAAGTGTTACGTCACGTGCCCATGTCGCATCGACTGCTGGTAGACACGTGTTCTCCCAAGGGATTTTGACTTCATAAATAAATTATTTCTTTAACAGATTTGTATAGCGCGTATCTATACATATACTTATGTAACCTATCTATATACATTTATAATGAACGTCAACCGATTCTTTAACTCCGATCTTTTTTTTTAAATATCGATTTATATATCTGTGAATAATTCTTAGAAGATAATTAAATAGATATTAGCTGATACACTGCCCCATATTGAATGAAATCCGACTTCCCCGTTCGTTCGGAGGGGGCTGGGGGCGCGCCGCCGCGCCGCCCTGAACTTACGGGGAGCTTCCAAAACTTTCTTCTCGTGCGTGCTGGCCTTTCACTGTTCCGATTTGCAAACAAAATGTTAACTAACCTTTTGTTTTAGGTTAATTGTGCGTTCCGTAAGTTCGGTTATGTTTGAGATGCTTTCTTAAGGGCCTGCACGCTTACTTTTTATTTAGTACTTTCAGATTAATAGTTAGTTAACTAACAATTGAAGCTTCTAGTAAAAGAAGCTATTGCCTATCACGTGGTCGCTGTTCCCTGCCACTCAATGATTTAACTTAATCTCATACTATACTTCTATGTACTCTTATAAGCAGCTCGAGCTCCCGTGCGTTGTAGACAGTTGTAGTCGTTGTAGTGTACTCGCGCGCCGCTACGAGACCGGCGCTGTATCCTACCAGCGACCATTCATCAACGATCGCCCCAATCAATTCATCTATTAGCCCTGATAGAAAATTTAAATGGCCCCAGCCCAGGTACTCTATAGTAGGATATCTAATAAGGATTGTAATGTATTGTGGGTTGGTTTAAATTAAACATTGTTTCCTTTTTAAACTGAGCATTAGATTTCTTTTTAACCGACTTCAAAAAAAAGGAGGAGGTTATCAATTCGACTGTATTTTTTTGTATGTTTGTTACGCGATTTCTCCGCCAATTATGAACCGATTTTGATAATTCTTCTTTTGTTTGGTAGGTTATACTTCAGAGGTGGTCCCATTTTAATTTGGTGAAGATCTGATGAATATCTCCGGAGATGGAGAACGGAACTCCTCATAGTCTAAGATCCCGCAAATCTGCGGTCGGTTTGCTCGTGTCGGACTCGCCGAGACTAGCTCGCAACGCGCGCCGCCAAGCATTCCTTTTCTATTACATACAAGATATACAGATATACATAGGCCTTGCAGCACATCCACCCAGGGATTTTTTAATATATTTTTTGCAAAAAGCAAAAAATAATTTGCGTGTTTGTGGTTTTGAAGTCGGTTTTTTTTTTTTAAATTTTTTATTAATTTATAATTTAGTGATTATCCGACTGATGAATTAAGGAGTAGCATTAAAGAGACCCGATACTATTTACCTACATACTCATCCTGTGTACCAGCAGTGGGCGGCCACTGCTCGCCTCCGTAGGCTCCAGCGCTGATCTTATAGTTTCATCGCGTGCGGAACCAGTTTCGTTAGTTGCACACATTCGCCTCCCGACGAAGTCGCTCCGGGCTCGCGCTAAATACACCGCGGTGTCCTAGGTCAGTGCTGCTGCCGACCTCGTTCACTGCTCCCGATAACAATCCACTATAATTAAGGGCACACGCTAGATAAGGCGAGACCGCCTCGAAGGACTCGAGAGCTGCCAGTGCTGGCCGGTGGCATCGGATGAAGGAGAAATCTAAAATCCCTGGGTGGATGTGCTGCAAGGCCTATGTATATCTGTATATCTTGTATGTAATAGAAAAGGAATGCTTGGCGGCGCGCGTTGCGAGCTAGTCTCGGCGAGTCCGACACGAGCAAACCGACCGCAGATTGATGGGACGGCGACAGCTGCGTCTCAGTGCTGTTTAGTCTGCCGTCTGGTGCTGATATTGGCTGATAGTAGATCTGTTCTCGTATTAAATATACCCTTGTAGCAATATCGCTCAGATACTACCACACCCCTCGCGTCGCGTGTGTTGGTCCTCAGGCCCCAGCTCGGACTAAGTATCGTTGCACTGGCCCGACGCGTGCGCGGCTCCCAATCGATGCCAAGTTGCAAAAGGTCAACAAACAATCGGTTGTTGATCGAAGTATTTTGCTTGTTTTCGTTTACGACGTTGCAGCGCTAGTATTACAAGTGATAGCCGTATATCTACACACACACACTCATCCCACATAAATCTTCCGAAAATATAGAATCTGATCTTTAATTTCTTCACAGTAAATTTAAGCTCGACACCAAAATGTGGAATCCAACCATGACCGTGACCAACCTTGTAAACGCTGTCTTTAGCGTTCGTTTCGTGGCTCGATGATTTCATAATTATCGTTCCCCTAAGCTAAGCAATATACGATATTGGCTAGGACAGCCCCTGAGGCCGCACGCTGTAAAGCGGAGCGACTCTTTATACTATGCTGACACGCCCGACCGTTTGTGTTGGCAGTGCGCTCGGCGTTGATTGATAGCTGTTGCCGTGCTCCACGACTCGCTTGCGATCTCCCGAGAGACGATAACATCGAACCGTTGTGAAATACTTATTTAGTTGGTGACTAACGTTGCAAATTTAAATGAGATGAGATGCATTGACAAATTCCCGGTAAGGAAATCAACATTACCACAGTTGAGGGAGGGCCTTCGGGTTGGTTTGCCTTGGGCAGAATTGAAGCCTCTCGAACCCATCCGGCTTCGACTAGGTAGTAAATAGCCTAGCGCTAGACAATATAAAAGTCGACTTAAATTATGGACTGTAATGGAATATCTACTACCTAACTAGAGTAAAGTAGCCACCTTAGGCTTAGGATAGTCTAGGACTTACTCTTGCAACTTCCGCAAGTCTTGCTTAACGAAGGATTTTTGAAATTGAAAGTACTCGATGCAGATGTTGTGTAAATTTTAAAAAGTTAAATGAAGGTAAATTAAGTGGTTCAGCTGCTTGCGTGGAATTTCAACTTTCGATTTCAACATACAGCATATTGGTGTTCACTTATTTCACGATGTGAATTTTGGAATCTACTCATTTTGTCTCAAATTTTGTTTCTCCGCTCTAATAATAGGTGCCTAAGTTGATAACACGACCACGCTTACGCACCCACATGATCCGAGCATTCCGAGCACAAATATTTACTTCCTAAATACATTTTAATCTTTTTTTCCTTGACTTCATCCTTTTTTTACCTTAGTTGGCCGATCCTCAAAAGGAAAAACCCACTGTACAGATTATCTTTTGGTTTCGGGTTCGTTGCAATAGTCCAGCTTTCATCACCTGTGACGATTAAAATACAGCCTTCCAGTCACCTCGATTGAACTTTTCTAAAAATTGCAGTATATCACAATAAGTAGGTACAACAAAAGAGTTCTATAATCGAAATATAAAGGCATCGTTTCTAACAGGCAGTTCTAAATTAATTACTCTCAGTGCCAACTCGGTATAGCAAAACTAGCAATAATGGGTCTATTGAAATTGAAACAATAAACAAAGAAATAAGTAGTTATATTTTCATATTCATAATGTTTATTGCATGTTATTATTTATAGAGATATGGATTATTTCATCGCACCTACAAAATTATTGATTCAAGGTTCAACCTTTGCTTCTGTCATTGTCATTATTGCTTAGCATAGAGCTAATAGTCTGCTAATAGGCAGTCACAGGGAGTAGTTACTTACCTATGAAAAAAATGACTGTCTAATAAATTATTAGCTCTGGTCATTCAGTTCATTTCAATCATATAGGGTGGCAATGTAGGTGTGTAGCTCGTAAAAAATTAAGGATAAATAATTGCTCGCCTTCGATCATAGAAATTGAAATTAATTTCGATCAGGTCGTTGACCCGCCGAAGACAGTCTCCGTAAGGGCTGACTCAAGGTGCATTTCCAGTTGAAGCGATTTGGCCAGCCACCAGACATACGAAGGCGAATATATTGAGCTTGTTTGTTGAGTAGGCTCGTAAAGATAAGTAACCTGAGCAATTCTGATTCGAGTAGGTACCGACGTCAGCACAGCTCTCAGCAATGTTGGAATTTAAAATCGTCTATCTATACCTTTGGATAAACTACTTTCGCTTCCTGAAAATGAGATAATTGCGTCTTGTGTTATTGATTTTTATACCGATTCTAAACGATTTATTGAAACTCCATTCGCATGTATTTCAAAACCAAGCGTTTCATGTAATGGAACAGGTCGCGCATATTTATTTTAACAAATACGGAACCACTTAAGCGTTCGATAGCAAGACTATGCAACGTGGGGTCACCGGTTTAGAGACTAGTACAATGTAGAAGCGACATCCGCCGGCGGGGTCGCGCAGACGCGCATGGTGTCAGCACTAGTCAGCAGCGCCAGCGCCGCGCGGGCGCCGCCGGGTGACGTGTAGAAAGGCTCCGGCGTGGCAGCGCGCGCGCCATGTGCGCGGGAGTCGCTCGGCCCGCGCCTCTCGCCCACTCCGCAGCCATGGCGCGTCCGAGACAGTCGCCGCGCCACGCCGGACAGTACGCCGATCTTCCCCCTCGCGGACCAGGTATTTACACCCCTACTATAAACGCAGTAAAACTCGAATTGGTGCAACTCCTCCGCGGAATAACTGCGGATCGGGTTCTGGTGTAGTGCAGTGCGTGTGACGGGCAGACTTGGATAAGCCCGCGTAGCCTGCTGACGGGGCAGGGAAGACGGTATGCTGTCACGACGGCACGTCGGCAGCTGTTTCAAAGTGAACTTTTTATCAGTTTCGGTGTTTTATCTTATCGGCGTGTTAACTCTTGTAGTAACAGTAAAAGTTGTTTTGATAAATTATCACGTTTGTCATTCCATGTTTGCAGTTAACATGATTTTGGAGTTTCATAAATGAACTTGTCTGTAATACGGCGTGGATATTATTCAGAGCCGAGTGTCGAGTATAAACATAAAGCTCTTCCGACGCAACTTTAACGTGGACACCACCACTGGTGGAAACAGGTTGTCCGATATAAATATATGCTGTACGTGTATACTTACATCATACATCGAGCGTTCGTTTCATCTTCACGCGTGTTACTCTCTCTTTCTCTTTGTTATACGTAGCTGCGTATTGGATATCATTCCCGTTAGGTATAAATTTTTGTTATTACCTACTGTTGACTTAGAATGAAATAAAATTTACAATAGAAAAAATTAAATGCCCAAATAAATCGTTTAGAAATATGCAACATGATTAACTTACTCGTAGCTTGTATTTATTATTCTCAAAGGTTTCATTTTGTATGTTGCTATTAAATGACCTAATCACTACCTATCTCGTTCTCGCTACACCGTAGAACTATAGCCACCTCATAGCTCAAGTTGTGGGATCGTGAATGCGTCACGCGTCACGCGTAGGATCCTAACCATTTTGGGAGCTTCCAATAGTTCCAATCCTGCATAAATTAAGTTGGCTGATATCATTCTGCACTCGGCCGCCCTCCGCCGCTACAGTGCCATTCTAAATAGACTGTCCAATAAAAGAAAGTTCATAATGTAACGCTAGCCTGCGGCACTTTAAGGCTTCGGTGTGACGGTGTGACGGCGGACGGTGTGACGGCGGCGCGACGAGGATCAATGGAGTCATTGAAGCATCACGTTCTCAAATGACACTGTTATTTTTAACATCAAGTTACATTTCATTTAATACACATTTAAGCTCTTGAGATGTTGTATTAGAATGTTATCCAGATCGGGCCTACGCTATTGCATTGGTAGTATATTTTAGACTAGTGGACGACCGCAACTTCGTTCACGTGGAATTAGACATAACCTAGTAATATTATATAGACTTAAGTCACTCAATGAAGATGCAGCTTTCTAATGGTGAAAGAATTTTTGAAATCGGTCGAGTAGTTTTTGTGTGAAAACATTACAAACAAATGTTTCATCTTTATAATATTAGTATAGAGCCTTATAATTTGTTTACTTGACACTGTTTACAAATGTCTCTAACTGCCCGCGTCCGCCGCGCTGTCGAATAACATGTTGCCCGTCTTACTTTTAGTTATTCCTTGTTTAACTTTTGGTCATGTTAAAGTAAGTATAACCTGTTGAATTTTCATTTTCTGCGGTTCAGTCATTTGTGTTCCTATCGTTCCTCTGTCTCGTTTGGTTTCTGGGTTTACAACGTTAAGTTTGCATGCAACATCTGTTACGAAAGTTTAGTACTAATCCACCTTGATCTGATTGTTATGATTTTCCCCGGTCCTTTAATTAGCTGTATGTTTGATTCCGTTCCGTTAACTAAGCTTTTCGAGTTTGGTAGATACCTAGTTACTACCGAATGGCAACGCGTTGCCGGCAGTCCACCTGTCCCTAGCCTGCTCGACGAGTGCATGTGTACCAGCGGTGCGGTGCGGTGGTGCGGTGGTATTGACGGTGTCGCCTATGTTCGGTTGCAGTGGAGTCGCTGATCTACTGGCGGTCGGCGGGGCGGTCGGGCGCGGCGCTGGGCGCGGGGCTGGCGCTGCTGGTGGCGCTGGCCTGCTGCTCCGTGGTGTCGGTGCTGGCCTACGCCTCGCTGCTGGCGCTCACCGCCGCCGTCGCCTTCCGCATATACAAGAACGTGCTGCAGGCCGTGCAGAAGACTAACGAGGGGCATCCCTTCAAGTGAGTCGCTTTTATAGCTTGCCTTCTGTTTTGTGACCATGTCGTTGAATGAATGGCACTTGTTTTAACGGCAATCTAGACTGACTAGACAATTTATCCGTGGGCAGACCCTTGCCCAGCGGTCGACATCTATGTCGTGCTTAGCTGCACGTATGTTATGCCGCGGCGCGCATTTATTCACTAGCGGCATAAACCCAGCGTAAAAATAATATTACAAAGACATTTTTATTTGTTTTTAAACTGTTAGACCAGTCTTAATTTAAATTTATATTACATACTGTTATTTCAAACCCCAGATTTACAACAACTCCCACTCACATTATTTTTCGGCTCAGGTAGCTGACAACATTAACGATTATGAGTAATGCATGGAAGCAAAATAAATGAATAATAAGTAAATACTAAAAGATCAATATTTTCAATTCTTTTGTACGGGTTTTTATAGTATAAACGGACAAATTTAAATATAATTCCATTATGTTACTTAAATATAATTTATTAAATATGTACAATACATCCAATAGCTAGTCATACCTAATACAAATTTCAAATGTTATGTCACGCGTCTAAAATGTCCTGATATAAACAAGTCGCGTCGTCACGAGCAGTAGGCATCGGCAGCGGGTGTCGGTGTCGGGTGTCCGGAGCCGCAACATAACACCTCCAAAACTCTTCCGGCATGAAGGTCGACAGCTGCTATTTACCAACTAGATAACTAGGACACTGAAACACGGGCCCGTTGGCGCTATCTGTAGCGACCCTGCCTGCCCACTGTAACGTTGCACGAATATATACTCTTAAATATACGAATTAAAACTATACGGAACGTCGCGACGCATTAATATCCCGTTAGACGGCGCGCGGGGTGCGCGGGCGGCGGGGCGAGCCGGGCTCGCCGGCCGCGCGCGCCGCCGGCCGGGCATCCATCGGCCATTTTCGCCGAGCTCTCGTTCAGGGCACACGGAATGCACTCCGTTGCTACAGTACCGTCTCACGCATTCCGTGAAGATATTATAATATATTTCTTTTATTAAATCGACTTCTTCGATTAATAAATAATAAATACTTCTTGCACCCCAATAGGGGTGCAACTTCGAGTTTAAAGAGCATATCCCATACTTAACTCCACGTTCCGGAACCGTTGGACGGGAACCCTGGAATCGAGGATAACTGCAGGGCAGTTGACGGGTGCTGTGTTGGACCTACCAGCCGCGTGGACCTACGAATCACCCAGGGGAGTACTAGCCCGACTTCAAAGCGGATCAAACCAGACCCGGCACCAACCCCGACCCCTACTGAGCTACAGTAATTTTAATTTTTAATAAATGTTATTTTTGTGGACGCCCTACTTGCAGTGTTTTAATTAAACCACCCAAGTAGGTAACGTCACACTGGCGCCCAACGTGGTTTCTTAGTTTAGTAGCAGTAGAAGGGTTTGGTCTTGCTTCGCTTAGTAGTTGAGTGCTTTTGTTTCTTTTCTTTTCTTTGTAAAACGTTTCACTTTATTTTTTGGTTGCCCGTAACTAATGTGTACCTTGAATTATAATTAAATCAGTACTTCATACATTACAACATTTCCTATATTGAAAACTGTAACACCTTGTCTGTATCTTTATTGCTAGGATATTATTGTTATTGTCTTCGAGTTGTTCCATGCGCATGCGCTTACCGCGTGTCCACAAATTTCGTGCAATCGTGTAATTGTGCAAACATAACAATAAGTATTTATTAATGCAAGTTGAAGTACTGTCGAGCACACAATTATATTATATTATTTTACCTAAATTATTTTTTTTTGTATTTATTATTTTAAGATATTTAGCTACTTAATTCAAATACACATTAGTTGCATATTTCTTCTAGCTTATTTCTATTGTTGTTTTATTTTTATTAGTGCTTAATTATTTTTTTGCAGCTTTTTTATTTTGCCAACCATAACGTTGTTCCTTTTTTTGTAACAGAACGAAGTAGTTTTAGTTTAAAGTGTTCAATACTTCCTTATTGTGGTGCATATTTTTTTTTTTTTTTCACATTTTCTCATTGAATTTTTTTTAATTTTTTTTTAAATATGGAGTATCCGGTGAAATTTCTGTCACTTCAAAAATCCGAATTAGAGTACGAAGTACTGATTAGAGGTGCTACACCTAGTAATACTGTAAAGGAATTACGTCAACAAATTACTAAATTTGGTCCACTTTTCCCTTCAACGGATATTCTCGAAAGCGCTCTTCCTACCTCCGAAGATTTGAAAGGAGTTCGTGAGGCCTTAACGAAATTAAAATCACTTTTTGATTCACATATTGATAGAAACGTGCTGTTACGTATACAAAATCTTTTACATCACCTATATCATAGACTTAATCGTATAACATCAGATGATAAGACAAAGAAGGACTATGATACTTGCGTAGCAGATTTTAAAAACTTATATAGTCAGTATAACTTAATAAAGGATAATGACTTTGATTCCTTAATTCCTTCGTCGTCGTCCTCATCTAAGTCGGAGCCTCAACAGTTAACTTCACCTTTAAATATTAGTGTTTCATGTGACCGTAGCGATACTAGTGAGCTCGCTAAAATTAAATTTGATGGTAAAACTTGTGTCCGTGCGTTCATTCAACGTATAACAGAAGTTAGTGCCGCCAGGAATATTTCGAATTCTAAATTACTGTCATTTGCCACAGAAATTTTCGTCGGCGATGCGTTACACTGGTTTCGTGGAATTAAGGATAAGGTTACTGACTGGAATGATCTGGTTTCTTTACTAAAATCAGATTTTGATAAAGCGGACTACGACTACAAGTTGCTTTCTGAAATACGGGCTAGGACTCAAGGGGAAACTGAAAGTATTACTATTTATTTATCAATTATTTCTGGATTATTTTCTCGTTTATCGCACCCGCCTTCTAATGAAGACCGATTGGAAATAATTCTGCATAACATAAGGCCATGTTACGCAAATACCTTAGCTTCCGCTCCAGAAATAAAAGACATTGATACCTTGAAATCGTTATGCCGTAATTATGAGAACATACAAGCGCGTCTTTCTGGTTTTCGTGAACCTCCTAAAAAGACTTCGGATACCTTGGCACCCGAATTTGCTTACACGGGTCCCATAACAAATAAGATAAATAGCTTTCAAAATAATTCAAATCAAAATCAAAATAAATATTTACATTTTAATTATAATAAAAATCTTAATAATAAATATATACATGCAACGCAGTCATCATCTACTCCGAAGACCTTTTTCTGCCCTAGGTGTCGTGACAATACCCACAATCTTCGGCAATGCAAAGGAAACAAAGATAAAATATTTTGTTTTATTTGTGGTCACGAAAATGTTAAGACACCAGATTGTCCGAACTGCAATAAAAATAAACCTTCTACTTCAAAAAACTAGTAGCGTTGCAGAATTGTTGGTCTCATAAAAATTTTGATAGCGAAGACTGGAAGAAATGGCTAGAAACGATTAAATTCTTTTTCAGTTCCTATAAAACCGCTACAATTCTGCAAACCCAACCAAAAAATGATAATAGACCTTATGCACCTATAAAAATTAATAATTCAAAATTATTTGGCTTGTTAGATTCCGGTTCAGCTGTAACTATAATTAACAATAAAATTTATGAACACTTATTGCAACAGGGTCTTATATTACACACAGACTATTGTATAACCGTTACAGCTGCAGGTGGTCAAATCATGAATAGTATTGGCTACATGAATTTACCTATCAATTATGAAAATCAATTTCACACTATCAAAGGTTTCATTGTACCAGACATTAATATTGATCTCATATTAGGGATAGATTTTTGGTACAAGTTTAATCTTTTTCCTAAGCACTTGACGAGTATTACCTTTTCTAATACAGCAGTTTCTAACAGTAGCCTTGGCTCAGATCAGCCTACTTTTATTCAAGCCTACAATCATTTAAATCCATCACAAAAATCTATAGCAGATAACATTATAGGTAAATTTAAGGACATCTCTTCGGAAATAAAGGGCCTAGGTAAAACTAATTTAATTACTCACCGAATTGATACAGGAGACGCACAACCTATTCGGCAACGTTATTATCGCCTTTCTCCCGAAAAACAGCGTATTCTTGTTGAACAGGTTGACGAGATGTTAAGCCTTGACGTAATCGAGCCTTGTGAAAGTGCTTGGTCGTCACCAGTTCTTATTGTCACCAAAAAGAATGGTCAACCTCGTCTATGTCTTGACAGTCGCAAATTAAACTCGGTAACCAAACGTGATGCATATAGTTTGCCATATGTGTCGGAAATCTTGGACAATCTTCGCGACGCTCGCTACCTTTCTAGCATCGATTTGTCTAAGGCGTTTTGGCAAATACCTATCGCTACAGAGGACCGGGATAAAACGGCATTCTATGTACAAGGTCGTGGAACGATGCGTTTCAAACGAACAGCTTTTGGATTAACCAATGCACCAGCCACGCAGCAACGGTTAGTTGATATGCTTTTTAGGGAATTTGACCTCAAAGTCTTCGCATACCTTGACGACATTATTATCGTCTCGAACGACTTCAACTCCCATGTTTCTCTTTTACTCAGGGTCTTCGAAAAGTTAAAACAAGCCAACCTAACAATCAACTTGGACAAATGTCAATTCTTTCGGAGTCAACTTAAATATTTAGGTTATGTTGTTGACAGCTGTGGACTTCGTACCGATCCAGAGAAAGTACAAGCTATCCTTGATTATCCGACACCTTCTTGTCGTAAGGATATTAAACGCTTTCTTGGGACAGCTACTTGGTATCGACGTTTTGTCCCCAACTTCAGCACTATAGCAGGCCCACTCAATAAGTTGACCTCTAAAAAGAAAGGTGGACCACCATTCATCTGGTCTGAAGAGGCTGATGCTGCATTCCGAAAGCTCAAGGAATGTTTGGTTTCCACTCCTGTTCTTTCCTGCCCTGATTACAACAAGCCTTTCGAAGTGCATACCGATGCCAGCAATTACGGTGTGGGGGCTATGTTGACCCAAACCATAAATGGTAAGGAGCACCCAATTGCTTATATGAGCAAGTCATTGTCAGCGGCAGAAAAGAATTATAGCATAACGGAACGTGAAACCTTAGCCGTGATAACCGCCTTAGAACACTGGAGATGTTATTTAGAGAATGGGCAACCTTTTACAGTGTACACGGATCACAGTGCACTAAAATGGTTCTTGTCGCTAAATAATCCCACTGGAAGGTTAGCTCGCTGGGGTGTTCGACTATCTGCGTTTAACTTCGAACTTAAGCATCGTCGCGGCGTTGACAATGTTATTCCTGACGCTCTTTCCAGATCGGTTCCTGTTAACGCGATAAGTACATCAGGTTGTTTCTTAAAAACGTCTGATTCTTGGTATAAAAACATTTTTAATTCATGTCGCACTAACCCTCAAAAATTTCCAAATTTTTTTATTAAAAATAACACATTATTTAGACTGTCTAAAAACAAATTTCATAATTTAACTTCGGAATTTTCTTGGAAGGAGGTTGTTCCATCCGAGTTTAGAGAGACTGTTATCGCTGAAAACCATAATGAACCAACGGCTGGTCACTTAGGAATTTTCAAAACGTACAGACGCGTTGCGCTCAGGTATTACTGGCCAGGCATGTATCGTGATATAGCAAATTTCGTAAGTTCTTGTTCCATCTGCCTGGAGTACAAAATACAAAATCATACGACTCTTGGAGAAATGGGACGCCCTAAGCAGTGTTCTCGACCTTATCAGATGTTGTCGATCGATCTTATGGGGCCTTTACCCATAACTCGAAAACAAAATTGTTACATTTTAGTTATCACTTGCTGTTTCTCAAAGTTTTGTCACATTTATCCGATCAAAAAGGCAACGTCACAAACTATAATCAAGATTATAGAGGAACAAATTTTCTTAGTCCATGGTGTCCCTCAGACTATTTTACTTGACAATGGCTCTCAATTCATTAGTGGTGATACAAACGCTCTTTTCAAAAAATATAATATTCCTAACGTTTTTTTCACGCCCAAATATACCCCACAGGTAAACACGGTGGAACGATATAATAAGACCATTATAACTTGTATCTCTACTTTTGTGAATAGCGACCACCGATCATGGGATACGTTTATCCCTAGCGTTCAATTCGCCATAAATAACTCAGTTAATGAGGCCACAGGATTTACGCCCTCTTTTCTCGTCTTTGGACGGGAGTTAGTTACTTGCGGTTCTCATTACACTGATAATGATTTGGGTGATGAAATTTTGTTTTTACCTCGTGATGTTTATGCGGAAAACCTTGGTTTGTTGAGCTCCATTTTTGATCAGGTACAAAAATCACTTTACCACGCACACGCCAAGAATTCTGCACATTATAATCTTCGGAGGAAGCCTTTCGAGTATAACGTAGGTGATATTGTGTATAAACGTGCTTACGTACTTAGCGATAAAGATAAATTTTTCTGTAAAAAGTTAGCTCCGAAGTATATAAAATGTAAGGTTACTGAGAAACGGTCGCCTCTTGTCTACGTCCTAGAAGACATGTCAGGCAAATGCTTGGGTACTTGGCATATTAAAGACTTAAAATTAGTTGGTCTTAATACATAACTTTAATAATTATAATATATATCCGTGTCACCGTTACAATTTTTGATATTCCTTCATAGTAATTTTTTTTTAAAACGTATTAATTTTTTTTTTCAATTAGTTAGGATTTTATTTTATAGTAATAAAATCCTTCGTGGCGCGCGGGGTACTGTAACGTTGCACGAATATATACTCTTAAATATACGAATTAAAACTATACGGAACGTCGCGACGCATTAATATCCCGTTAGACGGCGCGCGGGGTGCGCGGGCGGCGGGGCGAGCCGGGCTCGCCGGCCGCGCGCGCCGCCGGCCGGGCATCCATCGGCCATTTTCGCCGAGCTCTCGTTCAGGGCACACGGAATGCACTCCGTTGCTACAGTACCGTCTCACGCATTCCGTGAAGATATTATAATATATTTCTTTTATTAAATCGACTTCTTCGATTAATAAATAATAAATACTTCTTGCACCCCAATAGGGGTGCAACTTCGAGTTTAAAGAGCATATCCCATACTTAACTCCACGTTCCGGAACCGTTGGACGGGAACCCTGGAATCGAGGATAACTGCAGGGCAGTTGACGGGTGCTGTGTTGGACCTACCAGCCGCGTGGACCTACGAATCACCCAGGGGAGTACTAGCCCGACTTCAAAGCGGATCAAACCAGACCCGGCACCAACCCCGACCCCTACTGAGCTACAGTAATTTTAATTTTTAATAAATGTTATTTTTGTGGACGCCCTACTTGCAGTGTTTTAATTAAACCACCCAAGTAGGTAACGTCACACCTATTCGGTGACGCTGTGAAGGCCTTTATGACCATTCAGCAAAAGTCCATTCGAAAAAAAGACCCTACTTTACGTCAAACGTCGAGGGTTCTTCGATCCCACTCTTGACAAACATTCGTGTGACGAACAATTGTGTTTGTTCAGTGTCTGGATGTTTATATTATCTATTTTTGTATGTATTTAAAAATATCCACCCACAGTACAGGCCCGCGCCTGGTTTGGGGTCAAGATGGCCGGGTGTGAAAATGTCCATGATATTTATTTATTTATAACACTGAAAGACACCACCTCGACGCAAATGTTACCTTCATACTGAATCTGTAAGCCTTGTCGATTACCTTCGGGCGGGTTGAGAACATTCGACATTGGGTTGGCCACTAACCACTCCACCAATCCAGCATCGGAGCAGCGCAGGCCCTGGCTGCGGGAGAGACCTGTGCCCAGCAGTTGTCTATGGCACATTTACTAAGTCATCGTCACCAGCACTGAAGAGTATGCCGCAGCCGCGCCAAGCAGCGAGAGCTGGCCGACGACACACTGCAGCTAAAACTAAGGAGTGATTCATTCAACACCAAAACAATGCTTTTGTCCAAATAATGAACAATAGACGTAAATTCTGGCATTTGATGCCTTCCTTGTCGGCTGGAGCGGAACAAAGGACGGCCTTCTGCATGCCGCGGCGGGTCGCGGCCGTCGCGGCGTCGCGGTAGAGCGGAGCGACTCTTTATACTATGGTCGCGGCGTCGCGCCTCCAGTGGGTTCCGCACGCGTCACCGGCCGCGAGGGCTGCCGGCGGGGGCTGCGGGGACTGCGGTCACTGATCTTTATTTCGACCTTGTTCGATGCTGTTCAAGTCAAATTAAGATAAATATAATTCATCAAATAGGTTAGCCCAATGGTTGGTTGGTAGACACTGCTATACACATAGTTCTTTTGTATGCGGTTCAATAAAGATAAATAACTACGTACTAAAACATCTGCATAATTAATTCACTCAAGACGAACCGCATTGATCAGATAATCCATAAATCCGATATTTATAGATCGAGTAAAACCTTAAAAAATATTTTGTTTCTTCAGTCAGTACTTCCTTGTTTGTTTTAAATTTTAAAACAATCGACCTCGCCTCGTTGATCCATCGGGTGACTTCAGGACATTCGACAATGATGTGGTCACCTCCCCGCGGCTGAAGACACCCGTCTTAGATTGTATTGTAGATTTAGATTGTATTGTAGATTAGACGTTCTAAAAAATTATGGAAGCCGTATTTTTTAGTATTTGTGTGGTAGGTGCGCGAATTATTTAGTACAGACACGAATTCGGTGTTTAATTATTTATTTAAAAACTTTACTGATACCTTACAAAAGTAAAAATAATGTACAGAGGGCGAGCTTAATGCCTGATGGCAACCTCCACCGGCTAACCTAACCTAACCTTGGGCGGTGTGGGGAAGGCCAGGTGTTAATATAACTAAATTAGAATATTATTAAATAATAAGTTAGTTCTAAGCTAGTCATGAGCTAACAAACAGAGTCGTGCTTGTACCTACCTTACTAAAACAGCAAATATTTTTAAATTTAATGTAGGCTGTGCCTGCCAGCCGGTATGCCATGTCGCGTGCATCACGCACTCGCGGGTCGTGGGAAATAGGACTGGCCGAATTAAAATAGCTAATTAAACTGCCTCACACGGTCACGTAAACTACTCGGCCGAGAAGTTAAGTTGGCAACACCGAACTATCTCGCCGGCTCCACTATCTCATCGAACTAACTACATGTTCCTAGAAGCACGCAGCAGAAGTTAGTATTTGTACTTCAGCTGTTGTTCTCGGATAGTCGATCTGTTACAGCAGGTGATATTGAATTGCTTAAATTTCACATACCTTAGAAAAGTCATTGGTGCCGCTTAAATTTGAACCCGGACGTTCGAGTGAGGAGGGTTCGAAAGCCTCGGGTCGTCACCATTAAAGATCTTCCCAAATACTGTTCCACTGAAGGTATTCATAAGGTGTTTCCCCGGTATCAATAAGAACAATAGCGGTTGTCCGGTTGCAGGTGGCTGCTGGAGAAGGACATCAGCGTGCCGGCGGAGCGCGCGCAGTCGCTGGCGGCCGCCGCCACCGCGCACCTCAACGCCGGCGCGTGCGAGCTGCGCAGGTAGGTACCACCCTCGCCGCCGCCGCCGCACTGAGAACACATCCCTGCATATCTACAGTCGCTCGTCATGGATAACTTTTTCAAGTTAGCTAAAATGAAAGACGCATGCATTTGAGCCGTAGCCTCAGTCATTCGACTGAAACCTGTCAGGATAAACATATGAGCTTGCCAGTGACATGGATCGGGTCAGCGTGGATCCATAAATAAAAGACTGTTTTTGGACACGTAGAGCAGGGGAGAAACTGTTGCGCTATCATTCTTGGAACGTCATTGACGAAAGCAGATGCTAGTTCGTGTCGACTACGCAGTGTTAATGTCCATGTGCAGTAATTCCTAGTCTCCTTGTGTCCTCTTACGTGATGTCATCTTAGAATATCAAACCAGTTTAGTTTATCCTTCCTGCACTCGCCAGCTGGCGCCACACGCGGAGTAAGATCTCGCCGTCAAGACCTACCGACAGCGTGATCAAATAAATCGATCTGTTATTTTTGTTTAGCAAAAGGTCTGAAAAAACCAGTCATTGCCGAAACCAAGAGCGCGACACCCAGCGGTGAATTTGAAATTAAAAAAAAAAACAACAAACCTCGTTTGTTTGTTCCTCTACGATGACGATAACAGTTTTATCTATACTTCTATACTAATAATAAAGTGGAAAGATTTGTCTGTAATGTTTTCACACAAAAACTACTGGACCGATTACAAAAAATCTTTCACCATTAGAAAGCTGATCTTCACTGATTGACATAGGTTATATAATATTACGTACTAGGTTTAATCGAAACTATTGTTATGTGTAATTCCACACGAGCGAAGCTGTACTAGTAAATTATTATATATTTTATATCATTCTCATTCGTTCAGCGCGCTATTGAACGAGCTATGTTTGGTATTTCGCTAGAAATACAATTCGTAATGATGAGATCCGTAGACGGACGATATTTATCGACATACTCGAAGCTCGTCGAGTTAGCGTGCCGGAATGGCAATGGGTAGGCCACATCGGTCGTGGGACTGAGGTGCGTGCACCGATGAGCTGAAGAGGTCAGCGGGCGACCTCTGGGTTGAGAGGGCACAGGAGCGGGAGGGGTAGCAGTGGTGGTACCGATTAAGGGGGCCTATGTCGAGGAGTTACTTCAAAAGTGGATGGATGAAACGGTATCCGCTAAATGTTTGTACCCGCGAAAGAAGCCTGTAAATTATAATAAGTGGTTAATATGTTGCGGTGGTGCTTCTGCAGGTTGTTCCTGGTGGAGGACCTGGTGGACTCGCTCAAGTTCGGCGTGCTGCTCTGGTGCCTCACCTACGTGGGCGCCTGCTTCAACGGCATCACGCTCATCATCCTCGGTCAGTATCGGCGGACTTAGGGTGATACCGACTTCGTGGCACGGTTGTGACGACCTTACCCTTAGGGATAGGCGGGGACGGGAATAGTGGCAAGCCTGATGCTGCGGGAGTAGCAACCGAGTCGCCGTAACTGTGGCGTAATTCCCCGAGACGGGGGGGCAGATAGGGACACGGACAATTTGTAGGGAGAGAAGAAGGTGCACTAGACTTTACAGCCAAATGCTGTCTTACCGGTGCCCTCCCACGCTTCGGCCCATATAACCGTGAGGTTGGAGGGGCTATGGGTGGTTGGTGGGTTGACCCTTACCGCCGAACCGTCGATCCCGGGTTCGAATCCCGGCCGGATATAGTAATAGGCCGGAATATTTAGGTGTGTGTAAGCTTAAAAAAAAAGGTAAAATATATATTTCGCACAGTAGCATGCGTGGCCAGCCTAAGCCAAGAAGGCATGCCCAAATGATGAGTGCAAACATAGAACAAACTTACTTTTTTTTTTCGAGCAAGAGGCTTGTGTTAATCCCGGCTTTTCGGCTTGTGTAAGCGCCTCTGCTATAGATGTGATACCTGGATGATAATGCGTCGTTTCCATACCTTCTCTTTTTCTGGGGGTCCGTAAAAGGCGAAGACAAGAAGGAGAAACTTATGGAGATGGCCAGTACCTGTAATCCTATTGAGTTAACAACTCCCATCGTCCCGGCGAGTGACTACGTTTAGCTCTATTGATACTTCAAAATAAGCATAAAAGAATAAGACAGACAGAGTTGAATTGAACTGGACAGTGACATTTATTCTCCATGACATTTATTCACGTCATCATCCCCACCCGTTCACTAACTACTCGCATTACTGTCGATTAACGTGAAATGATCGTTGACGTGTGCAATGATTGACAGGATGAACTATAGCGGTAACTAATGTATCGTGCGTGTGTTGCAGGCTGGATAGCGCTGTTCACGCTGCCCAAGGCGTACGAGATGAACAAGCCGCAGGTGGACGCCAACCTCGAGCTGGCGCGCGCCAAGATCAACGAGATCTCCGCCAAGTGAGTACTGCTGCCCTCCGACACCGCACCCGAGGGAGGCCTGGGCCTCGCTGAGCGGCCTGGCTGAGCGGCTAGCGACCAGCCCAATGTCGAATGTTCTCAAGCCTCCCGAGGTCTTCGACAAGGCTTAACAAATTGTTCTCACACTTGAAAAATTATAATTACTTATCTAAGTTCTAGATAATAAATAAATATCTTGAACATTCTCACACACGGCCGTCTGACCCAAAGTAGGCGCGAGCCTTTGATATGGGTGTCAGAGACTGATATACAGACATAGATAATTTTAAATACATACTTAAATAGATAATATTAACATCCAGACACGGAACAAACACACGTGTTCGTCACAAGAATATTTGTATTGAGTGGGATTCGAACCCACGACCCCGGGCGCAACGACAGGGTCACTAACGATTGCGCCAACGGGCCTGTCGATGAGTTATGTCCCTTTACAACATTTGGCACCTGATGAGTTCGGTGACGGTGAAGTCAACATTACTCTCATATGACTTCACCTGCTCATCAGTTGCCAAATTTTAAAAGGGGCATAACTTTAAGAAGTGCATGCGTGCTTGACAGATTTCCTTTATGATATTGATAGCCAATAAAGTGTAAGAAACCAAAATTGGCCAACGGATTGGAATGTTATGTTCTTGGCTGGTAACAGATTCTCATGTTTTTTTTGCCACCGAGATGTGTCATTTGTGGACACTGAATACTATTCTAGCACTATAACCCTACTACTACTACTAACTAATGTGTTGCAGGGTGCGCGCGGCCGTGCCGCTCGGCAGGAAGGCGGACAGCGACAAGGACAAGTAGAGAGAGAAGCGCGGGGCGGGGGCGGGGGCGGGAGCGAGAGCGGGGGCGGGAGCGGGAGCGGGGGCGGGAGCCGAGCGGCCGACTCCACTGTTTGTTATATTTATTATGTACTATTAAATAAAGATACTACTTTACGTGTAAAGCTTTATGAGACGAGTCATGCGGAGATTATTGTATTTGCTTTTTGAAATTTTAAATTAAAATAACTGTCGAACCGATCGTCGCCGAGTTTCATTTGCAGCAGCGCGGCCGGCTGTAAGCGTGTTGTATTTTATTACAAGGAGGTCGTTATTTTTCCGAAATTGTTTTTTATTGCCTTTCCCTGACTCCTTTCACTATCTCATTTTTATCATTACTCTACGGTCAGTTCAGTATCACTTTACAAAAATACTATGATACGCCGCTACGCAACTTTCATGCTTTTAAAAGAAAGATTACACCTACATCTTTTACAAGCCCGCAAGTGCTGCAATCGAGCGTCTTTTTTCCATTGGCAAAGATATTTTAACCAAAACCAAAAAAAAATAAGGCTTATAAGCCTCACTCTCAGATGAAAACGCACCTTTGTCAGGTAGCAACGAAGAACTATTTTTTATCCAGTAATTCTTATTACGAACTCTATTAAAATAATAAATAGCCTCTTAAGATACTAAAATTTGTTTTCCATAGATTTACTTTCGTTAAATATAAGGGTCGAAATGAACCATAGATTTAACGAATGAACACTAAAATTGTACGCCAGGCGAAATTATAGTTCTAGGTTAATTTGAGTGGTGATGTCTGCTCGTCAGTACTGGGTACTATTATTCCGTGGTACTGGACAAGTCGACATAGTGAAGTTGAAAACTGAGTCAACTTAAAAATTTGAAGATTTCGTATACCTAAGGTAGGTAATATTACCTAATAGGTAGGTATACGAAATCGAATCTGCGATCAAGTATGAAAAAATTCTAGTTTAATTACGAACACGTAGTCATATCAGTGAAATAATAAATCGGGGCCCAGCTCTGCTATATAACTTAATTTGCGACACTGGTAGACTGCACTGAAAAAACCTGCAGGCCTAAGTACTTTATAAGGTTCAGAATACTAGTATTTTTAATTTTCAGCATTTCTATATCTTAAACCCGTAATTGCCCATATTTTCCAATCTTCTACGGAAGAGCGGGACATCCTGGCACAGGTAATATACTTACTTACAAGGATGTCCCAAAAAAAAAAAAAAAAGATAACTATCATGCGCTATTTCATGAAAGTGCGAAGTGCGCAGTTTAGGAGCCCATCCTATCCCATAGTACGTATATTATATACCTACGTAGAATTTTTAAAGAATGAATATAATATAACTGCAATATAAAATTTTATTATACGACATTAACATTTAATTATCTACTATATAAAAATAAGTCGGGTTTTCCTTCCTGACGCTATAACTCCAGAACGCACGAACCGATTTCCACGGTTTTGCATTCGTTGGAAAGGTCTCGGGCTCCGTGAGGTTTATAGCAAAGAAAATTCAGGAAAAATTTCGGCTTATATGGCAAAACAACGTTTGCCGGGTCAGCTAGTAATTAATAATTTTAATTATGTTGACATAGTTTATAAAACTAAAGCTATTTTGAAATTTATTTAGAGTTTCTTCATCAATCCGCATTGGAGCAGAGTGTTGAAGTATGATCTAGACTTCCCACAGATGTGTCTGCGGGGGAGACCCGTGCCCAGCAGTGGGACGTCTATGGGTCGCAGTGAAATTATTTTAGAGAATCAATTGCAACGCAGGGTTCCTTAATGTAATTTTATTACTGAGAACTTGTTACACTTGTGGCAATAAATATGATTATGACCTTATGTTTTGGTTGGATTAAGATCGCCGTGACATATCTCGGTCGAGCCTTAGTTAAATCATCCGAAATGTTTATAGTTTAAAATGCTTGGGCGTTTAACAAAGTTATCTTTTTGATTAGTTATAGGAATTTAATTAGTTAAGTATTTGCGGCAGCTCGGCACCACTCCATTAGTGTCAGTCAAGTGGTCAAGGGTATATTTGTCAAATACGTGTACTTCTTTTACAAATTATGACTTAATTGAAGAAAACTTATTAGGACCTAGAAGTTACTTTAACTTTTACTGACTCTTACTTTACATAGTATACATGTAGTTTACTCTGTAGAATGTGCCCGGAAGACAAGCAATAATTTGTTGGTCTGTCAATGTCATCTTGATGAGATATGTCAATTGTCAGTTTGTTTTGTCATGTCAGAACAAATAATCAAATTGAAGGCAGGCAGCAGACGTGGGGAATTGGGGGATGTGGATTCGAGTTAAGTTTTGTTTTCAATTCAAATTTCGTGCTCCTCTGACCTCATTAAAAGCATACCTATCTCATTGCAAATCTAAAACTGCTACTGCTCGAAATCTTATCATCCCGTGTTTTACCAGTGAGATAAACAAATATCATTTAAAACAGATCAGTAAATAATTGATTAATGATTATACAATTGATATTTTCCTCATTAGTGAGGAATTGAAATCACTAGTTAAACGTATTCACGCAAGGTCTATACTGCCAGAGACTGTACTGGACGCTATGTCAAGGTTAGTTTTACAGATGTTTTTTACCAATTATCTTCTACCATATTAGCATTTGGTTAGACTTTGAACCTTATTTCTCCATATACTAAGAAATTGCGGCCTAATTTTCCATTAGTTAACTGGAGCCTAGTAGTTTTTGGTTGTATGTATTTATTACCTCTATCATTACGATAAGAACTATACTTGCATCTTGAAAAAAAATCGTAAAAAAATATTTATACGAAATTACCCAGCATTTTTTGCTAACAGTACCGACAGAGTGACGTCACAGCACCAGGTGCACAGTTAATTTTTATAATTGAGACAATTTTCTTTATTGGTATCCAATTGCTGAACCCAAAGCCATTATTATACACTTGTTTGAAGAATTTGTTGTGTGTCATTCATTTATTATGGATAGTATTATTTAGTCCTAAAAAATACTAGGAAAGCGTACAAGACCTTTTATCCTAAGCTTGCCTGAAATTAATTGAATTGTTGTTTTATGATCACAAATATTTTACATACTAACAATTTCCTGATTACTAATCCATGCTTTGCTGGAGTGTCAATCTACATTTGCAGGCAAATTTGATTTTCTGTCTAAGATTCCTGCACACATTAAGATTGCTTACTAATGTATGTTGTGATTTGGAAACATATATAATAAAAATAAGGGCTTATGTAATTCTTAATGCTTTTTTTGATTGACTTTTTGTAAGATTATCTTATTTATGATTATCAATAGCAATTATTATTAGTACTATCTTAGGCCATCAATGAAGCAGTGCCTATTCTTATCTTAATTGATATTTTAGTGAATTAATAATTAATTTGAAATTAGGGCTGATTTATTTTAATATGTAAAGCAATTATAATTGGAATGGTGTATGAAAGTATATCATTTATTTATTTATTTATACAAGATTTATTATGTTTAGATTTATTAGATTATAGATTAGATTTATTATGAGTAAGCCGGTAACTTCAACTATGAATTATTTATACAACTTTATTGACACTTCTAAAGAGATATAGAATGGGTGGACTTAATGCCTTATGGCATTTCCTACCAGTCAAACCCTGGCTGAGTGGGGAAAAGTTGAAAAAAGTTAAAACATTAACTTTATTTTAAAATAATAAGCATAGTTACAATAACTTTCAATATCTGGATAAATATCTCAGAAATAATTTTTGAGAACCGCATGCAAGTATATATTTTGTATGCTATGGTTATCTGTTTAACATTTGTCTCACAAATAACTCTATAGGTAGTTTATTGCCCTGAATGTTTGCATCTTAATTTCCTATCCCCAGCAGCAAACACCACAGACTCTAACAAGATTGTGTGCAGACAAATAAACACATCAGTGATGCTCTCATTAACCCATTTACATAGCTCTTAGCTTGAGCAATAACAAATAAAGTTATCACCGGCGCGATCCGTGCAGCCCGTGGAATGTAGATCGAATAAATACCAACACATCTTGCACATCACAACAACTGTTATCTGAGAGCCAGTAGAGACTCGAGATCATGTAAGTCCGTCACAGTGCGGCGAGCGTGTCTGGGAGCTTCCCTGTGGTGTGCATTGTGTCACTGCTCGTTAATGTTTTCAATGTGTTTCATTATTTCAATGTTTGTTTTTTGCTAATCATGAGTTTTGCTTAATCATTCCTTGTACACTGGCACCATACGAGTACTAGCGCACAGAAGCCTCGCAAAGCTAGACAGGGTAACTTTGTCGTAATTTTAAGTGGATAGGATGAGTTTCCATAAGTAAGTGTATTGTATCTCATAATTTTTTGGTCAAAAAAACTCGAGTGCTAAGCTGTGGCTTTTCACCCTGCAGCTTTAGTTGGGGCTAGCAGCTTGAAGTAGAGTAGGCTTGTGTGGGCTCGTGTGCGGGTGTGTGCGGGTGTGTGTGGTGCAGCCAGCTCGTCTCATAGTACATGTAGCGATGTCGGTCATGTCGGCAGCTGAGCCGCGGGCGCGGGCCGGGCGCGCGCTGCTGCCGGCGCTGCGGCGCGCCATGACGGTCTGCGTCGACAGGTAGGCCCGCACTTACCACATTTTATTTTTACTTCTCTTCCATGCACCTGAATTTTTAAGCTATTGCATAGATTCTATCGCGGGCCTGGGGGTGGTCTATAGAAATTCCGTTACAAAAAAACCTTACAACTTACTTCAAAAGTGTCGTGCAAAATTTCAGCCGTCGCATCACCTGCCTCAGTGGCGCAATTGGCTAGCGCGTTCGGTTGTTAACCGAAAGGTTGGTGGTTCGAGCCCACACTTTTTCTTTAATATAATAATATGGTGCGTCGCCTACAATTTATTTTTAATTTTGATTTTGAAAATACTGCATAAATAAAATCAATAAATAACTATAATTGCATAAGTTGATAAAAAATGCTATGCAATAGCTTTACCGCGGCAGTGTCCGAGTGCCACACGTATTTTTTTTAATACCTACATAATAATATCACTCATCAAACTTAATTTTTGGGTTGATTAACCGAATCGGTGACTGCGCTGTCGTCGTATAAATTATCCCACGCGAGAAACTATGCAAATCAAAAGGAAAATGTTAGATAAAAATCATCAGATTAGTCACTCATTTATATCCATATAATTTTCCTCCTACATTGCACGTTGCAACTAGCCGACATTTTATCATCCTTTTTGTTTTTTTATCACAGAAGGCGGCACGGAAGAGAGCAACACTTTCGTGCCCCCGCTCTATCTATGTTCTATTTCTATTTATTTATTTATTTAATTTTCATTACACCTTATAGGCTAACATGGGGCCAACCAAATTCCTAATGGCATTTTCTACCAGCCAACCCTGGGACCTTCAGGATTATCGTTGAATTTTGGGACACCTTGTATACATAATACTAATTCTAATTTATTACTAAAAATGAATGTACTCTTTTATTACTATTGGCTGACAGTTGATGTAGAGAGGTAAAGTTCTCTGATAAGCTTCTCAAAAGTATTCTTTGTCTGTGCCTTCCTTATTTCATCGGGCAGGTCGTTCCAGAGCAGTACAGCCTGAACAGTAAAGGAGTATTTTTGTGTGAGTGATTCAAATCCATATTTATTTACTGTGGATATACGGTTGTTATGCTGTTAAATTATATATAGTCTCTATGACCTGCCATAAAAGCAGGAAAATTGAACATTTTACATTGAAGTTTGTTAAGTGTAAAATGTTCAATGTTATTAAAAAAATACAACATGGAAATTACTTACATTGCCTATTTAGAATGTATCATAAATAAATAAATAAATAAATCATTTAATAAAAAGCCCCTAACCTTATAATAACATTTATCATTTATGAATCTTTCAAGTTTATTCTTAAACTCATTAATATTGCTGGTAGGTATATCTTATTTATTTCGGTAATTCCATTTTCAGTTCCATTCCATTCCATTTCCAGTTCATTTTGTTGTCCGTGTACTCCAAGAAATCTTGTCGTCTTTATTACCTCTATTGTTGTCCCTTCATAGCTTAATTGCAATTTTATCCTTATTGCTATCCCTTTGTTGAAAATTCAAATTTGTTTTATATTTGAAAATCAATTGTTTTATTATAATGTATATTTATTTTTAAAATAAAATATTTAAACCAGTTAATGTTAATGCAGATCCATCCATCCATCCATCAATCAGCCTTTTAAAGTCCACCGCTGGACATAGGTCTCCCTTAATCGGTGCCACTCCTCCCGATCCTCTGCCTTCTGAGTCCAGGTCATCAGTCCATCTAGTTGGTGGGCGGCCTGTGCTCCGTTTCCCGAGCCGTGGTCTCTAGGACTTTTCTAACCCATCGGTTGTCCTTGCTACGAGTGACGTGGCCTGCCCATTGCCATTTCAGCTTGAATACTCGACGAGCTATGTCGGTAACCCTCTTTCGTCTACGGATTTCATCATTTCGAATCCAGTCTCCTAGCTAAATAGGACGCTGAGCGTCTTTGAGCTTGCGAATGAGACTGATGGTAAAGGACCACGTCTCAGATCCATAAGTCATCACTGGCAACACAAACTGTTCAAACACTTTCGTCGTATAAAACCATGTAATTTATGTTAATAGCCATTGGCAGATCATTAATGTATAAAAGAAAACGGAGTGGATCCAAAACACTGCCTTGTGGTACACCAAAAGATACAAACCTACACTCAGAATCAAAAATTTTTAGCGTTTTTGTCTTGTTTGATTTGTTTGCGCTCGGCTCGGTTAAGTAAGATGTGATGATATACCTATTATCAAATGCTTGGGTCGATTGGGTTTTTTAAAATGCTATGCCTTTCTACTATAAAACCTAAGATTATAGCATAATATATGACATACATATATATTGAAACTAGCATAAATATTTATGAAAAACGTGTGTTAAAAACCGCGAGTAATGACTACGACTTGTGCGAAGGCCCGACTAACCTTGGTGTTGAATGTCTTGGAAACTCGGCGCAAGGCTGGCCGCCTGGCCGTGACGCCGCGACGCCCGACGGTTGCACCGCGGTCAGAACAAACTCGCAACTCTGCGACAATCTTGCGTCATGTAGAATTTTATACAGGCACATATCAGTACGTGCGCCTTTTATCTTCATACCTAATCACTCCAAAAAAAATTACCTACGACGTCAATTTTTCTGAATTTCTTACAAACTGAATTCTAACTTATATTATTATCTAAGACCGAATCATAATTAAATATTGTAATTTCGTTCTATTCTTAGACCGTTTAGTCATACCGACCAAAGTGATAACTTAATTTAAATTTATTAAATTTAAAAAAAATAGTTCACGCGTTAATAACCCGAAGAATACTTGATCGAGACTTATCAATTGTTTGCAATAATATTTACACACGTTGCGTTAATTTGGCAATTTATGTACATATTTAAAACTTGGCATGTCTGCAGATTCATAGTTGAAGTTACCGGCTTACTCACGTGTGATTTAAGTCGAAACTAGTCGGACTATTTTCGACTTAAATCACACGTGAGTAAGCCGGTAACTTCAACTATGAATATAGACACTCACGAATCGTTCAGTAATAAAATGTCTGCAGATCATGGCAAGACATTTGAGTAAGAGCTGAAGCACGACGTAGATACATACCGGCGCAGAGCGGGCACCGGGCAGGCCAGGGCGACCGGGGCGACCGGGGCGCGGGCGGCACGTGCGCCGGTGCACTTCACGACTTTATTGGATAGCTCGTCGCGCTAGTCAGTTACATTTACGACCGCTTTATTGCTACACCGTTATCGATAGCGCCGTATCGACGGGCGCGATAACCGAGCACAGTAAAAGGTCCGGGCGGCGTCTCCGGGCACACTCGCGAGGACGCCGCGCGCGACAGCCCCGGCTCCCTTACTGACACGCCCGCCGCGCTCTCCGCAGGTTGAACGAGGAGAAGGAGCGCGCGCCCTGCCTGCCGGAGGAGAGCGGCGACATGAAGACGTGGCGCGCGGACCGGCGCGCCGTGCTCGACGTGCTGATGGTGTGCTGGGGGCTGGGCACGTGGCTGGGCGTCAACGGGCTGTACGTGCAGCTGCCGCTGCTGGTGGAGAGGCTGCCCGAGGGCTGGGCGCTGCCCTCCTCCATGGTGCTGGCCGTGCAGCTGGCCAACTCCGGCCTGCCGCTGTACGCGCTGCTCAAGCACCTGCTGCCGCGCGTGCGCGACGCGCCCTACATCTACGGCCTGCTCGCGGTGGGCACGCTCGCGCTCGCGCTCAACGCCTTCCTGTACACCTTCACGGCGCCCATCCGCGGCTCCGAGCGCTCGGTGGCCTTCCTCGCGCTCACGTTCTTCGCGGCGCTCGTCGGCTGCACGAGCTCCGTGCTCTTCTACCCGTACATGCGGCACTTCCGCGACGTGTACCTCGCCACCTACCTCGTCGGCGAGGGGCTCAGCGGGTTCGTCCCGAGCGTCCTGGCGCTGGTGCAGGGCGTCGGCGGCGAGCCGGAGTGCGTGCCCGCGGCCGACAACTCGACGCTGGTGCCGGTGTACCCGCCGCCGCGCTTCGACTCGACGGCGTTCCTGCTGGCGCTGGCGTCGCTGTCGGCGCTCAGCCTGGCCAGCTTCGCGCTGCTGGACCGCTGGCCGGCGCTGGACTCGGAGCGCGTGCGCGAGGCGGCCGCGGCGAAGGCGGACGAGGCGGCGGCGCCGCGCGTGTCGCTGGCGGCGCCGCCGTGGCCGGCCGTGCTGGCGCTGATGGCCGCGCTCAACGCGCTGATGAACGGCGTGCTGCCGTCGGTGCAGTCGTACTCGTGCATGCCGTACGGGCGGCGCGCGTACCACCTGGCGGTGTCGCTGGGCGCCATGGCCAACCCGGCGGCGTGCCTGGCGGGCGTGTGGCTGGCGCCGCTGCGCGCGCGCTGGCTGGCCGCGCTGCTGGGCGCCGCCGCGCCGCCGCTGGCGCTCATCCTGGCCACCGCGCTGCTCAGCCCCGCGCCGCCGCTGCACGCCTCGCCGCTGGGGGAGGCGCTCGTGGTCAGTCCTGCCTCGCTTTAGCGTACCCGCCGATTTTTGTTCAATTGAGTCAATTTTAATGTTCGTTCGAATCGAATTTGAAGCCAGTGTCTATTACAAACTTCCAACATTCAGGTTAAACCACTCCGAATCAAATTGATCCCAGCTTCGTGCTTTCTCAGTTGTGAGGAGGTGCCTGCAATAGGCCGATAATACTAGGCTGTAATGCACTATTGCTATGTTAAGTTTATAAGAATATTTCCTCGCGGCGCAAAAGTTTAGCGCTGAACGAAATCCGGAGGGGATGGCTCCGCATGACTCCATGCGCAACTATCAGTGCGGGAGACAATACGGCTGGCGAACCCATCGACGGGGCAATAGCGTAAAAGATTTTCATGAGATGAATTCATTCATATACATAGTACGATATTACTTCTCAAACAGCTAATTCGAATTTAACTTATGTATAATTCAAATGAACATAACGTTGCACATATGCAAACTGCAAGTGCAAATAAAGAGTAATGATACCACCACGACCTTATAGCTTCCTCAAAAGACTGCGTATCGGTTTCCTGATATTCCTTGTTTGTTATTGAAGCTCCGACAGACACTGCGCACACCGCGTGAGCTTTGTTTCAAAAGCTCCCTAGTCTCTTCAGATAGCTTGGAGATCATACTCTCCTCGGATGAACCATTACAATTTTAATGTATTTTTGATGAACCTACCTACAAAACGTACATCACATTTCAAAAGCTTTCCACCTTTTGGGTAAGTATACGGTAAGTATAGACGGACGAACAGACATACGGGCCACCTGATGGTAAGTGGTCACCGTCGTCTATGGACACGTGCGACACCAGGGGTATTACAGGTGCGTTGCCTGCCTTGAAGGAAGCGCTTCACACTTCTTGAAGCGCTCCATGTCGTAGCTCGAAGGGAAAACCTCAGTCGGAAGCTCATTCCACAGAAGACTAATAAATTTGGTAAAGCGATTACTCGTCCATGCCAACTCGGCAAAACGCACAACCGCTGAGCCGCTCGAAGGCATGTTCTCTCGTAAATTGTCCACCTTTTCAACAGTTCACATAATATGTACGCAGTGTGTAATGTGTGTCATGTGTGTAACATGTGTGTATGTGGTCCGGCAGGTGTGCTCGTGGGTGTTCGTGTCCGCGAGCGTGTCGTACGCGCGCATGTGGGTGTACGGGTGGGCGCGGCGCGGCGGCGCGCGCGGCATGCGCGCGGTGGGCGGCGTCACGCAGGCGGGCTCGGCGCTGGGCTCGGCGCTGCTGTTCCTGCTGGTCAACTTCACGCCGCTCTTCACGCAGCCCGCCGCCTGCCCCGCGCCCCACTCCTAGGGCTGCCCACGGCCGGCGCCTCGCAGCCCAGACTGACCTTTCCCCCGCCTCCGCGCAGTGTCCCTGCTCCGTATCCACTCGGACGTGAGTGCTACTAGGGCAGCATTTTGACGGCTCGTCTTCCTCACAGACGACTGTGGTAGACGAGTACACTTTAAAACATTTCTATCGATGATACGTGTGGTCTCCACAATCTACAATGGTCTCCATGGAAATTATACTGGATGGTTCCATGTAAAAATCCACGTCCTTTGGTAGGTGAAACTCTATGGCAGATAATAGACAACCAATAAAAATAAATTGTGGGCGATCTCAGTGTCAAGTGGTGCCAATTTACGAGTTACAAGAAGTGGGTGTGAGTGTTACCGTATTTATTACTCCACTGTATTTGTGATATTTATAAATATAATCCTCAACATTCATTCATTCAGAATGTGTACAAATGTTATGAATCCAAAGTTTGATGTGATATATTTCCACATGTACTGAAACCTTACAAAATCTGTGGAAGCCCGGCCGACTGGTTCAATTTAAACTGGCTGTGTTGAATGCTGTTAATCTGTGGCAGATATCGTATATCTGTAATGTTACTGAACGATAAAAGAATATGACGAAAATAGTTAGGATTTTACGTTTTATATTTTGAAAAGCGGAGGCGATATCAGATTGTTTGGAGGAGGTAGTTGGTTTGGATTTATTGGGCTGTACTGTCCATTCCAAAAAATGAAATATTAGTATCAAATAAAGCCTTAATAGTCTAGTTTAATAGTTCGATCCGGTGCTCGGACGTCCAGAGATATTATAGGTGTCAAAGCTCGGGACGCGCAGGTGGCGCCCCCTGCCGGCGCCGCGTGCGAGGACGAGAGGTGCGAGGCTGCTGCATAGTTAATGTTATTCTAAGTAAATAATATATCATTGAGAGAAGGGGATCGGCTTGTTGTGCTGGTGCTATGACTACTTAAAAGAGATGTGCTCGACTGTAACTAATCGATAAGTTTCACAAATGAATTTAACATCTTTATATACGAGTACGTATTTATTTATTTCGCTAGAATATTAAATTCCAAATATATTGGGGTTATTATTGATATTTTGATATTTTAAAATTCGTTTTGGGTTGCATAATATTTAGGAAAAATATTATTTTATATGACAAAGTTTCATTTTGGGTTTATTTTAAACTATTGCAATTTTTTTTTTAATTAATAAATTGTTTGAATTGTTATGTGCACTTGTTATTAATATACCTGCGTATAATTCTTATTGCCTATATTATTTATTTATAAATTCTATTTTTTAGTACTTTATGAAAACTGATTGAGTAGGTACTAGAAACGCTACAAGTATTATCAACATATCGTTCCTGAATGAAGCGCGCTGAATCATCATCAGACAATTTAAGCTGCATAAGTAGAGTATTATCCGTTATCTGCTTACATACCTCGCTTGCTAGGTAATCTACTTTTTACTTTATTATTAGTCTTAATTTACAACATCAGACTTACTTTTTACATTAAAAATATTATTTTATATTTATATAAGGAAATGTTTCAATGTTGCACAAATAAATAGATCGATTTTTATCATTGTCTCAATTATTATTTTTTGAATTATGTCGCAATGAAATTCACATTTTAATAGATTTATGTGTGTCAGCGGAGCGTGTGTATTTGTCATGTCGTAGATCTGACGTTATTGTGTGTGTGTGACCGACCAGAGACAATAAATATTGTTATCACAAATTTAATTTGTCGTTGTTTTCTTAAAGCCCACACAAACCGCCACAGACCGCTCGCAGTAAACTGACCCGTCGTAGATTAATCCCCAAGAAACGTGATGTTGCTGGTTAAGGCGATCCACAACACCATCAGGTACCATTCGTTATGTACGGGCTGCGGCGTCAGATACAAATGATCATACTGAGAACACACTATGCTTTCTGCTTAGATACATCGCACCGTACATTGTAATAATGTTACAAAGGAAATTCTTAAATCATTATTTCCGGTCGAGGTCGTGGCCCATCGCCTACTTCGAAATGTTGATCCTTTTTTCACTGACTGTGCGTATCAGTTATCAGCCCGTGTTACAATAACAGTTAAATTAAACGTCGTGCCCCAGTTTACCCCTATCAGCTGATTGGACAGCTGCTACTTGACATAATTAAGGTGAAATTAAACGTGTTTCGACTGCGGTTAATTTAGTATTTCAATAAGTAGATACCTAGGGCAGAGGATAGTAACAGCATATCAAGGCAGGCAAGTTATCTCACCGTTACTTAGAACACGTCCTTATCACCCATCAAGACGCATCTCTTTTTTTCAGTGATATATTGATTGTAATTGTAATTTCAATTTTGACTCGTTTTTCGATCTCAATTTGTACTCCAATAATTTTATATCTTGCTAAGTGGACGCCCGCATTCAAATGTACACATTTGTTACAAATGTGAAGCAACACTTGGAATTTATAATAATAAGAGAAATATTCAAACCAACTTCCATTCATTAGACACTTAATTGAAATAAATTTTAAATTCAATAACCTTATTTGCCCAAAGAAGTTATGGTTCAAATTTTAATGGGTACTATTAATATGATTGGAGCATTAGAAGAATAAGACGATTAGTTATTTGAACTGCAGTCGATTCGCCGAGCAAACATTGCCGGCTAACGCTGGTTGGCAATGTGTTCTTAAGGCGCACATCGTAGGTAATTTTAAAAGCTTTTATTTTATCTAGCTTACCTAAGTACTTATTTTCAATGACTTCTATATAAATAAAATGCTTGGTCCTGACCTAAGGAGCCATCCCCTAATCCCTCCCATTCTGAGAGGGGCCCGTGCCCAACAGTGGGAAAAAGAAAGGGTTGTGATGATGATGATGAATGAAGAAATGTGATTTTTTTACTGTGGGTTCTTAAAATGTAGATATCCATTAAGAAAGGATTTAGCAAAATTACACCCCTTAAGAGGGTAAAAAGGGGTATAAGTTTGTATGAAACTTCATTACTAAAGTTAACGCGTTAAGAAGAATCTATTGTTATGTCTAAATCCAAGCGTCCACAAGTATTATAAAATATGATTTTACAACCAGCCCTTTAGTCAAGAGCCGGCTAAAATAGTCTTTGCCTTAACACAGACGAAGAACGTTTGTCGACATGAACATAATAATGCTTGCAATGCGAACGGTGATTACGTGAAATTCTACTAATATTACAAATGTGAATTATTGTATGTTTGTTACTCAATCACGCAAAATCTACAAAAATGATTTGGATGAAACTTGGCACATAAGTAGACGATAACATAGAATACCTCATAGGATACTTTCAATCCCGAAAATATGTTTCCATGGTAGGTATTCATTGCACGTTTATTGGAAAGCCTGACATTCCCTCAACTGATAGCGCTAACACTCATTATTATTTATCGGACGGGGGTGTGGGCAGTTATGCCCACAAGCCACTGCGACCTAAAGAGATCTATTGTAGCTAGCCCCCTAACACTCATTCATAACTTGATTAAACTAATTTCGCGTGCGAAGCTGCGGGCAAAAGCTAGTACATATTACTTTGCTAAGTAGTATTGAATTAGTGATTTATTCCTATTACGAACGATATTTTTTTAGCTAGAGGGGTGAGTTGTACTTTGTTCTTCAGTCTGTTACCAGCAACTGTGAAGAGATGGATGTCATCAACTTTATTCTTGTTTACTTTGCTTCCAAGAAGCTGTCCTTGCTGACCGGCTTCGTCTGCTGGTCTCCGGGTACGTTTGGGGAGAGGGCTGAGGTTCAGATGAGCTGCTACGCTTCTTCCTACGTAGCCTCGTTACTTATCCTGGTGCTGCCCTCGTGCCTCGTCACATTTCATGTCGAATAACACGGCTTGATTTGCAGGTCTGAAAGTTCTTTATAACTAAACTTAGCATAACATCACGCCTATATATATCCTCAACAGGGTAGGCAGAGGTGACGCAGCGCCACCCATGCTGGCCTGGACGACTGGCTGGCTGGACTTACCAACCCAATCCCTAAATGAGTCTTTCATTTAGGGATTGGGGTAAGTTCAATTAGCAGTCGGAATGAGTACTGCTGTAGGCGCAGACTGGCGTTCGGTACAAGTATTCCTAAGGTGCATGATTTGATTAAAATAAATGTAATATACATACATACTTATTTTGGATATAGAGAGCGGGCGGCGGCTGGCGGTGGAGGGCGCGGCGGCGGGGCTGCGCGTGCGCCTGCCGCGCGCGACGCCCGCCGTGGCCGCCATGCCGGCAGGGGGCGCTCGCCGCGAGGGCGTGCTGCTCGACCTGGCTTGCCCCGCAGCGCGCCGCGTGCTGCGAGAGGTAGGTACTGCGAGCGGGGCGGCCGCCGCTCTCCCTGACAGACCAAAGTAATTCCGTGGCCAAAAATCTGGGGAAGGAAGCTCAAACGCTAATAAATAAATGAACGCTTATACACACACGGTAGGCCTAGGCTTACCTGTCAACGCCACAGGGCGGTCAGTTCGTTCAGGAGTTTGCTCTTACTGTTCAAATCCCTGTCGACCATATCCGTAACATCAGCTAGGTTAGATCGAGTCGTTTCTAAATATTATTCTTGAATATTTAAAAGCGTTTACTTGAGTATAACACATTGTTGACAAATATGTTTGACTTTTTCTCTTTACATACTCAGTTATCTCGTTGACTATTGTGTGAGCTTAAAATTAATTGTTTATGTAGCCATAAAGACTGATTTGCTATTTTGATAACATTTCATGCGCTGCATCGTGACTTATCTACGTCTTAATCTGAGATTACCTACACTTGGGATTACGAATTTTTGTTTAATATGGTGTAACACTGTACTGAAGAAGCGGGAATCCTCTGGGGCACAGGGCTGGCTTGAGCATCGCCGTTCAGCAACCCATAGCCGGAGAGCTGGCACCAATTTTCCGGTAGGTATTTGAGGCAAGCTGAAAACTTGTCCAACGCCTCTCCTATTATACCCCAACACGGAACTGCAGACCTGGCTGGTGAGTAGCGGGACAAAATCAAAACCTATATAAATTTTAAAAAACACCAGACCAGAACCAGACACAAATAAATCTATATACGGCTTCTATTAAATGATCCGAATGAAGTTTGGAAAATTTCAGGCTTCATCCTCGAGAGCATTCAACCTGCGTTACTCGTGGCTCCTCGTTCACGACGCCGCTTACAATGCATCCATGTTGGAGGACACGTTGTCCGGCGCGGCGATCCTGCCCGACGCCGACGTCGCGCTGTTGGCGGCGGACGCGCTGGTGGACGTGTACAGGATCAACACGAGGCGGGCGCTGGTGGCGACGCGGCTGTCCGCGCCGCTCGAGAGCCGGCGGGAGCTGGAGGCGCTGTGGGCGCGGCTGCCCACCGCGGTCACCCGGAGGAAGGACCTGCGGAACGTTTACATTCAAACCGCGACTATTGTAAGATTTAGTTACATTTAGGTGGATGGTTTAGTAGCATTTGAACACCTGTTGAATTTTTTTTTTTTTCTCTTTTTATTATGTGGTATGGGGCGCTCGTTCCAAACTTAATTTTGACAGTGAGTTAGCTCGATGGCTACTGAAAGGCAGGGAGTATCGTTGCAGGTGTCGCAGCCGCAGCACTTCCGCGGCTGGGACGACCTGTCCAGCCGCCACATCGACACCTACCCCAAGCTCACCTACCCGCTGCTCCGCCACTGCGCCGAAGACTTGAACTTCAGGTAAGTCTCACTGTGCTGCAAGCCGATCAAAGTTTTTACTCTCGCGCCAGGGTTTCCGACGATATTTGCTACCAGACGATAAGGGCTAGTAACCAGCCCAGCCATTGGTAATACCGCGCTTCGGGTTTTCTTTTTACCCTTGGTCGAACACGAATGCTAAGCAACAAAGGGCGCTCGCATAGTACAACATACAACGTAAGAATGGATTTGCCTAATACATCCTCGTCATAATGTCAAAGACCAGAGTCATAATGGACAATAGAGCTCTTTATCAGTCCAGTCCTTGAATAGAGATTACGAATCAGGAAACGAAGCACAGACCGTCCTTTAACTTGGTGAACTGATGTCCTGATAGTCGCAGCGTGTAACCGTAGTATTCAAAAGGCACAGAACTGGGAGGGGTGTCACCGATTAATCGAGGCCTACGTCTAGAAGTGGACTATGAAAGGCTGATGGATGATATAGATGGATGGAACAGGACCAGAAATGCATGTCCGTGTCGTCACGATGTCGTTAAAAGTTCCTCCCGCTCCTCATGGCATGTGTGTGTAAGGATGAACATGAAGCAAGTGGAGCTGTACGGCGAGGAGCGCAACGGGTCGTTCTCGGGGCTGGCGGGGCTGCTGGCGCGCGGCCGCGCCGAGCTGGGCGTCGCCTCCATGTTCATGCGCGCCGACCGCTGGCGCGTGCTGCACTTCTGCTGCGAGACCGTCGTGCTCAGGTCAGTCTGTGGGATCTTAGGCGAGTGTCTCCCACGTAACGCGAAGCCTTACAGTGCTGCTTGTGGTCGCAGGGGCGCGTTCATTTTCCGGCAGCCGGCGCGGTCGGCGGTATCCAACGTGTTCCTGCTGCCATTCAGCCGCGGCGTGTGGGCGGCGGCGGCGGCGGCGCTGGCGGCGGCGGCGGCGCTGCTGGCGCTGGCGGGCCGCCTGGCGCCGCGCCACCCCGACCTGCGCCTGCTCACCGTGCCGGAGAGCTTCACCTTCGCCATCGGCGCCATCTGCCAGCAAGGTGACCGCTAAAGTTAAATTTCAGGCGCCGTAAACAAAGTAGGCCGCGCAAAAATATCGCTAGCGCCATCTATGCTATGCCGGGAGAATCAGTTCCTCGATCGAAGCGGAATGGTATACAGTCATATCTTGTTTGTTACTACTAAACTGATTCACTGGTTGCTCACTAGATGGCTCTGCAAAATTGTATTCTGAAACACGCAGTTGAAACTCCTTGTAGAACACGTAAATGTGAATGTTTTCAAATTAAAATTGAATAAATACGCTTGGCTCAATGCGATGGCGTAGCGGGAGGATGACATCACACTTTTTTTTGCATGTGTAGGCGTCCATCGATTTATAAGACGTTATCATGTCAAAAATTAGCTGTATCATCCCGCCAAAACAAGATTAAAATGGAAGTAGGTAAGCTTACCCAGCATCGAGTTATTCAGATTAGATAGCTACTCTAAGAGGATATCGGGCGGTATTTTTCATACAATCGTACTTAGTTCCCTGTTCCAGCAAAAATAAAATTACCATCCCATCAGCTCCGCGGGACAGCAATATATAGGGACAGTAAATACCTATCTATCAAATTCAATCAATTGGTCAACCATTGTTGTGGTCCCCCGATATCCTCATATACGGCGGGTGTCTGTGCAGGGTCGCACCTGTCGCCGCGGCTGCTGTCGGCGCGGCTGCTGATGTTCTGCACGCTGCTGGCCTCGCTGTTCGCCTTCACGTCCTACTCCGCCAAGATCGTGGCCATCCTGCAGACGCCCAGCCGCGCCATCCAGACCGTGCAGGACCTCGCCAGCTCCCCCCTGGCCATGGGCGTGCAGGAGACCACATACAAGCGCGTCTATTTCGCTGTGAGTGCTCCTTGTAGCTTCCTTAATCCAATGGCTCGTATCGGATTCTATGTGACCGACAGAGTGAAGCAACGACGGTTGCGGTCGGTTTGTTAATAGGTGATCACTAGTGGCCAAATTTGGCACGCTAAGCCGTCAGTTGCGGTTGTTTTCAATGGTAGAAACAATCGTTGCACCTTGTCGAAGACCTTCAGATGGCTTGAGAATATTGGAGAGTGGGTTGGCCACTAACCCCTCCTAGATTCGTATCGCAGCAACGTGGTGGAGTATGTTCTAGACCTCCCGCAGCTGCCTGTTTGGGAAAACCATGCCCTACAGTGAGATGTTGTGCTGCTTGCAGCGCTGTTTGGAATAAAACCAGAGGCTTTTCTTGTGGATTGAATAGCGAGTAGGTATAATATAAAGTTCTATTAAAAAAACATTTATTCAGCTTCAAGGAAACAGGAAATTCGACTACAGATACTCGACAACAGATGGCACTATATTGCAGGAGAGTACGGACCCGGCGACGCAGGCGCTGTACCGACGCAAGCTGCAGCCGCTGGGCGAGCGCGCCTACCTCAGCGTGGTGGACGGCGTGGCGCGCGTGCGCACCGGCCTCTTCGCCTTCCAGGTGCGGTGGACAGCTGCGCGTTGTACGTTGTCGCTACTCGCCCACAGATGGCGTTATGAGTTCAAAGTTCAAGTCAATCACAAATGTAAATTTTGTAAAACGGCTCAATTATTATTATTATTATTTTGCATAAGACCTTTCAAATGTATAGGCAATTGAGTGGCTAGAACGTTGCAGGTGGAACAGAGCTCTGGCTACGACATCATCAGCAAGACGTTCACGGAGCGCGAGAAGTGCGGCCTGCACGAGATCCCCGCCTTCACGTTGCCCATGGTGGCCGTGCCGCTGGCGCGCCACTCCGGCCTGCGCGACCTGCTGGCCGCCAGGTGCGCCGCTGTTCCCTCCATCTCTCTGCCTTTGGGTATTCCCGCCGAAAAGTCTGTTAAGTCTTAGCGCTTTACTAATGAGAGTTGTTTTGTTGGTATTTATCAAAATAAGGGACGTTCTAAATTTAAAACCTGAGAATTTTTTATAATGTTCGCGAAGGTATGTGAGATTATACTAATTGGCACTTGACCAACGCGAATGACCCAACAGCCTCAGACACATGGCTACAAAGAACGGGTTGCGGGTGGGTCAAAGAACGGGTTGCGGGTGTGGTGGTGTTACACGAGGATGTGTTTAGTTGAACGAGGAGTGTGCGCAGGATGCGGTGGCAGCGCGAGGTGGGCATCATCGGGCGGTACCGGCGGCGCTGGCTGGCGGCGCGGCCGGCGTGCGGCGCGGGCGGCGGCGGCGCGGCCGGCGTGGGGCTGCGCGACGTGGCGCCCGCCGCGCGCGCGCTGCTGGCCGGCGCCGCGCTCGCCGCCGCGCTGCTGCTGCTCGAGCGCGCCGCGCACAGGCTGCGAGGAGTGCGTGCAGGATGCGGTGGCAGCGCGAGGTGGGCATCATCGGGCGGTACCGGCGGCGCTGGCTGGCGGCGCGGCCGGCGTGCGGCGCGGGCGGCGGCGGCGCGGCCGGCGTGGGGCTGCGCGACGTGGCGCCCGCCGCGCGCGCGCTGCTGGCCGGCGCCGCGCTCGCCGCCGCGCTGCTGCTGCTCGAGCGCGCCGCGCACAGGCTGCGAGGAGTGCGTGCAGGATGCGGTGGCAGCGCGAGGTGGGCATCATCGGGCGGTACCGGCGGCGCTGGCTGGCGGCGCGGCCGGCGTGCGGCGCGGGCGGCGGCGGCGCGGCCGGCGTGGGGCTGCGCGAGGTGGGCATCATCGGGCGGTACCGGCGGCGCTGGCTGGCGGCGCGGCCGGCGTGCGGCGCGGGCGGCGGCGGCGCGGCCGGCGTGGGGCTGCGCGACGTGGCGCCCGCCGCGCGCGCGCTGCTGGCCGGCGCCGCTCTCGCCGCCGCGCTGCTGCTGCTCGAGCGCGCCGCGCACAGGCTGCGAGGAGTGCGTGCAGGATGCGGTGGCAGCGCGAGGTGGGCATCATCGGGCGGTACCGGCGGCGCTGGCTGGCGGCGCGGCCGGCGTGCGGCGCGGGCGGCGGCGGCGCGGCCGGCGTGGGGCTGCGCGACGTGGCGCCCGCCGCGCGCGCGCTGCTGGCCGGCGCCGCGCTCGCCGCCGCGCTGCTGCTGCTCGAGCGCGCCGCGCACAGCCTGCGCGCACGGACAGGACGGCCGAACAACTAGTGCACGCATATTTTGAGCTCCGCGTGATCGACGATCGTCATCGTAGCTGATCATGGTCGGAGAATTTAGGTATTGTAAGAAGAACTTGTTTCTCAACACAACTAGGAACATTCATTTGCAAGAAATCTTTAAATAAGAGCCTGGCCCGCGTTGACTTCACTCAGTCTCTCTGCTTCGAGTTTACGCGAACCACCTTGCTGTAATTTTAATTTGAAGTGCACTGTTCTCCGGCTCCTCACGATTACAAATTGCGCGGAAAGACGGATGCCACGCTCTAATTGGTCCTAATTTCCATTTAGAAATTAAAAAATTAAACAACAAGGGTTTTCCTTTGTAAGGTTTTATTTAAGCTATAATAATGTAGTTTAGATTTTAGTTTAGCTTTATTTTACAATTTTGTTATTTATGAGTTGTAAATTAAAAAATAAATAATGTAAATTTTGTTTTAATCAATATTTAAGCAAGTCCTCGTAAAGTACTATTAAAGCCTGACACATGAGACTGCGCCACCACAGATTTATAAAGATAGTACCTAGCAGGCAGTAGTAGCCAAGTAACCTGGCTGGCTGGCTGTGCTGTGTCTAAATCAAAAACATATGTTTGGAAATAGATGACATAATAATATAATTAAAAAGATTTTGTTACCAAACATTTTATTATTTTAAACTTTTTGCAAAATATTTTATCTACTTACTTACAATTTGTAATTGTATGATGTAATTCCCAAATATTATATACTTTAACTTAAACGTATTTATAACTTAATAGAATAGCGAGGAGTGCGCGACCTGGAGATAAAATTAATGATGCTTTGAAACGACCACACATAATTTTTTTGATTTTACTGGTTTTTCGCTCCACGACACTGGGGTCGTGCCCACCGCTAGAGGTAGAGCGCGAGCACGACGAGCACGGCCAGCAGCAGCGCCAGCAGCGCCAGCGCGTCCAGCAGCTGTGCGCACGCCGCCCACGCGCCGCGCTCCTCCGCGCCCGCGCCGCCCACCTGCGCACCAACAAGCGCGTACAGACGGCAGCCGCGAAGATTATACTAACCCGGCCTCTGATATGATTACTTAGATTTTCATCCACAAAACTTTTCAGCTAATTGGATAAAGATGTTTAGGAGAGAGCTTATTCGACATGTGGTCGATGGTAGTGATGGGAAGAGTATACGAATCTTTAAGTTTAAATGTTCCTCGAACAGCTCCTTATAAATTAGATCGCAACGAAGTCGCACCTCGAGCGGTGTGAAGTTGCGCAGCGCGGCGGCGCTGGTGAGCAAGGAGCGCAGCGCGCGGGGCGGCGCGCGCTCGCAGCGGGCCACGCGCAGCGCCAGCGCCGCCGCCGCCGCCGCCGCGCCGCCGCCCGCGCACAGCGCGCCCAGCAGCGCCAGCACGCGCGGCGCCGCCGTGCCGCCGCCCAGCCGCGCCACCGCCGCCGCCAGCCTGCCGCGGACTCATATCGAGTGGCCGTATCCGCCTATAGTACCCACATGCTAGATACCATAAACGGGTACGTCCACCCTAATTAATCTCTACATCTAGTTCGGAAAGGTTATCTCTCGCGTCACGCATATAACTATACGTGTTCATCGTTCGCCGGCTTCATGGGTGTGTGATTTGACTGTGTGCAAAATGTGGATACAATTCTGCCAGTGTCGGACGTACCACAGGGCTGCAACGAAGGAGGCGGCGGCGCAGAGCGGCGCGCGCGCGGCGGGCGGCGTGAGCGCGGCGGCCAGCAGCAGCAGCGCGGCGGCCCACAGCGCGGCGGCGGCGGCCAGCGCGTGCGCGGCGGCGCGGCGGCGCAGCGACACGCGCCACAGCGCCACGCGCCGCTCGGCGCCCGCGCGCCGCCAGGACGTCTCCGACCCCACCACGGAGGTCAGCTCCCACGCGCCCGACTCGAACACCGTGGCGTGCTGCAAATTGAAGTGCCTACGTTGAAGGCTGATTCGTCGCATGCATTCATTCATAGGATGGAGACAATGGTGTGGAGTGAGGCACCACCTGTCGGTGAACACCGACCTTGAAATCGTCGATGATGAGTTCGATCTCGTCTACGAAGTGAGACCGCGATCCGAACTTGAAGGTGACCTCGTGCTCGTCTCGCGGCCAGGCGGACAGGTCCAGCGCGACGGGCGCCTCCAGGTCGAGCCGCTGCACGAGCGACACGCGGCCGGCGGCGGCCAGCAGCGCGGCGGGCGCGGCGTCGGCGGCGGCGCGCGCGGCGGCGCCCAGCGCGCTCACGTCGGGCCGCCACAGCCGCTCGGCCGGCACCGGCGCGCTGCCGCACTGCCACTCGCTCGCGTTCCACGATAGGCGCTTGTCCTCCCACGACTGGAATACACGGATTTCGTATGTGTTATGTATATACATGACCCGAAGGGGTAGCAGAGGTAGCAGACACCCACTCTTTAACATGCAGTTATGTTTAGGTTCCATTAGTGTAGCCATGAAGTGGTGAGCAAGAACAGGGTAGAAAAATCAAAAGGTGAAAGAAAACTACTACTATGCAGGTCCTCTGCAGATAACCTTTAAGTCTGAATTCACCCTGAGAAGTCAGTGCCAACTTCTCACCACCCGCACGGGCACGGTTTCGGTCGTACTCCGCCAGCATGGGCCAGCCTGGGCCAGCAGGGGAGCGCTCACCATGCGGAAGTCGGCCAGCAGGCGCGCGGTGGAGGTGTCCTCCCTGATGGTGGCGTGGCGCAGCTCGAGCGCCACCTGCACGAGCACGGGCGCGGCGCGCGCGGGCGGCAGCGCGCGGTCGTACTCCGCCAGCATGAGGTCCAGCTGGGTCGCCAGCAGCGTCGCGTTGCGGCACTCGCCGTCCGTCAGCTCGCCAGCGCTAGCCAGCGCTAGCCCGCCCCCTAAAAATTTTTAATTTAGAACTTGTAACGCGGAATTATTGTCAGCCATAAGTATTTTAATTTTAATAATAACTTTCTGTGGTCCACACAGTCAGAGACCTTAGGGAGATCACATCATGTGCCTCTTCCCTAGCTTCCATGACATCAGCTGATCCTTTGCTGTTGAGTCATAATGATCTTTTGTTACAGTTTAATCAAATTAAGAATTAGTGTCAGCGCCATATGTTGACGATGTGCCAGACAACTTTCCAACAAATGTGGAAAGCATCCCATAGGAAACATATTTTCTGAAATTAAATTATATCTTTGTGCTAATCTAGGTTATTATCTATGATTTGAATGTTGTGCATTTGTTTAATATTCCCACGGTGCACGGAAGCTGCGGGCAGAAGCTAGTTTATAATGTTAGAAGGATTCTACTCATTGGCGGATGTCCGCCGACTTCCTGAACGCTTTGTCACCGGATAATCCTACATAAAATTTTGCAAATGTTCAAATTGTCGACGAAAATGAGCGACTGTCAGCAATCCTGAACTTTTCTGATTCATGGTCAGTCTGCTTCTTTGTAATTTGCTTCCCCTGACGACCGGTCTTATTGTGTATTGACAAATATTATCCAGCTCCATAGCACTTCATTACCTATAGAACTTTGCACGTCATTTTATTCACTAGGAAGCACAATGGAAATTCGATGTGAACTTTGTCACCACCAGAACGAGCACTTAAATTTATTATTTGGAAAAATTATCCGCCCTAGGACACTGGTGAGATAGGGGTTGTAAAAGGAGTTTATTTTACCGGCTAGCAGGACTAGGAGCACGGCGGCCAGGGGTCGCGTCGCGGGAGGCGCCATTTTGCGACGAGTGGCGCGTAGAGCTCGCGCGCGCGGTGCAGGCAGGAGTCCGAAACGGTTGCGTAGTAAACGCAACTAGTTAGTGGTCAGTTGCTGCTAGGGCGCGCCACATGCCACATACAAGTGCAGGCACGGTGACTTCAACCTGACAAAAGTGTCGATAAAGTCTGAGCTGGTTGATGAAAATATCAGAATGAAGTATGAACATTTTGTTTTATTATTGGATTTTTTTTCAGGTCATCAGTCCATCTAGTTGGAGCGCCCTCCAAACCCGTGCTCCGATTCCCGAGCCGTGGTCTCCACTCGAGGATCTTTCTAACCTAAAAGTCAGCGGGTAATCGCTGGATTCAGAAGGCACAGGATCGGGAGGAGTGGCACAAATTAAGGAAGGCCTATATCCAGCACTGGACTTTAAAAGGCCAATGGATGGATGGATGCATGATTGGAAAAATTTTCCCCAAATCGGCGCCACTCCATCGCAATCTTTACATTATCTCTTTTAAAGTCGATAAAAATATTCGCTTGTCCATTATGATTAGTCACCTATAGGTTTACTACATAATATAGGTACTTTTAGATTACTACTATTATGATAATGTGTTGCACTCCTATCTTGAGTTTAATTATAATATCTTTTTTAGCACTGTAACAAGAGTCTATGTCATCTTGTCTACTTGAAACTTATGTTGAATAATATAACTTAATATAATATGTTATCTGTGTAAGTTGTGCATCCTTGTTAGTGACATTTTCACTGTGGCACACATCACCTTTTAATGTTATTCGTGTAATAACTTGTGAAATGTTGTTAGGATGCCAATAAACCAAAGTAGTTAGTAGTTGCTTACGAATTAACCTAACATTTTAGTTGATTGTCACAACAACAATACGGACTGTTTTAATTACTTTTTCTGTAGTATAATTAAAATTGATATTATTTAGAATAGCTGTTATAAAATGTTTTGGATTCCTGTCGCTGGGACAGCGTGGGCGCACTATCGCAAGCACTTCCGGCGCCGCGGGAACATACTCGTATCTCCCGGCCTCGCCTCGCCTCGCCTCGCCTCGCTCGCGAACCGTGTCTGGTTCATTGCCGAGCCCCGATAGCCGACCGGGTTCCTGCGCCAATGACTGCCGCTGGCGGACTCGTGTCATCATCAAAATCCCCCAAGTAATACTGCGCAACCCATTGAGCATTGATTTCCTCCCGTCAAGTGCTAACTAAGTAGGTGTAGTGTGTTTTCGTCACCGTAATAGCAACTGACGATTTGTTAGAATGCATCATTGCAGTAGCATCAGTGCATAGAATGCATCAATGCCTCGAGTAGTTATTATACCTATGACATAGCCTGAGATAATTTCTGAACTCTCGAGCAAGGAGCTGAAGTCTGGCCACCGCAAGGCAGCAGATATACAAATAAATATGCAGCGGGAATGAAATAATAGCCACAAAGACATGGAGGAACTTTATTAGGCATTAGGCCGGAGCGCCGGCGTCCTGCGCCCACAAGCACGCACACAAGCACACGACTGAACAAAGAGTAGTAGATACACATTAAAACAAGCCGATAAGAAACTTAATCACGACATTCAACAAAGTAGACTACGTTACAATAACAGAAACGAACATAAATTGTAATAAAAACTAAAATAAACCAACGATCTGAAGTTAAACAAAACAATTTTAAATCATTTCACAACCGTCCACAAATATGATACTTTACCCTTAACTAAGGCTACTTAAGATTATGCACAGTATTATTATTATTTAAACTTAAAAAACGAAAAATCTAATCCTAAATCTAGCAGCCCCCAAATCTAACCTCTAGTACTGCATGCTTAGCACCTTGCTTCTGTGGCTCAGCATCGTCAAAATGCAACATGCGAATCATATCTGAAAGAACTAACTAACTTATTTAAACGAGAACGTTAGAAATTGATTTTGGAAAATTAGAAAGTTAGTATCGTAGAGTGGACTTCACACCGAGGGCTGGGAGCGTGTCTCACACGGGCAGCGTCTTGTCTCATAGAAAACGTAGGTACCTACTTCTTATGGAACTAATTTAACAAAAATGAACTCTGCCTAAACAATAATACCTTTATTGAACCTTAAACTACTTAAGCCTCACCTAGCTTAAATGGTGAAGTTTAATCTTAGCTTATATGTATATGTATAAGTATAATACGTACGGTATAGCTACAATAGATCTCGTTAGATCGCAGTGACTCACCCCCTTCCTACAAATAATAATAATACGTAGTACGTACGGTAGGTACCTACTAGGTACCACAATTGAAATTATTATCAGCCGATAGTTGACTTGGCTGGATTTTGTTCTGCCGGTACGAGTACCAATACGAACACGGTACGCGGCGGCTACAAACAGATTTTATGCTGGATTACAAAGAGAGCTCGTATCACGTTGTCAGGAATAGATATGAAAAATTCGCAATAGTGCGGTATAGTTGGTATACACGAGTCCCGGAGCCGCAGCGCGTTGCGCTGCATGTTTGTTTGTTCTTTACATATTACGACTACTGATGCTTTATATTATATTATTACAGCTCGTAAGTGCTGTGTCTCATTGCTGTGAGTTGAATGCAGATAACCGTCTGCTGTAGAGCCACATCTACCTGTCTACATCGAGTACTGGCTCTCACCACAAGCGAGTGAGTCACCGCGCGAGGTCACCCACCGCCTATTTATAACAAGCTTACTAACTACACTAACTACATCTACCGAGTTATCTCACTCATTTAAATTCTCACTCGTGGCTAACTTTTTCACCGTCGTTGCGATACCTAAGTCTAACTTACAATATTATTCTATATCTTAATTACAAAACGTTAACATACAAAGGATTCATCAAACTTGTGAAACTAGGCACTGATGTTAACAAATAATTATCTATATCTATACTAATATTATAGAGGAAAGATTTGTTTGTAATGTTTTAACACAAAAACTACTGGACCGATTTCAAAAATTCTTTCACCATTAGAAAGCTGTATCTTCTCTGAGTGACATAGGCTTTATAATATTACTGGGTGTAATGTAAACGAAACTATTATGTCTAATTCCACGCGAGCGAAGCTGCGGGCGTCCACTATCTGAGCCACTGCCCACGTCTCACTGGTGGGCACGGATCTCCCGCAGCCACAGCTTAACATACTCCACCGACCTTCTTATGCCTTTACCTTACTATATGCTATGCAAATAAAGATTATTTTATTTTCTTCTCCAATGTGCATTCAAATCAACCTTGGAGAGATTAGTAGAGCCCTAGTTAGCCCATTACTAGATGTTCTAGATGTTTTTAGTTCCTTAGACGTGTCGAAGTCCTTCAGGCTCCTACACAGGCGTACCGATACAAGCTTAGCGTAACAGAAACTATAGCAGACACTCTAAAGGGCCTGTTCGACGGCCGAGAAAGTCCGCAGATCGACGGTGTATCATGCTAAGCCTCGGTTTTAAACGACCCGGGCGAAGGAGTTATCGGTGTTGTCAGAAGCAAAATGCTTAGTCTCAGCTCCGATTCAGACACGACTCGTTGCTCGCTGGTGGGTCGGCGTAAAACCGTCCGCAGCGGCTCGTATGTCGATCAGCTACTGTCTCTACGGAGCTCGCGTCACTGGGCGGGCGGCGCGTGTGGCGGGGGCGGGGGCGGGGGCGGCGGCGGCGGCGGCGCGGGGGCGGGCGGCGCGAGGTAGTGCCAGTAGGGCGGCGCGTCGGCCGCCTGCGCCTGGCACGCCGCCGCCAGCCCCGCCCAGCTGAAGCGGTACGCGTAGCGCTTGCCGTGCACCTGCAGATACCAACCACTTGTAAATATATTTAAACCCACTAAGAATAACTTGTCTGTTTAAACACGCTAACACTCTTGTAAATATTTTTAAACCCTCTATAACATGTCAGTTTAAACAAGCCGACACTCCAACCACCATAGACGCCGGCGATGCTGAACACAGAAACTGTTGATTCCGGAATTAGTCCGACCGAACAAGCCAATTTAACATTCATAACGCATATATCTACAAAATAAAATCTGCTTCAGCCGGGATTTCAACCCGAAAACCCCAGCTTAGCAGTCTGACTAGAGCCATCAATCTACAGCATGTTATCCATCTGTATAGTAAAGTACGATTGTTCCATGACACAAGCTTAAATTATAGAGATTAGGGAGATCCATTTAACTTTCATTTTTATAAATTTCCTCTTTTTAATATCAAATAATTTGGTTATGCGCAGGTGTGTATGAAGACTACAGGGATAGAAGTTGATTAGCCAACCTCGTCATTTATTTCTACGAGTATATCTGAATGTCATCATAACTCATTCTCTCACAATACGGAACACGGATATACCTGCACTGACAATGACAAATTTCTCACCGCCACCCTTTTCAAAGCAAAATGAAGAAATAAGAAACATTTTATTGTATATAAAACATACATGCATATCAGGTTACATACGCAGGCGAGGTACATAAGAACAATACATACAACAGGAGTTGATTCAGCTGTTGCTACTGCGGGGCCGGAGACCCGTGCAGCGCTGGTTATCAGCAATAAGCCAATTAAGCCGTAAAATGCAGTTCCGCCTGTGACCGTGCACGTGTATATTTCCATGTATTGTATCTGTTCACGCGTACCTTGGTCATGATATTCTTGTCGTAATAGTAGCGCAGCGCGCGCGACAGCTTGTCGTAGTTCATGTTGGGCTTCTGCTTGCGGCGGCCCCAGCGCCGCGCCACCTCGTCGGGGTCTGCCAGCCGGAACTCGCCCTCGCTCGGCGCGCCCTGCCAACACCGTTCACTACATTGGAGTCTGGTAATACATAGCTCACTACACCGGACCCATAACTATCACTAACAGTCCACATACACTCCTCATGTTCTAATCAACTCTCTTAAGCTAGTCCCTCGCTCTCCTTAGGAGACGGGCTGGCTCACCTCCCAGCAGATGCCGGGCGCGCCGGCCGCCAGCTCCTCCAGCAGGAACTGCCACAGCTGCACCTGCCCGCCGGTGCCCGCTGCGCGCGCGCACCCGCTTATGGCCGCGTACGGATCTGCTGACAAAACCATGTATTGTAGCTGCTGTTAGCGAGGAATACGTTAATGTTATGGGTGACCGCTAGTAGCTAGATTTCATGGGTGCTACCGTGCTTCGGAGGGCACGTTGAGCCGTCGGCCCCGGTTGTTTTTAATGGTAAAAATATTCGTTATGTCGTAAGATAAGAAGACCTTCGGGTGGCTTGAGAACATTCGACACTGATTTTCCAATTTGAATTGAAGCAGCGTAGTGAAGTATGTTCTAGACTTCCCGCAGCTGTGTCTGTGGGTACCCGTGCCCAGCAGTGGGACTTGTATGGGTTGTAGCAACTTTAGTGTGGGGAGAATAAATACAAGATTACAAGTAGTCCGGAGACATTATTTATTATATGCGGAAGTGTTTTCAATTCTACAATAAAATACTTGAAAATATTATAAAAATATTACCTGTCTCTCAGATAATAACAAAACCTTCTTAAGAAATCTTTCTTTAAAATAAAAACCTACTTAAAGACTTGGTGCAAAAAAAAAAAAAATGTCCCCAGCTCCACTTTAAGTTCAATAATAATGTGCCTGTATGAAATTATTAAATTGTAAATGTTGAAAATAGGAATTGCCGAGTTTCTAGCCCTGTTCTTCTCGGTAGCATCAACTTTGTGAACCGGCAGTAAATAAAATATTTAATTACGTTCATTAAACGTATACAAATACCAAAGTTGGTTAGGGTACGGGGGAAGAAGTTGCAAAACAGAAATACTTTCATCTCTAACACAAAAAAAGTTAGATAGAGTAATTATAATATTCTGTTACAACGTCGCTAAAGTGATAGATTTATGCGTTTAATACTCTGTGGAAATACCACTGCGCATAAACTACTCTCCATCGTTCCAAATTCAAATGTGACATCTACTAGTGAGCCTGTGAAAGGGATATGATTGTGAACTCGAGCACATTATTTTAAAATTTTAAAAACACTTGTAATATTTTCCGATATAAACCGATCGCGGCGGCGAGGCGGACAGTTCAGTAATCAGCGATAAGTGGCGAAACTAAGTGATACTAGGGACTGTGATATGTAAAGTGGGTACATATCACGATTATGTAGGTAGGTCAGCTATTTATTATTTCATGTTGTCACTTGCATTAAACGCCAAGTAACGGTCAGCGGCTTTTCAGTGTGTTCCCCAAATACTCCCTCAGGACTATTAACAGGTGCTTGTCAGGTATATAACAGGGATAAAAGTGAAAATGCGAACTAGTGATGAATAGTGCAGTGAGAAGTGTCAAGTGCAGGGAAAGTGTGCTGTTCAAGAAGACAATATTTAGAGGGACCGGAGGTAAGATTACTGGCATTATAACACCCCGTAGTGCGACGCAGTACTATATAATATACTAATGGACGCCCGCAGCTTCGCTCGCGTGGAATTAGGCATAACAATAGTTTCATTTACACCTAGTAATATTATATACCCTATGTCACTCAGTGAAGATGCAGCTTTCTAATGGTGAAAGAATTTTTGAAATCGGTCCAGTGGTTTTTGTGTGAATACATTACAAACAATTGTTTCCTCTTTATGATATTAGTATATCATCATATCATCATAGAAAACAATAGTCAGAACAAACTGATTGCGCCAGAATTAAATAAGTCACGCATGCATTCGATGCCCGTTTCGCCGGCGGAAAAATGTAATGCAAAAATACAAGCTTACTGCTCGTAGGTCACTTGCACAGATCTAATAAAAAATGGTATATTGTATAACTAAAACAATTGGAAGACACCTTGTGTTGTTATAGTATTATATATATATAGCCTTTAACTATTTTTGCAAAATAAAATGTATTTTTCCTTTTCTAAAGTAATAATGTCGCGCTACACGCCATAGCGCCGTAGCGCCGTAGCTCCGTAGCCGCGTGCTACGCGCCAACGCGAAAGACATTTAATTGTAAACAACTAGGATCTGAACTGAACTCTGGACTGCCTCCTCTCTTGCGTGAGGGAATTCAGGCTTGGGATGTCCCACCGGCAACTGTTCAGGGGCGCAAACCATATCATCATCATCTCCGCTGGTAAGAAATTGTTAGTATAGCTCACGGAGGTCAGGCGGCGGACACTCACGGGTAAAATTTCTTCGCTCGCGTGGAATTAGACATAACAATAGTTACGAAACTATTGTTATGTGTAATTGGTGTAATTAGTAGTAATAGTCTAGTCACTCATTGAAGATGCAGCTTTCTAATGGTGCAAGAATTTTTGAAATCGGTCCAGTAGTTTTTGTGTGAAAACATTACAAACAAATCATTTCTCTTTATAATATTAGTATAGATGAGCCGAGTAGAAATACTTCCGTTTTACTTCGGTTCGGAGACATCGATAAAAAATACTTCGATTAGAAAAAAAAACTATCGAAGTGTGTCACTATCATTGGAGCCCGGGACTACCTGGGTACAGGTGGTGCAGGCGGCGGGGCCCGCCCGCGCTCAGCCACAGCATGCCGCTCAGGCCGCCCGCGTCGCTGCCCGCGTGCCCGCCCGCGCGCCACCGAGCCGCGCTGCTGCGGCCATTCTCACTCCTCTTTATTTATGTATTTTAGAGAAACATAGCTTTCAAATAGAAAAGGAACTGATCTTTTGATTCTGTTCAAGACAACACGAACATGTCTTTCACAACGTGTCATAACATCACGCGTTTATTTACCCGAAGACGTAGGCAGTCGTGTGTAGTTCACCGTTCACAGATTACTTGCACATATTAAACAAACACTTCAAACACATTTTTCCAAAGTCACAGGACCGCGCTAAAAAGAACCCAAACCTCACGTTTACGCAACTTTTTATAAAAACTTATAATTCAACTTGGCAACTTCCGAAAAGTTATCTATCTTCGAATTTCTTCCGCGTTGCTTTCAATGCCAATCCGTTCCCGGATGTGCGTCCGGATGCGCGACCGGAAGCCGGCGAGTGGCGGGCTCGCCGCGCCCCCTGGCGGCCGCCGCCGACACCGTAAGACACATCGCGAGGAGACAATGTTCTCCGCGCTCATCTAAGGAGCGACGCTCACACTTCATTATTGATTTCGCGACGCGCTCGCAACCCGCCGACTCAGTTAATTGAAAGCGACCGTATCTATTAGGTATGAACTAGTGGACGCCCGCAGCTTCGCTCGCGTAGAATTAGACAATCACTAACTTCAAAAACGGCAAACTTTCATACTAACTTTGCACCCCCGTTTTACCCCTTAGGGATGAATTTTCAAAAATCCTTTCTTAGTGCTCCCCTACGTTATAAAAGGTGTGCAAAATTTCTTCTAACCCTTATAGTTCAGGCCCTGCGTTGATATGTCAGTCAGTCAGTCAGTCAGACAGTTTCTCCTTTTATATATATAGATACATATTGTTGATTGTTAGGTACTGAGTTACGTGAAATTTAGCAGTTGTAAGCCGCTTGAGGAGCCTATGTCCAGGGCTCCGAGGTGCAAGGTCGAGGAGTGTTAGGAATAATTTGGTCGGATTTGACCTGACGTAGCTACGGTTGTCTAAATTATGTAATTGATTGAAAAAAACGGTGACAGCCCAGTGGCTGTCGAACTCGCCTCTCACTCGAGCGGTTCGGGTTCAAACCCAAGCGGCACGCACCAATGATTTTTCTAAGTTATGTGCGATTTAAGAAATTAAATGTCACTCGCTATAACGGTCACGGTCGGTAGCTCTTCATAATGTTCTCGAAGGCATGTTAAGTCTACCAATATCAAATACAAAACGCAAATCGTTACCATCGCCATGTGACCTTGGAAAACAATAACACACGGCTCAGCGTGTCTTATCTACTACTTTATCCGCCGCGTATGAGCCCCGCGGCGCCCCGCGGCGCCCCCTGGTGCCGGATTACAGCAACCCGTGCTGGGTAATTTAATAACAGTGCATCTCCCAATCGATGAGGCTTAGCTGACTTAATTAGGTTGGTTTCTGTGTGTGTCCGCCCCCGCGACACAGGCCCGGGAGCGGGATGCTAGCGTTCAAATAATCTTTTAGGTATGCCTGCATATAGAAGAAGTGATATCCACGAGTAGATACACTAGCTGGAATCACTAGATAAAGATATTTTTATTCGCGCCGCGGCCGCACGCCGCAGCCGCGCGCCGTGACCGCGCGCCGCACCACATGCATAATGCATGGCGTCCAGCGGCGCTGCCGTCTATTAAACGCGCGACCCGCCTCACCCGCCTCACCCGGCTCACCCGGCTCACCCGGCTCACCCGGAGAGAGCCAGGGCAGGAGATGTCTCCGATAAGCCCGGGATCTTATGTTGGCGAGAGATTGCGCCCTCCACCGTTATTACTGAATAATGTTAAGAAAACCGACTTCGATAAAAGGAGGAGGTTCTATGTTCGACTGTATGCTATTTTTTTCATTAACAAATATGTTGCACCTTAGGATGAAAGAATCGCCTGTTCTTCTGTTGTGGTTCTTTCGATTAAATTATTTATATAATTATGATATATTTTACTCCGAAAGGATTGGCCAAAATGCATTGTTTTGTCTGTAATCAAAAGATTTATTTTATCTGTAACGAACACGAATACATTCCTTTAACTAAGTTATATTACAAAACCTTGGCTGTAATAAAAAGAAATGACATAAAGTTTAATACTTTAAATGAGCCAATTACTCTCTTATTTAATAAACCTAATTCGATATTTATTTCAGTTCAACATATTTTCTTTCTTTTTCGCATTATGTCCTTAATGACACAACTTCACTACAACAGAATAATTTAATTAAAGAAGTATTACTTACTTTTGATTTGATTTTGTTACTCGTGTACGATGTGTCGTGTATAGCTAAACGTTTCTAACAATAACATAATTAGATGGCTACGGCACATCTACATGGAAATTAGGTGAGTGGGGTACATTCTGTAGGAGATTCTGGAGTCTCTTACGAGCGCTGAGGAAAGGGGTTTGTTGAGTGGAGGAATATCACGTATTTTCGGTGTTTTTTACTCTTATAAAAACGACAATTTATTTAATTGTATACAACGCATTGTAAAAGACGTTAAGACTTTGATGTAGCGAAACGAGCTTCGAGAGTTATTTGAATAGAGGCGTGTGGCTGGTGGAGCACGCGGCAGGAGGGCGGCGGGCGGCGCGGTCTTTCTTAGAAGCTGCGGGGCTGGCGGAGTGGCGCGAGCCTCGGGCGGCCGCGGGAAACACATTCGACAGATGAAGAAGATGGGTCGCGTTGAATACTAAGTCAAGTCGATTTCAGATGTCTTTTTGGATCGCATCTGAAACACTGTCAGTAAAAAGACGTTTTCAGATCTATCTGTCTGGGTAACATCATTGAATTAGATTTACGCATGCCACGGATACAAGCAAATACCTCTGCGGTATAAACAGACATACATAGTTTTTCTTTCTTTCGTCGGCTACCGCTACCTACCGCTACCGCTTCGGACCTTCCGTCCGCTACCGTCTCGATCTTACTATGAGTAAGTCTCTAGGTCGCAAGCCATCTAAAAAGGGGAAAGTATTTTTATGCATAGGTACATGAAATAAAATATTAAAGATACAAGAGACCCACTCGCCGCGGCAGTCCTTGAACGTGACTCAAAAATCTCGTATAGAAACTATAAAATTAAAGGAATATTTTATATTGCGAAATAATTATATCAGGACATTTCGGACATAGCCGTAAATTAATTAGCCAGAACTACATATCAAGTATGTTTTTTTTGTGTTCGAGGCGCTTCGCCCGCCGCCTGTGGCCGGCGCGCGCCGGAGGAGGGGCCGGCCGGCCCGCCCCCGCCCGCCTCCGGAGCCCGAGCCGGGACAGGCCACCTCTCTCCTCTCGGCGACACTTGGCTCGCGCGACTGGTGCGCGACACAGGTCGCTCGAGAGCCGGTCGCGGGGCTCCGGCGCGACCGGCTTGCGGGACAAACATGTACCTACATTCTGATTCAGTCAGGCCTTTCAAAAACAAAGTAAAATGCTTGAATCAGAATTAGGTAGGTACTAGTGGAAGCCCGCAGCTTCGCTCGCGAGGAATTCTGGGTGGAACTGATTCTTGCACTGATTCCCCACGTGGGCCGCGTGGCCGGTCGCACCACGAGGTTATCCGACGCGCACGAGGTCCCGCAGGTTATTGCTCGAAGGACCAATTTGATGTACGGTACGGTACGGTACACCAAGAGAGTTTGGTTTTGTAATGAAATATGTTACTGCTGTATGATTGATTTATTGACTGATATGATAAACTGATATAGACTGATTATGATATGAGAACACGCCATGCGCGGACGCGTGAATAACGTGAACTGGTTGACAGTGGCGGAAACTGCTGAGTTGCACTTGTACGTGAACCGTACAAGACATAACAATAGTTTCGTTCACACCTAGTAATATTATATAGCCTATGTCACTCAGTGAAGATGCAGCTTTCTAATGGTGAAAGAATTTTTGAAATTGGTCCTGTAGTTTTTGTGTGAAAACATCATAAACAAATGTTTCCTCTTTATAATATTAGAATAGATATAGGGCAAGACACATTGAGGAAGTTTTAAGAGCATCGCTTATTTAAAATTTCAAAATATTGAGACGAAGCAATGAGTTGAATGAAATTAATAAATAAATACCATATCAACGTAATATGGTTATTTATTTTCACCACGCTTTTATTAGTATCTACCTATGTATGTATTGGAATCTTTGAACGTGATTTTCACCCACTTCAAAACGTCGAATTAATTTGAAAATTTTCCACTATTATCAAAGATAATGCCACAATAAAAAAAATCTACATTTAATTTCGCTTATCTTTACACAAATGACCTAGCTCCTTTTTAAATAATACCTATCTATGTCACCCAGCATCGCATTATCAAATAGTCAGCAGTCAATGATTTTATATAGGTGTAGGTAGGCAAAAAGAAAATTGTTGTGAATTGATGAAGTAAATTAATCATTTCAAACATTTATCAGAAGCAAGAAAGCCAATTACACGCCTGATATTGTTTTAAACATTCCCCATTTTCAAATGATAAGCCCCAAGTCATAAGACCACTGTCTACGTATACATATATAATTAGACAGTGAAAAGTAGTCACGAAGGCGAGCTGTAATTCTGCGATGCATTAGCAGTATCGGCAACTTTCCTGCTGTTAATTGAACGTCGAGAAATGTATAAGTCTGCGAGTATGTTGCAACGTGGGGCTGCGGGTCCGCATTCCGCGGTGAGTCAGGCGGGAGTGTGGGAACCAGGCCCACTGCTGGCCACGCGCTGGGGCGGCGACGTTCTACTTTACCGTTATAAGTATTGCGTAAACTATCGTAGGTATGTCTGGCAGAGGCTGTGACGAATCAGTCTTACACTCGTAATATAGTTGATAAATAACAACATCTCTTGAAAAAAATAAAAAACACGCTTTTGAAGATTTTCTTTTTAATTATTTAATTGTCAACGGTCCTTTATAAGTGTGTAAAGTTTCAAATTAATCCGACGTTTTGAAGTGGGCGAAAATCACTTCCAAATATTCAAAAAAATAAATAATAAATATCTTAGACATTCTCACACACGGCCATCTGACCTCAAAGTAGGCGTGAGCCTGTAATATGGGTGTCAGAGACTGATATACATACATAGATATTTTTAAATACATACTTAAATAGATAATATTAACATCCAGACACTGAACAAATACAAGTGATCGTCATACGAATATTTGTCCTGAGTGGGATTCGAACCCACGACCCCTGACGCAACAGACAGAATCACTACCGATTTACTATTATTACTAAAAAAAAAATTCAAAAATTCAAATAATTTATTTCGCTATGAGGTGATTACACACGCTTAACGAAAGTCTAGGTAACTACAAACTACTTAATGCTATTCTAAACTGATTAATATAAAGCAAAGGATGAGCTATTTATCCTTGAATGAATAGCTAATCCTACACAGGTGCCTAACCTGCCTTATGGCTAATTTACAATAATTACCTACCACTAAGCTAAGCTCTAAGTCACGATAGACTATCTACCTGGTCATCGGCTTAAGGAAGAACTTACAATATTCTTATCCTATGCCCTAGTGTAGGCCGAGAGAGAAAAAAGCCGGAGGAAAAAACTCTCGGTACTCTTTTAAAATTCAAATTAATTTTTACAGAAAAATGTACAGTATGACCATGATATGATTAGGACAGACACGAGACAGCCAATCGTGTATGCCAAGAATCACCCCATATGCCACCTGCTTACAATATTTAGTATAATTAATACAAAAGCATAGTGATAGCCTGTCAGAGTTTAATTCAGTCCCATGCCTTCTTATCATCCAAATACTCCTGAATATTATAATAAGCTTTTTGACATAATGTTTGTTTGATGGTTTTTTTAAACCTGTGTAAAGGCAGAGACTGAACCGCGGCCGGGACTTTATTGAATATTAGAATAGACATTCCTATGAAGGAACGACTTTTCTTACTAAGCCGGCATTTAGGAATCGCTAGTTTGTGGCCGTTCCTTAGTGTTACATTGCGTACGGCATTTAGGTCACTACGACTTACAAACTGATGCCTATTTTTACGAATATACATAAGATTCTCATAGATGTACTGCGATGCAAGGGTTAGGATGTTTATTTCCTTAAATTTTTCTCTAAGGGAGTCTCTACTTTTCATTTTGTATATATAACGGATAGCCCTTTTCTGCAAAATAAAAATAATATTAGCATCCGCTGCATTACCCCAGAGTAAAATGCCATAGGACATTATACTGTGAAAGTAACTGAAATAGACCAATCTAGCGGTATCGACATCCGCTAAACAGCGTATCCTTTTAACCGCGTAAGCTGCAGAACTTAGTCTATCCGCCAGTCGACAGATATGGGGTCCCCACTGCAACTTCGAATCAATGGTGACTCCAAGGAAAACAGTCGAGCTAACTAAGTTCAGTTTATCACCATTTAGTTCTGGTTGCTTATTTACTTGTTTCACATTAGGTGCTGAAAATTTTATGCAATTGGTTTTATTACTATTCAAGTGTAGGTTATTAACGCTAAACCAATGCACCACTTCAGAGAGAGCATTGTTCACATCGTCATAGTTAGTTTGTTGTCTATTTAATTTGAAAATTAATGAGGTGTCATCCGCAAACAATACAATCTCGTTATTATTCTCTACCATATATGGTAGATCGTTAATATATATTAAAAACAGGAATGGACCCAGAATCGATCCTTGTGGGACCCCCATCTGTACTAAAGACCCAGACGATCTTGTACCGTTTACTTCGACTTTCTGAGTTCTTTCGCTGAGATAAGAAATCAGAAGTTTCAGTGCGGTATTTTTAATGCCATAGTGATTGAGTTTCCTGATTAAGGTTTCATGCTGTACACAATCAAATGCCTTGGATAAATCACAGAATATGCCCAGTGCATCTAGTGAATCCTCCCAAGCATTGATAATATCAGTAAATAGTTCAACTCCCGCATCAGTTGTTGAACGGCCTTTTGTAAAGCCAAACTGTTTGTTATGCAGGAGTTTATTACTTGTAAAGTAGCTAAGAAGTTGCTGAAGAATTACTTTCTCAAATATCTTACTACAAGCCGGTAAAATTGAAATCGGCCTGTAGTTGGTTGGATCTGTACTATTTCCGGACTTGAACAAAGGTATCACTTTGCTTTGCTTCATTAGGTCAGGAAACTCTCCACTTATAATACAGTTGTTAAATATTAAAGCTAGGTGGGGTGCTATTACATCTATAATTGTACTTATAAGTTTAACCGATATACCCCATAGATCTGTGGTGTTCTTAATTTCTAATGATTTAAATATTTTTATAATTTCATTGGCGTCTGTGGGTCGGAAAGAGAAATTACCTTTGCATGCATTTACATTTTTCTTAAGCAACGATTCAGCGACGTCGGGAGAAGACCCCAGCGATTTAGTGGTTAAAACTGGAACGTCAGCAAAGTACTTTTCAAATGCTGATGCTATCTGTTTATCGGTTCTAATATAAGAATTGGCAATGAAAAGCTCACTGACACCATCGCGTTTTCTGACTCTTCCAGTTTCCGCATTAATAATATTCCAAGTCATTTTAATTTTATTACAGCTATTTCTAATCTTGTTTCTTATGTGCATTGACTTAGCCGTGGAACAGGAACTAGAAGTCAATATATGTACCAAGCTAATAAAGCGTGATAAAAACATTAACCCCCTTAACAAATTAATAAGCTCATCATAGCTGACAAGTGTTTTGTCACTTTCTTTCAAATTCTAAATTGAGTTTGAATACAGACTAGAGCTATAAGTTTAATATTTTTTATGCCCTTTTGTATACAAGTCGATTTCGATAAACATTACAAAGTTGAGATAAATAGCTCATACTCGTAATTAGACCCTATTTAGTAGTACCCGACGGTAGTACCCGACGGTAGTACTCAACGGTAGTACCTGGCGGTAGTACCTGACGGTAGTACTGGCGGTAAGAATGACGCTGATAATCAGGAGTAGATGACTCATGCGGATGTCGTGGGAGCTGGAAATGTAGCTGGGAAATTATTGAGTTCTTAACACAATTTAAATAATTTACTTTTATTAACATCGGCGTTTAACATTCAAAGCAGCCAGACTTCATAGGCCTCTATTCCTTGAAATGAAAACAATAAGGAGAAATATGTTTGAGTAAATTAATGGGCGGCCCGAGATCAATCTCGTGACTCTACCATTACATCAGTTCGCATGTAGAGCCCATGATAGATTTATTTCGCCTTACTGATTGCCATTTTCAAATATGATATCCCGATTATTAAGAGGTGTAACCATGAAGAAATATTACAAAAAAATGTTGAAATTTTAACCATACCTATATAGATCGCTGTTACCTTGTTACCCTTTGAACAAAGCTTTGTAGAGCACCGCAGAGCGAGCCGACAGAGTAGACAGGCGCGGTGAGGCGGCCGGAGGTGTCGTTTCATTTGAAGACAACATAAATCTCCGCCCTCCGCCCCGAGTGCAGGGTTGTCAACTTTATGATTCACTAGTGGATGCCCGCAGCTTCGCTCGCGTAGAATTAGACCCATTAACGACGTCTGCCCGCGTTCGGTTTGCCCACTTGACTTCAAAAACGACAAAGTTTCATAATAACTTTGCACCCCCGTTTTACCCCCTTAGTGGGTGAATTTTCAAAAATCCTTTCTTAGTGCTCCCCTATGTTATAAAAGGAACCCCTGTGCAAAATTTCAAGTTTCTAACCCTTATAGTTTAGGCCCTGCGTTGATATGTCAGACAGTCAGTCAGTCAGCTTCTCCTTTTGTATATACATATAGATAGAAGATTTCGTTTCATTTCTTTTACTGTAGTGTATTTGTTTAAAAGTTAAAAAAAAAGCGATCTTGCAGCAGCAAGCTTAGACAAACTCATAACATCCTGATCATATGACAAAAAAAAACAACTACTTACAATGAAAAATGCACTCAAAAACATATTTTCTAACCTACTAGACAGGTGGTCTGGCGACCTGAAGAAGACAGCGGAAACCGTTGGATTGATGGTGTAGGATCGAGAGGAGTGGCGTAGATTGCTGGAGGCCTGCGTTCAGCGGTGGGTAACCAAAGGCTGATGGGTGGACAACTTTGTTCTAGATCAGAATGAACAAACATACCCAGCAGAAGGCTTAGACGTTCGAATTGTTTTTGATTATTAGGTAGATGGTGGTCGGCAGACACGAATGAACGAAACGCTCGCTGCTGGTCCGGAGTCCCAGAGTCCGGAGGTGTATGCTGTGCCGCAGCAACTCGCGGCCGCCCTGCGGGTAGGGCTGCGCCCCCGCGAGCCGGTAATCCCGGCGCCCCGCGGCGCCCTCTATTGACTTGCTAATGTCGCGCGCCCCTACCACTGCCGCCGCGTGTTTATCCAATATTATCTGTCAACTACTAAGGCCCGGCATAGTAGATTACACAAAAATCCAATACAATTTAACAACATTCATAGCAGGGAGACCCTCATGATGTACGATACTAGCGTATCGATGCAGGCGTGTGCACATCGTGTGGAATTGTGGACGCCTGCATAATTGACGAGAGTGTGAAATCTCTCACATAATGAAAGTCATAACAAGCTTACAGATAGTGTGTAATCACCTCATAGCGAAATAAATTATTTGAATTTGAATTTGATAATACAAAACTGTTCGGAGGTACTGATCTACCGAAAAAACTTACAAATCAATGTTATGCCGATAATTTAAACCTTTCATAAGGTACTTATGTCTTTAGGCCCGGCAAACACACCAATTCGCAATAACCACGTCTAGAAAAATGGACCGTTTAGCTACGAAAAAACCTGCGGTAGGGGCAAGAGGGCAATAGCTCTCAGCTGGAGGGCGCGTCGAGAGGTGATCTGTGAACTGCGTACCCCTCCCGCCCCCTGCCGCCCCCGCACCGGTCATTACGAGTATTACGGCGCTTCATAAATATATTAGCTTCTTCGCAACCTCGGTTTCGGAAGTTCATAAAGTCTGGCTAGAGTGGTAATAGTCAGGTTATCTCAGGCGGCTTATCTTATTCAACGGGACTGTCGGATAACTTAATTTTGGCTGCAGCTCGTGCTACTGTGCGCCACGGGACTACGAAGAGGTGGTAGATTTCATGTACCATGCAGCTCGAGAGTTGATTTGATGTTCCACTTACCACATTATGCGTACTAAAATGTTCGAGCAATTTAAAGCAGTTAGTCTCCTTCCCTCCTCTCTTCTTTTCTCTGAAGCCCACATAATCCTCATGCTGGACACACGCCTCTTCCAAGGTGGCGTACCTTACTTGCCTTACTGAGCCTGGTCTTTGACTTTTCCTATCTCCCACGCCATGCGTTGATCGTCGCGGATCGCGTCATCGGGTTTCAATTCAATACGGTAATTTCAACCATAATTTCAAGTATTATTTTTAAAACTGTTTCGCATTGCTCAAAATTACCTACTTGTTATATCCATCCAAGTAATAGAGCGGGCGCCGCCGCGCCGGGCGGCCGAGGCTCCGAGAAGTGTATCGTGTAATAAATAGTCTTTGATAAGGCGAGGTAGCGCGGTCAAACTGGGTTTTGAATGTGTTTTATTTACGAACATTAAATATATAATAGAATTTGATTGAGGGGCTTTCATCACTCGATGCACAACATTCACAGGAAGCTTGTCGTTCTCTGTCGTTTTATTTGAGTTAAGTATACCTAACGTTAGTTTTAGATAATAAAAATATAATACAAGGTGCTAGAAAAACCACCAAAAAACCCCTTCATCATTTATTATAAGATTTTTTTGGGAATATATCCCTTAAATTATTATTTTACTCTACGATGCGCCTGACGCAGCAAGCTAAAAAACTCTCCTTTCCCCTCTAACGCCTTCTTGAGGAGCTGTGAGAGTAAGAGAAGGAATTCGCCGAAATACCTCGCATTAACCGACATTTGAATTTGATTTGAACTTCTGGCATTGAAATTCTTGTAAAATGTATTTGTATAATTTTTCTTTACTACTAATACTTTAATAATACTATATTCTCTACACAAATCCGCATTGGCGCAGCGTAGTGGAGTATGCTCTAGGATCCCGCAGCAGTCATCATGTCTGTGGGAATACCCGAACCAGCAGTGGGACGTCTATGGGTTGCATATTATTACTCTACCGAACAGTGATGGAAGTGGTAGACGAGTCGTTAACTATTTTGTTGTATTAAAACATTCAGTCATACACAAACAGTCATACACAAGTGACAAATATTCTAAGTAATTGAAACCTTAAGATATATTTAGAGCAAGCGGGGTCTCGCACAATAATTAAAAATTAGGTCTACAATACGGGGACAGATATCTCAACGCCTTATCCAATGAGTACCAATTGCTGCAAACAGACGTCTACTGGCTAATTTATTGATGAAACTAAAAGCGAAAAAACTGGCTTAGCGTGTGGCGAGGCGACCGGCGCCTTTCGGGCGAATATTTACAAAAATACCCGTGTACAAGCAGGATGTGCTTATGTTGGTGAGTGACGCGGCTGCGGCGGGCGTGCCCTGCCGCGGCCAATGGCGGCAGCGGGTCACAATTAATTTAGAAGTCATGCAGTTCGGCAAGGCCATAATGACCAGCGTGGGTTTTCCACGGCGGCGGCGGTCACGTGGCCGCGGCGGACAGCGAAGGACGGCCCGGACGCGAGCCGCTTCATAACTCATGTCTGTTGCGGTGTGCATTTTATTATCTAGACTATTGGCGGTGCCATTTACGTTTTTATATAACTTCAACATCATACACTAATGCTTTACGGACTACCTGCGGCTGTGACAGGCTTAAATACCTATCTCGGTGTAAACAAATCGAACATCGTGCTTTTAAGTGTTTTTGTAACAAAATCATGCTAGGGTTAGAATTGTAGAGTTCGAAAACCGGCTTTAATCTTTTATCGTATGTATAATAATGCTCTGATATTTGAATTCGAATAAGACTCGGATGTTGCCACGTGCATATCTTTATTTATTTAGCAATTCGATGACTCTTCGAGCGAGCATGATGACACATAGGTACACATTCTCAACTCTCCCACGAAGTTTTTGCCGGCGGCGGCGCCACCGTGACACATTCGCGCGGGAAAATGGCCCAACAGATCAGAGAAACCCGCGGGCGGCAGATGCCAGCGTGACGTAGCAGGAAGTGGTGGAAGCCAAGACGAGATCTATTGACTCAAGCCGGAACCACTGAATCACGGTTCCTAGTAAATATTGACTCACTTCCGCGCCGCACGTCCAAACCTCTACTCTACATAAACCGTGAGGCAACCGGCGTGGACCACATTATGCAATCTGTATATTTCATTAATGATATTTATTACTCAGTGTTAGAAAGTAGGTTGACTCGCGGACATAAAGTTGCAGTTTGGAAAGTACTTTTATTAAATCACTGTTATAGAGACGCACGTGGATCGCGGTCAAGGCATTCCTAAGGATATTCCTAAGTAGGAAGTATATATTGATTCATGTGACTATATTAAATTCAGCAACAAAATAACTTTAACAAAACTTGTGAATTTTAACAAAACAACGTTGGATTGAATATCTACGTAGAAAACTTGTGCGAAAAAGTTTTCATTCGATCTCACTGAAAAGGAATTCAGTGACAAACTATCCAATCATCCGGTTCCATCTCCCGGGAGATGCGTTTTGGCGCGAACCGCGCATTCCGGAGCGCACGCGCCGCGGTCAGCTCGTGCGGACACACGCGTGATTTGCGGGTGAATCACTAATGATATAATGATGCTCTTAAATTTTGATTTCCCAGTTAATGTAAAAAGGCAATTTGTTTTAAGACTCGTAAAATATTTTCATTTTATGAGTATCTTAATCTCGATGACTTTATTAGTAAATACTTATACCTCAACGTTTAGTCAGCAAAGATTCTGCTTTGATTCAGAATTCAAAAGAAACTTTGTGCAAAGACCTATATAGGTACCTATGCCTACCTACTTATTTATTTATTCATACTTAAACAAAAGGATAAACCATCCAATGCAATAGAATGTCGTGGTTAATTATTATTGGTGCTGGCGCAACGTGCACAGAACTAGGATCATAGATAGTAGAGATTGAATGTGTGCCCGCGGGACGGCCCCGAGGCGACCATTAAGATAGTAATGGAAATCAACTAAGATTCTCTCATCGATAGTTGTAATTCCAATTTTCGGACATTTTTCTCTTATATTACTGTTTCCCGGAAAATGGGTTTGATACGGGGTTGAAAGTAATCCAGTCCTGATCAGCTATTTCTAATCTAAAGCTTAATCTAAATGTAATCAGCTTATTGCAAAAAGCTGAATAGATTTAGGAAGGAAACAAAAAAGGAAATTAAAATTCTAATAATAAGTTTTAAGGGTTACCTAGGTCTGGACCTAAGGACATGTTACTACTCTACAAAATATAATATTGATTTTGTGTAAGTCAGGATTCGTTCCGCAAAAGACTACTGCCCCATGCATGGAATGCAGTGGATCTGGCGAGTTAGGTTAAGTGTGCGGATGAGAACAAATAGAAGGGACTGGCCGAAAGACCGTTATTATTTAATGGAAGGCCCACGTTACTACATGCAAATTGCAAATTCATGTTTTGTTGGTAATAAGTAAAGTACAAAATATGTTAATTCAACAATATAAAATCAAACTTGTCGACTTTTGTAATCATTATTATCACGGCAAAAATAATTGAGGTCAATTGGTGCGTTACGGCAGCACCGGTCAAAGAGAACCGAAGCTAGCTCTACGTAAGTGGTAATTACATACGTTACGATGGTGGTAGATCGATACAAGCGTTCTGCGTTCGTTTCCGAGAAGCTCTGAGTCAACGAGATGAACGGCGCGGCGCGGCGTGACTCAACCTCCGACCATCCATTCATAAATTTTTTGGCGCTAGCTTCACATACAAGTAATGCTTCCGCTACCTGACGCTAGATGGCGCTGTTACTAGCACAATGTAAAAAAAAAAAGTGCACCTAATTTTACATTAAACCTTTACGAATTAATAATGATGATTGGAGTGACTCAGTAGAAGATAAATAATATGTTAAGTAAAGTCTATGTCGATGAAGCCGCATGACTCCATCTAATGGACTAGTGCTGGTGTGATTTGTAATAACAGTAAGAAAACAGTAAAAGCGCGGCGTGGAGAGTCAACAATATAGAGACTTGTAGTGCCGGGCAAAGTGGAGGGCACAAGAGAGGACCAGAGAGAGGGACCGCGTAAAAGAGACCGGGACCGGTAGCTCTAGCATGCGCTGGACCGGGGGCCCGTATACCTGTTTGTCTTGTATTATGTGAACAAGAACAATACAAGAAACGATACAATGCTGGTCAGGTTGATGGGGTGCACGGGTGCACGCTATAATACTCACCAGACGGGGCGGAGGGGCCGGAGGGGGCGGCGGGCGCCTGGTGCTGCGGCAGCGGCGGCGGCGGCGCGCGGCCCGTGGCGGCGGCGTGCGCGTGCCGCATGTACGTGTGCAGGATGCGCGCCGCCTCGCCGTCGCCCGCGCACACCTGACACGCAGACCGACATATTAGCTTTCATAACCATCAATATCACGGGCGGGACGTTTATTAAAGCCAAAAAGCCTTTTCTGCTCTAAGGAACCCACCAATATTAGAACAAAAATAATTTAAAAGTACTGGCATACAATCATATGGGTTGGGTCGACATTAGAAATGTCTTATTCTCGGTGGTTCGGAGACATGTTCTATCTCTTAAAAATCACAATAACCTTCAACGGTTGCCTTCTGGCCGCAGGTGTCCTATAATCTCAATGAGCGAGTACCTACTACAGTCTACCGTCGTAGCTGGGAGTTTACACTCCCAGCTAATGTAGAACCTACACAGAAACATGCCGGTGCCCACTTCCAAATATCTTTCGCATCGAGCGCCTTAAATATCTTTTTATCAGTAAACTAGATTTTGCTACTGATCGAAGGTTTTTAAATATGTATATTTATTTATATGAGCTTTTTAACTTTTACTGATACGTTACGGTTTACCTATTCTATGCCGCCGACTCAATAGAGGTATTATTGTAACCACAGAACAGATAAAGGAGGATTGTAACCGACAAGCGTGGAGCTACGCTGTGGCAGCATGGCTCTCTATACTCCCTCCCGTCTCTGAGTAACCTGCACGATATGTGTGGACGTCTATACGACTGTGCGAAGTCAAGTTTCACGTAGCATCACAGAATAATAGTACAAGGTAGCATGCACGCATGATACTCCTACGTACATTTTGTTCCGATGACAGAGGCTTAAGCGTGCCGTCTTGCCTCCGCGGGGGAGCGTCGACGCGTGAAGTGACTGAGGTGGATTGAACAGTTTGGAGGGAGTTCGTCTCCCAAGATTCGACCCTCGTGACATGAGCTCGCGCGGGCATAGGTGGACAGGTGGAGGAGGGTCCGATAGAACACCGGATGGGTGCACCAGTACCTGCAGCCAGTTGTCCTCGGAGAGCTGCAGCAGCGCGGCGCCGCTGGCGGGCAGCAGGTGGCGGCGCGGCGCGCGCACGCGGAAGGTGCGCGCGGCCCAGCGCACGCAGCGCAGCACGTCGCGTCGCTCCCATTTCTCCGGATCTGAACACGCAACAATCAGGAGCTCGATACGTCCCAAAGAGTTCTCGTAATGTTACAAAGAGTTCTCGTAATGTTATTAACATGTGCTTTAAAGACCTCCGCTAGGTGGCCTAACCATCCCAGTCCCAATAAGAGTCGAGTTCGAAGCCTGTCACAATTGAGATGCGGGCAAAGCGTTATAGCATTATGACGGATGGGCGGTGCTGCATGATGCTTGCTTTTAGCATCTTCTATCATCGCCATAGGTCTCTTTTTTTTACAGATGTTAGACAACGCACACGCACACCGGCCACCCGGAGGTCAAGAGTCATTGTCGCCTACCACCGAGGGCACACCGGAGTATTCCCAAGAACGTCAGTGCAGTGGTTTCTTTTTACGCCTTTCTTGTATATCCTAGTGTCACCGTAGACTTAATTCTACACATGCAGAAACAAATTTATTCTGCAGTGTGGCAAAAAAACGCATACTGTTTGTTAGAGAACCGACACAAACTGAATTGAATTGAGGTAAGGGCTTGCGCTGGCTTCAACAGATCCCATAAGTCTCCGGGCTCGTGCCCTGTCTGTGACCCTTTGCCATTATCATTGATAACTATTTGCGCTGATGTTAACGCCTGACTAATGACTTTACGCCTGTATTTCACGCCTGTATTCAACAGTTATGTTTAGGTCCCGTAAGAGATTATTGCTACGGACACAAAACTAAACTCCGACCAACTAAAATTAATTTGACAAAACAATAATAAACAATTCATCATTTTTGGCATTAATTCCTAAAAAATGTAAGTAGGATTACCTAGAAAATAAGTAGTCCCATGGTTCAAATTTGGCTATAACTAGAGGCTACGGAACTCTACCTTTCTTTAAATACGTAATATGTATTGTAATACAATTTCCAAAAGCTACGAATAACTACAATAATTAATTTGATTAGATATTAAGTAAAGTGCATCAGGAGTCTCTCGCTCGCAAGGACCCGCGGCGGCGGCGGCGCGTGCGCGGCAGCAGTAGGCCTAAATGCAGGGTGCATTTATTTACGAGTGCTGTGTGGTATTCATTATTTAAATTCAATAGTGATAGATCCTTTTAATTCTAGACTCATAGATCCTTAGGTCTATCAGAGGATCTAACGGTCTACGATTAAATTAGGTTATAAAGATCATCTTTAAAAAAATGAGGTCACACGAAACCACGGAATACAGGATCAGAATACAGGTCAGTACTTAATCTAGTAGGAGTTTTATGTTCACAGACAACATGATATTGATATGACTACTGTCCCATTTTAGAGATTTCAAGGTTTTAGTTCCTTTAACTCTTTTTAGTTCAACTGAATCCAATTCAATAACCGTTTATTTCCAATAAACTGGTTACCAATGATCTCCGAATATTGTCATATTTTTTTTTTAAACAACAGGAACAAAATAGGATACCCGGATATTTAGTTGATATCAATTTATAATGCTTGTTAAAGTTGCTGCCACGAGGCAGGATCTCGACTGTACCGGGATCATCTAATGTTTCCAAATCATGTAATTGTCACGTCCAAATCATTCCAATATTCTTATTGTTGCTTCATAAGTTCATAACATTACTTACCTGATTTCAATCTTATAAACTACAGAAAAGCTTTTCACTTAGCACTGAATTGAACCAATTCGAACCAATTCGAACTGCACTCGGCGCGCGCTCTCCTGCGCATTTTCGTCTGCATCGCACACACGAAGCATCTTATCACTAAAATCACTGAACTAATAAGTTTCACTATCCACAGCTAAACTCTGGCAAGGACATTACCGCCGGGAACGGTGTCATCCCCCGAGTCGGAGTCTTCGGAGGAGCGAGGCGCGGGGTCCATGCAGGCATGTCGGGGGGCCAGGGTGGCTGCCGGGGGTGTCCGGGGTCCGGGGTCCGGCTATAGTCCGAGGGTGTCCGGGGTCCGCTGGCGGCGCGCGCGCCTCACACACTATAGGCGGCCGCGCGACCTCTCATCTGTTTTTATTCGCGAGCGCGCGTCACCGGTGTGACGTAGCGATTCGTCAGCCGCGCGGCTGTGACGAGGAAAACGTATTCTAGGAAGCTGCGCTGCACGCCGAGATGAAAGCTCGCGCGCTGGCCGCACTGGCCGCATTGGCCGCGCCGCGTAAAACGTTGACGTTATCAGGTGTGATTGCATCGATCATCGATAGATTCATAAAAACAAGTTTGGTGGTTGAATTATTGGTAGATCTATTTCTCGTGAAACAAGTTGGATATGGAGATAGATTTTTGTTAATTTAAATAGGAATCGCACATATTGCTGTGAACCGTATAAAAAGCTCGGTCATTATTATCACTACAGTTGCTTTCCACGCCATCTAGGCAGCAGGTGCATAAGTAAAAAGCGTACTGGCACCATTGGTACCTACCTACCTAACCATTTAGATGCAAATATTCATGTTCGCCTTCATAAATTCATATTATTATATAAGTCCTTTTTATCTCTGTGTGCTGTGGTAAATATCAATCATATAAATTACTGACTGCCACGTTGGCCTAGTGGTCGCAAGCGCATCTGCTAAGCTAGAGGTCCTGAGTTCGATGCCCGGATCGGGAAAAGTACTATTAGGTTTTTTATATGGAAATTCTCCTTAGTATGGCGGTGCCTGGATTTGCGCCCGGTGTGCCATAGGCCACCACCTATTTATTACACAGGACCTAAACATAACTGGTGAAAAGTAGGTGTAGTACGTAGTACGTAGTACACATTCCTGCCTATCTCATCGAGATATACGGACTTGAAGTTATGTTCATCATCAGCCTTTATTGGTCCACTGCTGGACATAGGCCTCTCCTAAACGACGCCACTCCGACCGGTCCTGTGCCTTCTGAATCCAGCGGTTTCCCACTGCCTTCTTCAGGTCGTCAGACCACCTTGTCGAAGGGCGGCCTGTGCTCCTTTTTCCATGTTTTGTTAATTATTGTTATATCAATTACGCAGCATAAGATGTAGGCATTGCCATTGTTTTTACGGTTTCATCACTGGCCATTTCAGTAGCTTAGTGCTACCACGGACTTGGTCCTTCCTTACTCTATGGTGCTACTATACCTTCACGACTCTTCTAGCCTTTCGTGTTCAAAAGTAGAGCAGACCCATTAAATGCGCTCCATGTGTCCAATGCCGATGAAGGAGCATTATCCACAAAGTGTTTTAGTCCACATTAAACATATAAATATGTGGAGTGCATAGCAGTGTGGCGGGGAGCAGAGCCGCACGTATCGATATGTAGATGAGCGGTGTGCGACGTGCGGCGGGCATCTGGGAAACCCGCGCACGAGTCACCAACTTTTTGTTATTGTTTATTTTTTATTTCAGTCGAGATTAAGGCAAGTTGACATTGGCCAGAGCTCTCACCTTCAGTTTCTCTGTTTCTAGTGTTATCTGGAGAAGCCAATAGTAGGCACACATATATGTTTAACTGGCTATCTACCACGACCCTTTCCTTGGTTGCAACAGAATGGTGGGTGTTAGCCACTTGGCAACGATCGCGGAATCGATTACAAAATTGTAAAAACTATCCATATTTAAGCGCCGGTATGATTTCATTAGCAACGAACGAAAGGTTTATTATGGGAGCTCAATAAAAACATACAGGCGCTGATGCGGTTTTGAAAATAAAGATAATATCCGTGGGTTTAATTTATCTTCAAATTCCACAAACATTCAAGTACCTACATCGCTCGACGTTGTGCTCGAAGTACCTATGCATTATACGTGGCATATAGTTAAGCCTAGAATGGAGATTGTAGAATATAGATTTTAGATCGATAAGAGTTTTTTTTTATTCAATATGTATTGGTGTTTTCAAAAGTAGGCAGCTACATTAATAACTTCTTTGGGTCTTTCGTACGATCTATTACTTCAATTTTTTATTCAGTTTCCGGACTAAGGTTGTAGCTGTCACAAAGCTGTCATCAAGTTGTCATAAAGGTGTCATGATGACGTTTTTAATTCATCAAAAATTAAAACTAGCGCAATGGATGGGTGGATATTTACATTTAATTGGATTGAATACTAGCTAAAATGGTAATTTACGGAGTATATATCGTGAGCAAATCGGGAGGTCTTATATTTAACCACGACCACAATATCCCTCGAGTGGAGACAGAGAAAACTTTCGGATATCCTTTGGACATCAAGCTGCAGTATGAGAATAAGAAAGTTGTCGTCGTTTTTGGACAAAGGGATGGAATTAATGGTATGTAATAATGCTTAAATTCTTCCTGGTCTTACCGCCCGGCTGCGGTAGTAAAACTAACAAATTGTAAGAATTATAATTCGTTTTTAAGGGATGTAACTTATGGTTTTAAATTTGCAGTTGGCCATGTACTGTTGTCCGTGAACGGCTCTCCCGTGAACGGGAGAACCACAGAAGACGGCAAGGATGTGTTCGATCTGGTACAAGCCAAGGTAAAACAATAAAAATTTGACATTCCTGCCTGTTTATAAACATGCATTATAATTCGTAAAAACATTTCAGGAGAATTATCCCCTCAGTTTGAAGTTTGGTCGGCCTCGAGCCACCACCAATGAGAAGATAGTACTGGCCAGCATGTTTTACCCCCTGTTTGCTCTGGCCAGCCAGCTCAGCCCCGTGCCCAAGTGCTCTGGTATTGAGGTTCTCACCGCAGACACCTTCAAACTGTCTTGCTTCCAAACTCTTACAGGTAAACCATTCACTAAACTCTTTAGAAGTAATTGAATAGTGACAAGATTTTTTTCAAGCCCCATCTTGTTACCAGATATAGGGTTGGGTATAAAAGAACCATACAAGTCAATGTGTGAATGTCTATTTGCAGGTGTAAAATTTATAATAGTGACAGACCCCAACATGCAGGGATCGGAGGTGGTCCTCAAGAGGATCTACGAGCTATACTCGGACTACGCCTTGAAGAACCCCTTCTATTCTCTAGAGATGCCCATCCGGTGCGAGCTGTTTGACACTTCGCTCCACACGTTGCTGGAGCTGGTGGAGAAGTCCGGGACGGCTAACTTATAGTCGGAGCTGCCACTTCTGGAGCTCATTTATTTTGCTAAGTTTGTACAGTTCTAATGTCTAAGCAGTATTTGTAAGGAATGTGAAATGTGATGGTTAAATATGAATGGTTATTTAATTTACTTTGTATATATTTTCTTGAAAGCTTGTCTGGACTAGGTGTAAAATGCCAGTCTGAAAACGACTCATTTCTTAAACATCAACTAGATTTTAATTTTATCTTTCAAAATGTTAAGCAAATCCAAATGTAGTGTTAAGATTGCTTAGAATTTTATGAAACAATACTGATCAATAGGAGTCTTATGTGGGGGTGTTGCAGAAAAAGTCATAGCAAGTTTACAATAAAAAATTTATTGATATAATAATAATTATTTATTTATAACAACGTCGCCGCTGCCGCTGCCGTTGGTACGACGCTCGGGACACACAAGTTACTCTATGCATAGCGCACTAGGAACCCTTATTCCTAACCGTACATACCCACTAAATATACATAAGGACACATCATGCAAGTATGAAGGAGTTACGTCTATTTGGAAGGAACAGAAACGAGAATATAATGATTTGAAGATAATCTCAATCTCAATGTATAAGGTAAATTCGTCTTTAACAGTCAATTTGGTCGCGGAACAATTATAGCATGATGCGCTCAGCGGCGCAAACACGACGCGTGTCTACTAAAATTCGATGGTCGATACACCCCGGAGTTGTATTAGAACGAAACCGTTATACCCGCGTTGTAGGTATATAAAAGACTTATTGATTTATATTACATACTAGCTAACCCCGCGAACTTTGTTCCGCGCAGGAAATAAATGAGTATATTTTTGATTTTATTTTTATTAGCATAGTACTTACATAATATAAATAAAACAAATTAATTATTTTAATGATTCTTTATTTTCCATTTATTTATATGTTTAACCGCTCTGATCACCACTTTGTAGTCCTCCTTTGTCATGCGCTCCAAAGCACTCTTGAACAACCTGACCAACGCATGAAGTTCATGAAGTATTTGCTGCAGATCTTGTTTATTGCTCTTTTCATTGCTGAATCTCTTGACGTCGATCATGTTGCCCATGCAGTATAATTGTAAAAAAATATTTTGTGCATCTTCGAGAGGTTGTAATGATCCGATTCAATGGTAAATCTGTCTGTCCTTGTATCTACAAAATCAAAAGCAAAGTCAGTATTACTGATTTATAAATATTTTTTTTATAATTTGCATACATAACATAGTAATAATTATAGTATGTTAATGTTCTACTTTATTCTTTGTAAGTACAAAAATTAAATAAATTAATACATACCTTTAATGTCGGATTAAATCCTCGTTCTTCCATAATGACTACCCCAAATCAGGTCATTTGGAAACAACTATTATATTTTCGAATGTTTGCTAGAAAATGTCGTGATTCTGGTGTTTCGCCAAGAAACAATGAATGTAGGTAATGGTTCAGGTGGCGGACAGTAATCAGTTCTGAAATCGTATTGAAACGCTGCTCGATTCAAATCAGTACTTGATAAATTTTTTCTTGTTCTTCTAAAATTATCTAGTTCTTGATCTCTGAGCTTTGATCCACGATTTCGCAGTGCCAACCTAGCCGTTTCAGTGGCTGCTTCGTTTTGCTCGTGATTGAGAAGCACGAAGTCGCCATACTAACGCGGCGCTCTTCACGTGCCCTTTGATTCGCAATGTTTCGAATCCTAGGTGGATTACGGCTTTGTCGGAAAAGAATTGATTGTCTTGGTCGAAGCATGGTATTGTTAATGATAATATCGACACAATAAGCTAATAGAAACTCGAAACAAACATTTAAAATGTACTCTGTAAAACAAACACATCAACTGGTCGACATCAAAAATTCCAAATTGTCAAAGTATCAACTGTCACTAAAAAATAAAATAAAACGGAACGGTGTAAAAAGTATCCTATAGCAGTCCCCCGGGTCTAAGGTACCTCCCGACAAATTTTCAGCCAAATCGGTTCGGCCATTCTTGAGTTATAAATGGTGTAACTAACACGACTTTCTTTTATATATATAGATATTAAAAGACTCTTTTGGTTCTTTTACTCATAATTATGCACACAATATTTTTTTTGTAAAACGACTTCGCTCCACTCAAATCGTAGTGCAGTGCGGTCGTACGGGCGACCGCGCCCTCGGGTCCAGCGGTCGGTATCAAAATAGAGCCAACACTAACATTACCTCTGCTCGCTATCAATATCTTAATTATTTAATCCAAAAGCCTTAAGTAACGCTACGGACAAGCGCAGGGCGCGGGCGGAACCCTACTCGACTTATATTATAACATATACTTTATCAAATTGCATGTCCCCGGCGAGAGACCGATACGTCAACACGTTGCTAAATACAGACATAAGGCAGAGTTCATACCATCCAATCAAACCACGTTCTCTTTGTCTGATATCACCAAAACGTTAACCGAGGTGAACGGACAAAACATCTACGGGGCTATCAACCTAATCCAAGTGATATTTATCCTCCTTGGGCTGACGTGAATTTTGTAAAAGGAAATGTTCCTGACATTCAATATTTCGAGGATTACTAATGAAATACGCGTCAGGCATAGCTTAACAACAAAGCAAGGAGAGCTTTGTTGTATTCAAGTTATTTATTCGAATCAAATTGTTAAATATTTTAACATCATGAGTACATTAGCCATCAGGTTAGTTCTTATTATAACCGTCCCCTTATCTCGTGCACAGCATACTTCAGATGAATCTTACACAAAACAAAATAAGATGCAACAAGAATAGCTATCCATCGTCAAATTTCCACACCAGTTTGTTTTCGTACGCGGCATCCAGCACACCACTCAGTGGCTGTCGCAACAAACACTTCCTAGGAAGGAAGTTAATAGTCAATCAAGTTTGGCTTTTTATATTACTATTTCATGAGAAAAAAGTATAGGGCATCCAAACAACTGGCACGATACAAATAAAGTACAGCCGCGTAAATATCTGATAAACACATCAAAACCAATGAGAGAAAACAATGATAACATATATTTTAAATAAATTATGCATGATATGTGACATCACAATCAAACGAAACAATCATATATTTCTCATACGAGTATACTCATCAGACAACTGAGCGCACCCCTGCCCGAGCCTCCCCCTCTCTCTTCCTTCCTACCCCTCCCCCTCCCGTAGCCTGCCTCCCCCCTCCTCCCGTAGCCTGCCTCCCCCCTCCGCCCGCGCCAGACACCAATTAAATATTCGCATTCGTCAGTTCTCGGGACAACTCATCAAAGTGGCCCATAATATTATTGCCGCGTGGAGGCCCCTCTGATCACTATCATAGCAAGGCTTGCTATGCAGTATAACAGCGCGTCACTACACAGAATGACAGCATTCCGCAGACGGAGATGTGCCAGATGTGCGGTCCAGCTGCTGCAAGTATCCACGACGGCGAGATAATAATGTCTACATTAAGTCTTATAAACCGCCTTTCTATTATAATATCTGTTCACTAATGCCCTATGTCATATCTGCGCAAGTCGAGGCCAGGCCAGTGGCCGATCAGGCTTGGCAGCATAGTTATGGTATTGTTTGTTAGTAATAATACAAGTAGTATTCAAGAAACGTGTACAAACAATATGATTATGTCATACAGTGACCTATATACTTTTAACGTGTACTTGTACAATTATCTTCAAACTCTTCAAAGCTTCAAATTGTGAATCTTAACATTGTATCTCATTTAAAATGATTCAGTTCCAGAGATAAAACTACTCGTTTGTGATAGACTCGTTGCTAACACCTCGTATGTCTCCGACGTATTGGCGACGCGAGTCGTTTGCAAAATGTAGGTACAAAAATATATCGTCGATAACCCGCCAGACGATCCAAGCTGCGCGCGACGAGGGAAACATCTAATTACAGGATTTATTGCATGTAACACACGTCAGCGAAGTCCAGGGTACACTCGCTTATTGCTCAACATTCCGCACTCTTTAAAATATGATCGGCGTACCGAAGCTAGACATAGACGAAAGGCGCCGCTCGTGCTACTTCACGACCTATGTACGCGCACGCACGCACGCACGGGCGCACGGGCACGCACGCACGGGCGCACGGGCACGCACGCACGGGCGCACGGGCACGCACGCACGGGCGCACGGGCACGCACGCACGCACGCACGGGCGCACGGGTGCACGCGAGCGCGCGCACTAGGCGTGGCGGGGGGCGGTGGGGGGCGCGATGGGCGCGGGCGGGTCGCAGGCGGCGCGCGGCCCCCACAGGCGCAGCGAGTAGTCGTCGGAGGCGGACACGAGCACGTCGTGGTGGCGCGGGTTCCACGCCACGGCGTTCACGCAGCGCGTGTGGCCCGCCACCACCGCGATCGGCTCCTCGCCGCTGATGTGCCAGATGTACACCTGCCGACCGACACGGTTATAAAGTTAGTTTAAATTTACTTAGCAGCTACCCGCGAACAAGGCAGCACCTCCCTCCCATATAAGAAAGCAGCAATAAAAATATGCACCACCACCAACACGTTTTTCACCAAAAGGAGGCAAAAGCATCCTCAGGGTAAGTTGACTCTCTAACCGACACGGTGTGTGTTCGTAAGTTGACTCTCTAACCGACACGGTGTGTTCGTAAGTTGACTCTCTAACCGACACGGTGTGTGTTCGTAAGTTGACTCTCTAACCGACACGGTGTGTGTTCGTAAGTTGACTCTCTAACCGACACGGTGTGTGTTCGTAAGTTGACTCTCTAACCGACACGGTGTGTGTTCGTAAGTTGACTCTCTAACCGACACGGTGTGTGTTCGTAAGTTGACTCTCTAACCGACACGGTGTGTGTTCGTAAGTTGACTCTCTAATCGACACGGTGTGTGTTCGTAAGTTGACTCTCTAACCGACACGGTGTGTGTTCGTAAGTTGACTCTCTAACCGACACGGTGTGTGTTCGTAAGTTGACTCTCTAACCGACACGGTGTGTGTTCGTAAGTTGACTCTCTAATCGACACGGTGTGTGTTCGTAAGTTGACTCTCTAACCGACACGGTGTGTGTTCGTAAGTTGACTCTCTAACCGACACGGTGTGTGTTCGTAAGTTGACTCTCTAATCGACACGGTGTGTGTTCGTAAGTTGACTCTCTAACCGACACGGTGTGTGTTCGTAAGTTGACTCTCTAACCGACACGGTGTGTGTTCGTAAGTTGACTCTCTAACCGACACGGTGTGTGTTCGTAAGTTGACTCTCTAATCGACACGGTGTGTGTTCGTAAGTTGACTCTCTAACCTACAAGGTGTGTGTTCCCTCCTGATTTGTAAAAACCTAAGCTAAGCTACATCCCATAGGCGTCCCACTGTTTGGCAACAGTCTCCCCACAGCCACAGCACAGGGAGGTCTCGAGCACACCCCACCCGCTGCTCCAAAGCGGATTAGTTGAATTAGGACTAAGTTCTTCAGAAGGCTTAAAGTTGGAAACAACCCGACAGCCTGCTGTCCCCCTGCACACCGGCGCTGGCCAGTGCTCACCTTGTTGTCCTCGCTGCCGGACGCGATGAAGTCCTGCTGCGCGCCGCCGAAGCACGCGTGGATGGTGAAGTGCCCCTGGCTCAGCCCGCGGAAGCGCCGCACCAGCGTGCGCGCCCCTGCTCGCACCCAACCACAATCATCATTACCAAGGGGGAAATTTTGAAAGTGGTATAAAGGAACCACCTGAGCCATACTCCCTTCAAGATTATATTACAAGTAATTACAACATTTGATTTGTTAAAGCCAATTCAAGAGTCATTGTGATTGTAACCCGGGCACCGGACCCTCGCGAACGATGTGCCCAGTTTGAAGCATCGGGAGCATCACAAGACCGCTCATGTTGAAAGTTAATAGTTAATCTGCAGATCTAATTCATTTTTTAACTGTCAAAAGACGGCTACTTATTGGTAGACACATGCATCAAGGACAGGAAATGTAATGTTTAGTAACCTTAATTTGTGAGCGCTTACATAAACATGTGTACAGTTAGCGGCACCAAAGTGTAGCTGCGACCATGAATGCGCAATTTGATAAAGCTATCGTTTTGAGCGGGTTGTCAGTCGTAAGCGCTGATCGGCTCGCCAGTCGTATGTCCCTCGCCCCCCGGATTTGGTTCCAGCGCTAGACTTCCGCGCCGCCAACTGTACATGAGTAGGTGTGTCGTGACTCACTGGTGTCCCAGAGGTGCACGCCCTGGTTGGCCACGTTGAGCAGCAGCAGCGTGTCGGCCGCGTTGAGCGCCATCGCCATCACCGCGTGCTCCTCCTGGATGCTGCAACACGCACCGACGTCAGCACTATAGCACTAGCACTTATTTTTATTTATTTTAACACTTATGCACGAGCACGCTGACTCGATGCACGGAGATCTAAAGTGCGTAACATCCGACGGCACATCGGCATCGGTATCGAGCTGGCCTGCCGTCGGCATGGCGACAAATATTGCCTCCCCGACTTCCCCGAGGTACCTCAAGTGAGGTAATAGACGATGACGTCATGGATGTTATGGACTTCTGCCGACGCTTCCAGTGCACTGACACAGCGGGTGCCGACGTAGCGTCGACTGCCGACGCCTCACGATTGAGTACATTACTACAGTTACAGCTTGTAGAGACAGGTCTGTCGTGTACTCACATCAACAATTTTTCATGTCCTTAAAATAGGTGTAGCATTCTTCTTAAATAAGTCGTAATAAAGCATTCAACCAATGAAGATGTTTCAATTTAATAATTACGATCGATCAAAATCAGTCCACAAAAATCTTTAGTACCTCGCAACGTCCATTCCCCGTTGGCGTCAGGGTTATGTTTGCTTTATTCAGGTACTCACGCACAGTTATCTATCGATTCCATTTGAACATCTTTACACCGTCCAAATTATAAGATTTAGAAAGAAGTAGCGTGTTGCAACACTGTCATGTTGCATCGACGTCCCACTGTTGGGCATGGGTTTCCCTCACAGACAGCTGCTGAAGGTTTAGACCATACTCCAGCACGCTGCTCCAATGCGGAGTGGTAAAGGGGGTAGTGGTCAACCCAGTGTCGAAAGTTCCCTAGCCGCCCAAAGGTCGACAAGGCTCAACGAATGTTTTTACCATTGAAAACATACGGGACCGGCGGCTTAACCATGAAATGTTACCACCAGCAGTCACAAACCGACCGCGCCTGTCGTTGCTTAACTCTGTCGATCGCAAAGAATTGCCGCGAGCCAACAGGCTGGGGACGCTACAACGCTACATAAGGTGGAATGGGGGGAGTACACTTAACGTGTCCTCTAAAGCACGGTAACGCCCATGAAATGTTACCACCAGGCACAAATCGACCGCGCCTATCGTTGCTTAACCCTGTCGATCGCAAAGAATTTCCGCGAGCCAACGGCCTGGGGACGCTGCAACGCTACATGAGGTGGTATGGGGGGAGTACACTTAACGTGTCCTCTAAATCACGGTAACGCCCATGAAATATTACCACCAGGCACAAACCGACCGTGCCCGTCGTTGCTTAACTCTGTCGACCGCATACAACGCTACATGAGGTGGGGTGGGGGGGGGTGGGGGGGTAGTACTGACAGGTTGCGGTCGGTGAGGTCGGCGAAGTCGTAGAGGCGCACGCGCTGGTGCGTGTCGGCGGCGAGCACGCGCCCGTCCGCGCGGCACGCCAGCTACATGAGGTGAGGTGGGGGGAGGTGGGGGGTAGTACTGACAGGTTGCGGTCGGTGAGGTCGGCGAAGTCGTAGAGGCGCACGCGCTGGTGCGTGTCGGCGGCGAGCACGCGCCCGTCCGCGCGGCACGCCAGCTACATGAGGTGAGGTGGGGGGAGGTGGGGGGTAGTACTGACAGGTTGCGGTCGGTGAGGTCGGCGAAGTCGTAGAGGCGCACGCGCTGGTGCGTGTCCGCCGCGAGCACGCGCCCGTCCGCGCGGCACGCCAGCTACATGAGGTGAGGTGGGGGGAGGTGGGGGGTAGTACTGACAGGTTGCGGTCGGTGAGGTCGGCGAAGTCGTAGAGGCGCACGCGCTGGTGCGTGTCCGCCGCGAGCACGCGCCCGTCCGCGCGGCACGCCAGCTACATGAGGTGAGGTGGGGGGTAGTACTGACAGGTTGCGGTCGGTGAGGTCGGCGAAGTCGTAGAGGCGCACGCGCTGGTGCGTGTCCGCCGCGAGCACGCGCCCGTCCGCGCGGCACGCCAGCTACATGAGGTGAGGTGGGGGGAGGTGGGGGGTAGTACTGACAGGTTGCGGTCGGTGAGGTCGGCGAAGTCGTAGAGGCGCACGCGCTGGTGCGTGTCCGCCGCGAGCACGCGCCCGTCCGCGCGGCACGCCAGCTACATGAGGTGAGGTGGGGGGAGGTGGGGGGTAGTACTGACAGGTTGCGGTCGGTGAGGTCGGCGAAGTCGTAGAGGCGCACGCGCTGGTGCGTGTCCGCGGCGAGCACGCGCCCGTCCGCGCGGCACGCCAGCTACATGAGGTGAGGTGGGGGGAGGTGGGGGGTAGTACTGACAGGTTGCGGTCGGTGAGGTCGGCGAAGTCGTAGAGGCGCACGCGCTGGTGCGTGTCCGCCGCGAGCACGCGCCCGTCCGCGCGGCACGCCAGCTACATGAGGTGAGGTGGGGGGAGGTGGGGGGTAGTACTGACAGGTTGCGGTCGGTGAGGTCGGCGAAGTCGTAGAGGCGCACGCGCTGGTGCGTGTCCGCCGCGAGCACGCGCCCGTCCGCGCGGCACGCCAGCTACATGAGGTGAGGTGGGGGGAGGTGGGGGGTAGTACTGACAGGTTGCGGTCGGTGAGGTCGGCGAAGTCGTAGAGGCGCACGCGCTGGTGCGTGTCCGCCGCGAGCACGCGCCCGTCCGCGCGGCACGCCAGCTACATGAGGTGAGGTGGGGGGAGGTGGGGGGTAGTACTGACAGGTTGCGGTCGGTGAGGTCGGCGAAGTCGTAGAGGCGCACGCGCTGGTGCGTGTCCGCCGCGAGCACGCGCCCGTCCGCGCGGCACGCCAGCTACATGAGGTGAGGTGGGGGGAGGTGGGGGGTAGTACTGACAGGTTGCGGTCGGTGAGGTCGGCGAAGTCGTAGAGGCGCACGCGCTGGTGCGTGTCCGCCGCGAGCACGCGCCCGTCCGCGCGGCACGCCAGCGCGTTCACGCGCACGCCGTCCCAGTTGTTGATCAGCGAGCCCTGCCACACGAGAACATGCAGACGATCGTGAAAATAACATTTTGACGTGACAACGTCTTATAAATTGGTTTGCCGGGTGACACTTCAAGAAACTGCGTTACGCTCCGCTCACGTTATGCGCTCACAATGAGAGCGAGTGAGAGGCACGCGTCCCTTCCACTCGGGCATGGTTAGCCCGCCTAAGAGCGAGAGAGACGATACGATACGAGACGATACTACTATACGAATGAATATTCACATTAAAATTATTTTACCACTCAAAGTCGTTGTCACGTAAAACTTTCGCCCGTATACCGACTTTACAGGCAACCAATATTTTTTGTTTAGTTTATTTGTTGGGTTATTTAATTGCTTTTGGTTGTTTGGGTAGTAATAATATTTAAGTTTTAAAGTAGTTACGCCACCAGCAGGACTACACGATTCACGGGGTCGCCCTGAAAACCAGCGGTCGTAGTATTACTGCGGCCAGTGCTGAGTGCGGCCCCTTTTCGTATAGTTTTGACTGCATTTTTCCTTTTAATTTAATTTTAATACCTCTTTTTCATTTATTTTTGTAATGCAGCTCTTACGAAATAAATAAATTTTCTTTCTTTCTTTTTCTTTCTAACACGGAGTAGGCCACCGAGCCTGACAGCCCAGTGGCTATCGAACTCGCCTCTCACTCGAGCGGTTCAGGTTCAAACCCCAGCGGCACGCACCAATTACTTTTCTAAGTTATGTGCGATTTAAGAAATTAAATGCCACTTGCTGTAACGGTGAAGGACACATCGTGAGGAAACCTGCATGCCTGAGAGTTCTTCTAATGTTCTCGAAGGCATGTGAAGTCTGCTAATCCGCACTTGGCCAGCGTGGTGGACTAAGGCCTAATTCCTCCCGTTCTGAGTTCACAAGCCGCATGAGTGTACTGACGTCGAGGCGGAAGTGGTAGAACTGGCCGCGCGAGCCGCCGCACACGAACTTGTCGGAGCCGGCGTGCCACGCCGCCGCCGTGATGGAGTCCTCCTGCGAGTGCGTCATCTTCACGTGCAGCTGCTCCGTCTGCAACCACAACATCACCATCATCATCATCATTATTATCATCCTCATCATTATCATCATCATTATTATCATCCTCATCATTATCACGTCCCATCTGCAGTTACACGACCAGATGGAGTGGCGCCGATTAGTTGCAGCCGGCAGTTGATTTCAAATTGATTGGATGATAAGATTGATTCTAAGGTCGTCAGCATTTGGAGTTGTGTATACTATCTGTAACTTAAGACCTTAAGCTTGAGAACATTCGACACTGGGTTGGCCACAAACCCCTCCACCATTCCGCATTGGAGCAGCGTGGTGGAGTATGCTGTAGACCTCCCGCAGCAGCGTCTGTGGGGAAGACCCGTGCCCGGCAGTGGGACGTCTATGGGTCGCAGCGATACAAACTGTAATGTCGTTTATGTGCAAGGGGCCCGAAAATAGATCCTTGTGGCACCCCAGATGTTGCATGGTAGGGTATAGATTTAAAGCCTTTTAACCAGAACGAAGGAAGATCTTCTCTCAAGATATCATGAGATTTAAACTGCAATAAACCCACCCAATATGATTTAATTGATAGAATTCAAATAAATAATGCTTCAAGCCAGGTAAGACACGCCGTACGGGTGTGGACAACAAGCATAGCAGTAGTTACCGCAGTGTTCCATATCCAGATGTCGGGCGAGTCCTCGGGCCCCACGGCGATGAGGTAGCGCCCGTCGGGGCTCCACGCCAGGTACGACACGCCGTACGGGTGCCCCTCCAGGGACTTCCTGCAACACCACCACCACCACTGTTCAATATTTTCCCGAATTTTCATAACCTACATCTGTGATTTAGGGCTTAGACATAACTTAAGTGATGAATGATCGACAGCTTAGCGGGACGACGCGAGGGAGTCAAAGGCCGCGTGCCAGGCCGCACCAAATCCCTAGCGCAGACGGACTCATCGTAACATTATTATTATTAGTAGTATTATTCATTATTATAGTTGTATCCAGTGGTTTCTTTCGAATCATCCTGTATACGACCTACAAGAAACGAAGTAGGATAGGAATGAACATATTGGTCCTTCGAGCCGGATTTGAACCAGCGACCAATGGTCTACAGACCGAAGAATGATCGGGCGATTTCTTGCAGTGATGCAAGTGGAACCCATCCCATGCTGAAGGTAGACGCTGTTACCGGAAAGAGAGGCGCTTGGCGACGGGGTCGAAGTCCCACAGCATAACCGTGTTGTCCTTGGAGCCCGAGGCCAGCTTGGAGCCGTCGGGCGACCACTTGCAGTACCACACCTCGTCGCAGTGCTCGTTCAGCACCTGGAACATTCGCCGCAGTCTTTTTACTTGCATGGAATTGTACTACTTTCAGTTGTTTCCTACCACGTCTGTCACTAAGTTTACCAACTGGGGACTTAACCAGAAATAACGTTGAAATGAGTAAATTTGTAGTTGACTATGGCGATAGATTACTTGTCTCCCAGAAAATAAATTTAAATCTTACATTAAACAAAACCTCCATAATAAAGATTTATATAAAATTAATGACTACTTGAACGATAGAAATGCTTGGTGCGATGTATCTCCAGCTCCACTTGTTCAATAATAATGTACCCTCATCAAATTAATTAATTTTGAAAAGAGTAACTATCGAGTCTCTTGCCGTGTTCTTCTCGGTAGCATTAACTTTGTGAACCGGCTGTAGATAAAAAATTTAATGACGTTCATTAAGTGTATACAAAACACCAAATAATGAAGAAAAAAAAGTGCGTGCGTACAAAGTACACATGTCAGAAGTGAAACTTCATTGGCGAAATATTCAAATATACACAAAAAAAGAATAAATATAAATATTCATTTGAAAGTCTTGTTATTTTATTACAAAACTTAAGTTATGTTAGTCTTTATAATGCTACGCTCGCCCTTTCTCACTCTTTCTCAATCGGTTTTAATCGCCCATCCTCTTCTTCGTCACGAACGTTGCATGCTGCGTGACGCGTTATTGCGTTTCATCCGTAAAAAATTTAACCCTCATGCGCCTAAAGAAGTTTCACATCAGTAAATGAATCTGAATGTGAGCGACATGTGGGCAGTGGCAGTAACCGCACGCGCACCTGCAGCTGGTGGATGGGGAAGGTGTCGGGCGAGCAGTGGTGGTCGGCCAGCAGCGAGAAGGGGATGTGGTCGGGCAGCGGCGGCGGCGCGGGGCGCGGCGCGGCGTGGAACCGGCAGCGCGCCGCCTGCTGCGCCGCCGCCTGCCCCAGCAGCGCGCGCAGCCGCCCCGGCGCCATCATCAGCGCCGGCGGGAGGACTGCCTGCACGGACACACACACACACACTCAAATAACATTTATGGACCAGACAAAAATTCAGGTTTCCTAAAGAATATTATACGAGTACGATTTTCTTGAAGGTGATTTACAACAGAGCGCCAGGCTAAGTTGTAACAGGAATTTCAATGTATGTGATTCTCATGAAAAGAGAGAACTTCAATCATGAGTGACGAAATCACTGACAAACAAAAGTGACCATCATCGAAGTCAGCGAAGTGGCAATGAGAGGGCAAGCCAAGTCGTTTGAAGGAGTAAATAATACCTGGCGGGGAGGAAAAGTTCCCTGATGGAGGGAAAACACCACTCAGAGAAATTATATGTCGCCTTGCGACAAAGTTGACGGACGACCTGAAAGACTGCGGAAATGGTTGTATTCATAAGGCACAGAGCCGGCTGTAGTGGTCGGTTAAGAGATACCTATCTCCAGCTGTATCTTATACTCAACCTAGCCGATACCTATCGCGTGCTCGAAAGACTAATGGACGGATGAAACTTGAATGACTTTGCTCCCCTCACCTGCACGCGCTGCAGCACGTTAGCGCGCGAGTGCAAGCCGCCGGGCCAGTGCGCTCGCACGCGCAGCTCGGCCGCGTCGGCGCACATCATGAGCGCGGAGAGGCGGTGCACGCGCGGCGTGTCGTGCTGCAGCGGCGTCAGCTCGTTGCGCAGCACGTGCAGCGCGTCCAGCACGCGCCCCGCCTCCAGGTGCTCCAGGTACTTCTGCTCCAGCACCACGAACTTCATCTCCTGCAAGACACACCAATCGCTTTTACTTTCCTATGATACCTTGCATACATCTTGACACCTAAGAGAGATGAGGCGGTCCGCCTATACAATGAGGGGTGCTGCGCGCAATATTCCAGGGCGGTACGGTACAGACACTGCGTGCAGGGTACCAGGGCGGCATAGCAAGCGAGGGGCTCACGGTGAGGTTGTGCAGGTCGACGTGCGGCGAGTCGCGCAGCAGGTCGTGCAGGGCGCGCAGGTCGTGGTCCGCCTTGACCCAGTCGCCGGCCAGCACGTGCTGGCGGAAGGTGGCCGCGGCGGGGTGCTCCAGGTGCAGCCCCGACTCCTCCATCAGAACCGCCGCACTCCGTCTGACGACAAACCGAATATTTTATTTGTACGTCATTTATATTTGCTAGAATATATAAATTACTTGAGCAGAGCAAACATTTATATACTATGCAACGTTATCAGTGACAGCTCAGTCCCATAAACCGCAAAACCATATTTACTGCAAGAACGGAACGCAAATTATCTCCCTCGTGAAACGTGTGATTGTTACCGCAGAGCGGCTCCACGACTTGTATCGGAGTTCCAAAGGGATAAGCTCGATGTACAATGTACAGCCGGCCAAGGTCCGCGCAGTCACTTTGCTACATCTCGCGAATCTTGTCGGCGGCCTTACATACCTACTCGTGCGACCTCACGCGTGCTGCTCGCGTGTTTCCTACAATGATCAATATTTTGTCACTCGCCTTCAAGTAGAAGTTGAGTGACAGTGCAAGTGTGACCCCGGATTAGAACGGAAAGAACAATGCGGGGCGTTACTTTCTGATCGAATGTCTTTTGATCAGAATGTAACGCCTCTTGAAACGTCCCTTTGAAGGCCAACGGGAGCATTGCTAGGATTTATAATACATACTACGATGAGAGTAACGAACATGGTTAAACCGCAAGCTGCAATGGCTGCAACCGAAACATATCTGGAGAGATGACCAACCGATGACTGATCGTCACCTACTCGATAGCGATTCGTTGCCAATGGTACCGCACCGAAGGATATCGAGCCTGGTTCAGTCTGGCACCGTCATCTGGTCGGCACTGGATGGCGGAGCCTGCTCGTTTGCTATCCTAAAATTATAACTGACAGCACATTGAACGAACTCTTCTAGCAGTTCGTGCAATGATTGAAATCAAAAAAGAAAAAAGTGTCGCAGCAAGTTGTAAAGTCGTGCTACACCTGCACGTTTCAATGTTATTTGTACGTCTTTTTACATCATTTTGAAGTGTCCAAGCAGAAGAGGTTAATTTATCGGCGGCACGATGACACGAGCCCGGGACGCCGCGCCGCCTCCTGATAATCCCTGGCCCCGCGCCAAGCCTCTATTTCAAAGCTTACTTCAGTTTTGCAACAAACGCCCATTTTGTTACTCTTTCATTTGATCTGGAGCTGGCGGCGACACGCTAATTCTGTACACGTGAGGTGGCAATTCGCAGACTAAGGCGAAAAAATGGAAAATTGGCTGCAAAACATCTTATGGATTATCATTTTTATGGGCAACTAATCAGATTGTTTATCGTGAGTCATGTTAATCATTAAAACGTGCATCCGTAACCCCAACTCTCAGAGCACCTACAATATCTGTGCCCCAACATTTCTTCAAATGAAACCATTATATTATATCGATCGAACTTCACACAGAAGTTCGTTTAATCATATATTAACTACAGTCAGTTCAAGAACTAAGCCAAGGTTGCCTGGAAGGGACTAACTTCTATGAACACCAAACAAAAAGCAAAAAGACGATATTATGTGGCCGCGCCCGCTTATAAACATGCTCTCTTCGGTTTTACTATCGTAGGTGACAACGCATATGTCCAAGGAATTACATTAAAGAATTTCTGTATACTCTTGAGAATGTTACAAATTAATTAGTCACCGTGAGTCAGGCCGCTCGCTCGTGTGGACCGACAGCGAGGCGGAGACCAAGCCCGCACTCCGCCCTCCGCACTCCGTGGGCTAAGGATCGTTGACCCTTAAGCGCAACCATTGCCAGCAATCAGCTGTCAGGCGCCTTGCAGCTAAGGCAGAAGACAGAAGATAGATACTCATACCTCATGCTAGGTGATAACTTTTGTGGATTGAAGTTTGCGGGATATTACTGACATCGTCAGTAATCATCATCGATGATCGTGAACGTTTTCAAGTAACTTAGTGTGGTGATATGGTAAGGCATTGTGTATCAACCAATTATAACGATATGGTAAAATTAAGCCTACCAAGCTCACCCAGCGCGCGGATCACTGAAATTAGGACACTTGGTCATTATAGCATTTAGCTGTTGCTTCGAAATGAGGCATCTTACCTCGGGGTTTGTGAGCATGTCACAGGGGATCGAAAACTGATATTCTTTACGTGTATATCTTTGGCAAGCGGCACAACAGTCTCAAACATAATCAGTCTCGGAAATAATCCAAATACAATTCTGTCATTAACATCAAAGTCTTTACAGACGATACAGAAGAAAGAAGAACTACGTAGGCGATGTTAGCAAGCGAACCGCTTGCAGGGTCTACCAGCGCGGCCGCAGCGCACCCTGGCAGCCCGCAGGCCCGAGCCACCCGAGGCCAGCCTGTGCCGCTACACGGAATATTGATTAGTTAATTAAATGTTATCGGACTCGCGGTTGCCACTCTAAAAGTAGATCCACTTAGTTACGGCTCATTAAAATGTAATTATATATATCATTAAAATTAAATTATAATAAGTTTCCTCGTGTAGCGTCCATAGCCCAATGGCTCGCTTCGATTCAATGTGATCGAAAGTTTAACGCAACGACGGGCGCGGTCGGCTTGTGGATGGGTGACCGCTAGTGGCAAAATTTCATGGACGCTACCGTGCTTCGGAGGGCACGTAAAGCCGTCGGTCCCGGTTGTTTTCAATGGTGGAAACAGTCTTTAAGCCTTGTCGAAGACCTTCGGGTGGAGCCAATCCGCATTGGAGCAGCGTGGTGGAGTATGCTCTAGACCTCCCGCAGAAGTGTTTGTGGGGGAGACTCGTGCCCAGCAGTGGGACGTCTATGGGTCGCAGCGAGCGAGCAAGTTTCCTCGCATCATTTAAACTTAGTACCTGGCACTCTCGAGTAGTATACAAATTGAACCTAACTTAATACAATTGAATTGGGAATTTTTTGAGAGATCCCGGATTGTCGCAAGTCGCGTGGAAATGTAAACAAAAGGTGACTCGCTGAGACATGCTTATTTTCACGAAAACTCAGTTGAAAGGATTTATTTGGTCACTAAATAAGAAATAATGAATTGATAGTAGGTTTACAACCAATGCAAATGTACTAGATCTAGACTTCCTGGTGGAAAAGCGGGCGACGCGCCGAACGCTTAGCAACAGGTGACCTGCATGTACTGTATAATTGTCTTTAGGCCTTCACCTATAAAAAAATCTAGGCTACTATTCCGTTGCTGAAGGCAGAATACTCATTAGTACAGAAAAAAAAAACTATCACGCTCATTAGGGATAATTAAGTAAAGTGAAGCACAAACAGATATGACGAGGTCACAAGACAGGCCACTCGAACCTTGGCGAGCGATGCCTTGTCGCATGGCACAGTAGTGTCGAGCGGTTATCTAGCCGCGACCCGATAGATTGTTCTACTTTTCCAAGTGTCACCGTCATTGATTCTTAGCCCCACTTCGAACATGTGCGACTTTGTGCGCGGCATTGAAATATTGCGGCAGTTTTCACTGGCTAGGGAACTGATACCTGACCCATAGAACTTTAAGATCCTGGTACATTTCCCTGGTACCTAATTGAATTAAAATAACATAAAACCGATTAGGTATGGATTTAAATTTGAAACCAAGCAGGTAGACTAGTAAATTTAGTCATAAGCGATTTTGAAAAGAGCTCACACGGCGAAGCTAACTGATAAAACAACAAAAAATTACAGCAGGACATTTGTTCAATTACCATTTCCTTAAGATCACAATAATAAAATCTTCACAGCAAAATATACTGTGGTGCAGCGGCTCAGGGCCCGCGCGAGTTCAGTTCATGCGATGCTCGGATTCCAGCGAAACCTCTTTTTGTGGACATGAGTATGTTTTCTGCTACAGACATTACGATTACGACCAAAAGTTAAGGCGCGGCGGACCTACAAATAAGTCGGTAAGGTATAATTATTTTAGGAACTCTCAGGAATGCATGTAGGTATTTGCTAAATAATACACCTGAGTCATGTTGCGAGAGACCGCGGTTCTTCAAATATAATCTGGTATTGCCGGTAACTTTCACGATATCAAATGAGGTCGTCGTCCTTAAAGTTCATCTCAGGTTTTCCGAACTGAAAGTCGACGCTGCAAGCCGGCGGCCGAGGTGGGGCAAAGGAACAAGCGACAGCCGACGGCTTCTGGAGTAGCGAGGAGCATTGGCCGGCGGGACAAAGCGGGGCTGCGAACTGTGAGCGTTCACCGCCCGGCGAGACGCCTCCACCGCCAGACGAGACGCGATCCTTCCTTCTGTTTATTTTTTAACTCCGACGAGATACGCTGAAAAGCCCGACTTAAATAATACACATTCAAATATTCCGTGGGGCTAGCAGATAACGACGGTGCGCGAACACCTCGTAAACAAACGTTCTAAAAGCTCGTACTGCAGTCGTTTCAATAAATTCAAATAAACAAAATTATAGTCCTTGAACTTTGCTCAGAAATAACAGTCAGTTTACCCTATCACAGAATTGTATGCCTTGTTCCTCGGATTCGAATAAATCGCAAAGGTCGAAAATTCAATAGTTGAGCATTCGATATTGTTGACTTCTTTACCGCCAGTTAACGACGTAGAATTCAGATTTCAGACAGAATTCTATTTTTATCACAATCTGCTGTTAATACCGTACCGATTGTCCGCAAATATGTGAGAATGTTCATCGGAGCTTGGATGGAATCATGGAAGCCACGAAGCATTTTCGCAGAACCATCATTCAAGTGGCGCGCTGTGAACGCACGGCAAGCTAAATCCGCGTGCGTTTCCGTTCCTCAATCTCAACAATCTCAATCGAACATCAACAGGTTGCTCATATGAATGTTTAATGAATCCTCATTTACAAATTCAGAGAGCTTCGTGATAATATTTACGTTTATAGCAGCATAGGGCGAAAGGTCTGAAATGAATCGAGCATCTCGTGCAGAAGGACAAACCAATGCTTTGTGTTATTTTATTCATAAAAGCTGTTGGTCGTTTTACTAGTTACTTGCAGATTTAAAAAAAGACCTTATTACATTAGCCTTTACATGAATCTTTTTTAAGTAACCAGGCTAAGATCTTGGACGAAACTTCTGATTAGTAAGATTCTTTCGTCATTAAGTTGATGTTATTATTTCTTTGTCTAGTTCTTTTCAATCAACGAGCCGCTATTCGTTCTATATCTAATTTCAGTCGAGGTAGTCTACTTGACGCATCCCGCACACGTCGCGACCGCTGCATCGCAGGCAGTTTACAGATCTAACAGTAATAAGAAGGCCTATCCTACATCCTGGCCGCAAATGGGCACACTGTCACATTATTATTAGTAGCTTGATAGGATGTATTAATATTTGAAGCTACCACGAAATGCTGCCGCACAGTATGACATGTGAATGAAACCGAATGTATTGCGCAAAAATTGCGTTAAAACGCGTATTGAAGTCATTAAGACGATCTAATTTTTCAAATAAATATGAGGGTGCCTTAAGGTTTATAACTTCAAATACCAAACAGGCAAAGTGAGCTGTCTACAGTGTTTCATTTTACGAATATTTGCACTACATATTTAGATAGAATTTTTTAAATACATACTTAAATAGACAATATTAATATCCAGGCACAGAACAAACACAAGTGTTTGACACATGAATGTTTGACCTGAGTGGGATTCGAACCCAAAACGCCTGACATAACAGGCTCACTACCGATTGCTCCAACAGGCCTGTTGAATTTTGTTTTATTGCTATGCTTAAAGAAGCTAGATTAGACAACATTCACACTATGAGACAATCATAGTAATTCTTTACGTAATAACATTGATTGCATTCATTATGGAGCAATGAAACTAATCTTGAGTAAGGCTTACTTAAACAAGGTGCTTATAATTAAACATAAACATAATAATTAATATTCACAAAAATTGAGGCTAATCACCTATATAGAACAAAAAAATTGCACTAAATGGAAGCAAATAACTACACAGCCACATGAGTAAAACAACTTGCAGTTTGTGCTGTGGAAACATACTATATTTATTGAGTACTTAAATTTGATAATATAACAAGGCATACCATAGTAAAACATGGTCATTTAATCATCATCAATATATCATTATTTTAATCAATATAATAATATAATAGATAGTATTGAGTATGTACTTAAATTAATATAATATAATCATTAATATAGTCATTTGATAATTTAGCAATTAATTAATTAATTAATTGCTTCACCAAGAATGCTAGCAATGTTACAGGGTCTGCAACACTACACACATCTAAATTTAGATAAACAATAAGTGCTCCTACTTGTTCACATGAATAATGCATTTCCTGTAGTTGCTAGTAATACAGCCATTGGCTGCAATATTTTTCAAAATAAGTAATTGAATCTCAAGGCTCTTAAGACATGCAATTGTTATTGTTTTCCACCATTTTCAGACAGTTGGAATGCTTTGTCACTTTACTCTTTGTTTAAACTTCTTGTAAATACTGACAACACCTACATAAATTGGCACATTACTGATGAATATTTCATGTTGTTGTCAAGTAACAGGTTAATCACCTTGTTTACAAAATACCTATCATCAAACAAGCTGAAAGACAAAAATTTGCCTCTATCCAATAGGACAGACACATGTTCTGGCTACTATCAAAATAACGGTTGCATCAATATATTTGTAACATTACAAGAAGAATGACAGAGAGAAAAATGTTTTCAATACAAAGAAGCACTGTGTAAACAGCCCCCGGAATCCCTGCGTCCAATACGAAATGCTTCTTTATTAGATCTAAGGCAGATGTAGCACATGGATGCGAGGAAGGAAAGAGTACTCACTCGAGTCCAACGGAGAGCAGGTGCTGCCCGATGAGGCGCACGATCTCCTGGTCTGTCTGGCCCATGCGCGGGCCGGGCTGGAGGTCGCCGTTGCGCGCGTCCCCGTTCAGGTGCGGCGCACCGTTGGAGCACGGCTGGTGCATCGCGGGCGCTGGCGACCGCCTGCGGCTGCGCTTGCGCGGCGGCCGGTGGCCCTCGTCCCCCGACTCACTGGAGGCCAGGCTGGCCCGCTCCGCTGCGCGTGCTCGCGCTCCCCGGATCACGAGCCCCGCCGCATCGGCCTCGGCCCCGCCGCCCCGCACTGACGTCACGCCCGCTACGCACCACCCGCGCTCAATGGACCATCTCCCTTTGTTCACTGCGGAACGCTTCGTAATTGTTCCCACGCTTAACGCTCTCGCCCTCCTGCCTCACTCGATATCTCCACGGAAAACGGTAGGGAAGGTCTCGACTCTTGACAGGCAGTTGGATCCGCAGGCTACACCAGCGTACACAAAAATCAGCTGAATAAGAAACGACAGCTGTCTATGTTCGATAGGTGCAACATCGCCCTTGTTTCCGTTTCGGGTGACGTTCGTGCGTCGTTCGGTCGCGCATCGGCTAGAGTCGTCGTGTGCAATCTATGACCTCAAAATAAAAATATTATGAAATGAAATGTGTGAGTAAGAAATGTGCAAGTTCACAAATAAATCGATTTCTTTAGCTGTGCCAATAAGTGCCAAATCATGGCCTTCTTAATTTATGCCTTCTTCCAACGACGACAGGTCGATTTGATGAAATGAAATAGTAATAAAATTTTAATTTCTTTATATTGGAGTGGACGACTAGACACAGATAGCGCAAGAAATTACTCTGTGAAATTAACGCACACAGCACAGAATCAACACAATTTAATTATTTTATTATCCCATAATAATTATGTGTATAATCTATGACTGACAATAATTCAAAACTGCTCTCTGCTCTGTGACCACAAAACAGAAGTCAGAAATCTGTGAAAAAAATCACAGATGTAGAACTATCGAATGAAATGAACATTCAACAATCTTCATTCTTCAAATTATGAAAAGAATGAATCTATTATTTTATTTAATATTATTCTATTTATTTAATGCAAAAACTCTAAAGTAAATTAAAAAAAGAATGTCTGAATCAAAAAAAATTTTAGTCAATTTTATATTACGTACATGCATGCATGAATGTTTTCATGATATGGTTTCAGGACTTTCAGGTATAATTGGATTCATATTCATTCTTAACGTACGATTTAACCTTGCACACAGCAAATTCGAATTTTGTATGAATGAAGTATTTCACTGATCAAGGTCATAAGCAAATAATAATTACCATAATAGCTCTCTCTTTCTAAATACCTTTTCGATGACGCTGTGATGGTCTGTATGTCAATACAGTAAAAGTCCATTCGAAAAAAATCTCCACATAACCACTTTTTCACTATAAAGGCCAAAAGGGTAATAGTTGTCGATTCCGTAAATAATTTAATCTGTAATAAAAGAAAAAAATTGTCTTGTCTTGTCAGTAATATTATGTCAAATGTCAATCACACACGTGAAATGTCAGCATTCAGCAATTCAATCATCAATGAAATCAACTGTTTTGGTTTTTTTTTTTTTTTAAAGTAAATGAAATTGTAATAAAATTGAACATAACCGGTTAAATAGAGATGTTTGTATTAAAGATTATAATAATCTACTTATTTATACCTGCTAGTAATCTACAACTTTTAATTAATGTTCGAAATCAGGTGATTTCTAGTTTCTTTTTCTAATTTTTGTTAGATTAACAAAAGAATTACATTGTGATCACGTTTATTGCATGTTTATCATAGCTTATTTATAAAAGTTAAAGTTTAAATTAATGCATTTGCAGGGTGGCGATGTTATACAGGAAACTATCACAGCAAACGTGTCCGAAGACACGGTCACTCTCGACTTCTTGCGGCCGGACGGTGTGTTCGTGTCTCAACTTGTTGATTTCTCTAATGTGAGTTTCACTTTTGCACAGCTGCAATTAACAAAGAGCACTGTATATATTTATATAAGAGTGATGATAAATTGCTAAGTCCTAGGTTTGTTCCTCGGGTCGGGCAAAGTATTATTGAGTATTTTCTGACTTGAAATTTCTTGCTGTAGCTTGGTGTTTGACATTGTGCCTGGTGTATGGCAATAGGCCCACTAAGATGGGATCTAACCATACTGGTGAAGTGGGTGTACTACACACTTCTGCGTACCCATTCTGGAATTACAGGCGAATTATATATTAAGAGTGACTTTATTTCAGGAAGTGGAAGCTATGAAGGTTGTGATTCCTGGAGAGGAAGAACTGGGGCAAACCGGCCACCAGACCCTCTGCTTCCTCACTCATGCTGCACAAGCTGACTTTATCGCCCCCGATGCCATGGCTAAGTTGAGACAGGTATGCTTTAAATAATCCAACAGTAGAACAATGGAAGGGTAGTGGTGGATGGACGATTAAAATATTCATGTCTCAAGAAATATTTAAATGGTCAGCGATTCTTAAGCTTTTATATGTGCCAATAAATTATGTGACTTTGATATAAACTTAGTTGAACTCATTCGATAGCTATAACTGGTACATCAATGCACAGAAAAACCCAGGCACGGTGCGCGTGGCGGAGGAGGACAAGGGCTGGCGGCAGAGCACCGCCACGGCGTGGGCCGCGCGCGCCGCGCGCCGCCTGTCGCCCGCCGCCGCGCGCCACTGCGCCGCCGCGCGCGACCGCGTCTTCCTGCGCGCCGCCGACCTCGCGCGCTGGCCGCCCAGACCAGGTGCTTATGGATGTAACAGGGCTGACAAGATGTCACCACCCATGCACATGCACTACCCGTGACAACTGTAACAGACTAATAGGAGTCTCCTAACTGTTCACACACTGTTCCCGCTGGTGGAGACGAAGATACATTGTTGAACGACCAACACCTTATCCCATAGTGATCGGTCAAAGTTATGCCTTCTAAAGTTACAAACACAGTGTTATCCATACCCCAGGGTTGTTTGAATTCTGAAGCTGTTAATCTTTTATATTCATCAGTTGAACTCTTGAAGCTGACCACCCTGTTCGGCGATGCTTAAAAGGTCAGTAGGAACAAGCAAGAAGAGCATTCGAAAAAACATAGACATTGGTTACATGATACACTGATAACAAGAAAAATGGCAGGATGTCAGTGTGGGCCTAACTCTGAGTCTGTTTCATTTTCTGGAGCGCTGACTTTGATAGGTGGAGGTCGATTATAATAATAAAGTGGCGATTGTGACCATTGGACGGTTGCAGGCGGCGAGCAGTCGTCGTACGAGGCGGACGTGACGCCGTTCCCGGAGCACGCGCTGGGCGCGGCGGCGGCGGACGGCGCGCCGGCCGCGCCCGCCTGCCTCGCCGAGCCCGACCCCGCCAAAGACTGCATGTGCCACTTGGAGGTCAGAGAACCAACATCATTCTATACTAGTTTGCTCGCACCTCAGCCTGCATCAAATCATTTCAGTGGTTTGTCCATTTCACTGAAACTGCAATTTTCCAAGTTTAAAAGTAGCCTATGTGACTTTGTAGCCATACTAGCCATACTAACTACAGCACAAAATTAATTGTTATGTGATTTAGAATCTCTATCTGTAACCGTTACCCCTTGAATGCCATGAGTGTGGGTCCTTGAGGACAATTTAACTTTCTATTGTCTCCATAGATTATTGAGTATCCAGTAATTATTATATTTATGCTAAACTTTGTTACTTGGGCAGGTATGTGTCAACTGGTACCCATGTGGATTGAAATACTGCAAGGGCAAGCCCCAGGGAGGCCTGAGCTACCGCTGCGGGATAAAGACCTGTCACCGCTGTTACCGATACCACTTCTATGTTCGCCGCCGAGACTCCTGCCTCTCATACATTTGACAGTACGCCCACAACTGGAATGTGGACAATATGCTGCATTATCATCTTGAACTAATGGGACGCTATTCCAGGGTGCTATATATTGTAATACTAGTTGCAGCACTTATTTTCCATGTCATTTAACCTGCTATGATATATTGTGTACATTGATGTAAATATTTTGCTACTATTTAATTTATTAAGTACATAATGTAAGTGTAAAAATATAAAACTTCTATTTATGAGTTGTCTATTTATTGTCTATCTTAAATTTTTTATATCCTTAATTAGTGGCATCCTGGAAAAGGTTCATGGCGATTCTTCCTCAAAACAAACTGTACTTTTCTTTCCATATCCTCGTTGTAGATTGCTTTGCATGTTTCATGGTTGATTCGTCTTCTTGTCTGCAAGAACAGATTGAAGAATGAAATTACTCTCTCATTTCAAGGACACAAGGAACAGTAGTGTGTGAAAAGAAGTTTACTAAACTAAAATAATTTATTTTACTGTCACATGATAAGCCACCATTAACTTAATTAAGAAAAAATCGAAAAAAACAGTTTCCACTTTCTGTATGTGACCCCAACCATTGTATTCAACCCAAAACGTAATTCTGGATATTACCTGCACGACTGGTCACGGAACAACCAACTTAATTTCTTTTTAAATCTAATAGGTATTTTGTATGTTTACCAAGAGCCTCCTATCCCTATTTCTGTACTTCCATTTAGCTTGATTTCTCATTTTAATTTCATTAAAGTCTTTTAAGGTAGGCCTTGCATGTAACCCTTCACGAATACAGAAGCGAAGCGGTCACCTGGAAGGGCTTCTCATAGTATCTGGTGAGGCGGTACTGCTCGAGGATGCCCTCCTTGCCCAGGATGCGGTTGACGAGGCGGCAAGCATCGTCCACGTTGTTGTTCCGCACGAACACCGTGCGCGCGATGAACGCCGGGTGCCGATTGCTCAGTAGACGCACGGTTACGATCATTTTGCTGTAAAACGCTAATACATTCGATTAGATTTTCTTTTCAGTTCAGGTTATTTTTATTTTGACATTTACAATAGGGATGTTCGATATACATCGATGTATCGAAAACATCGATGTTTACCATTCGATACATCGAATCGATTCGATACATCGCTACTAGTCGATGTTTAACGATATATCGATGTATTTTATTCGATGCATCGAATAACCACCTCATAATATTTATAAGTTTTCTCTAATAGTAATTTACAATTTCAATAAACTTACACGGATAATAAAGAGCATGTCATTAATAAGATCCACACAGCATTTTTAAAACTGAAAACGTTATACAGGATAAGGTTTATTGGCTGAATACATCACCCTATACCTAAATAAAAAAGGTTTAATTAATATGAGCGCGAAAAGAGAACCTGCACTATGCCTGCACGGTGCATAGAATAATTTGGAATAAGAATCCGGAGTACCTTTTTGAAAAACTCCACTGGGTTAAAGATCATTCTTTTAGAAATCGTCGCCCGAACACCGAACATACAAACGTTACTCAAAAAAGCACAGAAACATTAAAAGCCAAATATAAATCGGCACTATTAAGAAAACCCCTCCACCAATCCGCATTGGAGCAGCATGCTGGAGTATGCTCTAGAAGTCTAGACCTCCCGCAGCATAGTCTGTGGGGGAGACCCATGCCCAGCAGTGTGACGTCTTTGAGTCGCAGCGATTAAGAAAACAGCTTGCTGTAGAAAATTTGAAACACGCGCACTGGAACTGTCTACAACTAAAAAAAATATTTTCTTCCACTAGCACCTAAAAACTAACCCTTCCTTTAATAATTAGTTCGGACTTGCACATACACATATACATACCACACACACACACACACACGCACGCAATGCAAGAGTGACGTTCTTGGCAAAGATTTTTTTTTGTTTGTTCTGTATAAAATAAAATAAAATAAATTAGGCTACATTTTAGTAGGTTAATAATTTTAGTTCTACTGTTTATCAGCTGGTATGGGGGAACAACGGACACATACCCGCCTTCCACCTCAGGCTATAGGGGCTGTCTGAAAACCAGCGCTACACGGGTCTCCTAGCCCCGCAGTAGCAACAGCTGAGACAGCTCCTGTTGTCATTTTGTTTTAATTTTTTTATGTTTTTTTTTGTAATTCCTACCACTATGGCAAACATACCTAATTACAAATTAAACATTTGAATTTGAACATTTTAATTTGAATAATCCATAGACCCGTCCATATAACGAAGGTCGCTTGTGCGTATACCTATATAATGCTGTATAGCGGTGACAGCCAGTGGCTATCGAACTAAAATTCGGCGGGTAAATAAAATTTTATTTCTCCAAGTTTGGAAAGAAAGTATTGGGATTTTTAAATTAATTATAATTCTGTGATTACTTATAATTATTGTACTTGATTAAAATTGTAATTTTTGCATGTCTCTTCAAAAAAAAATTTTTAAAAATTAAAATTTCAGATTCTATTTCATTTTTCTGTCCTATATTTTGAGCTATAACGCTATTTTTAAGGGACACTTAAAAAAACGAGTTATATCAGAATCTATACTCATTTTTATAGAAATACATATACAGGGTGTCCCAGAATGAATGGATAATCCTTGAGCCCCGCACAGAACAGCTCTCCAGCGCTTAGAAAAAAATATCAAAAAAAATAAATTCCAAGTGATACCCAAAATATGATTTTTTTTAGAAAAACATACGTTATTTTAGCTTTACTTCACATTAATGTGCACAACTGCCACAAATTAATGAAATTCTTGGTGTTTTTGGTGTCATTTTATTCCCGATAGACCATACTACTAGAAATACATTAAATAATATAAGTATCTGTGATACTTTTTTTATAAAAAAAATAAGAACTTGAATTTTTAACATGAAATTTGATACCAAAATAATTTTGACGTAGTTTGAGAGTGTTTCATGTAAAAAAAAAGTATGAAAACGTAAGTGTCCAGCTATTTTAAAAACATGCGCAGTTAATACAGATTAAAAAATGGTATAATATATCATTTTATCTAATACAACTACGAAGTTATTGCTATTGAGATGCAAAACGAGTAAATACGACTAGAATTAAAAAGTTAATGTCTTAATACATTTTAATAATAATAAAACATTTCAGGTGTCGCTGCGACCCATAGACGTCCCACTGCTGGGCACGGGTCTCCCACACAGACACTGCTGCTGCGGGAGGTTTGTCGAAGACCTTCGGGTGGCTTGAGAACATTCGACACTGGGTTGGCCCTAGAGCATGCTCCACCACGCTGCTCCAATGCGGATTGGTGGAGGGGTTAGTGGCCAACCCAGTGTCGAATGTTCTCAAGCCACCCGAAGGTCTTCGACAAGGCTTAGCGACTGTTTCGTAGGAGGTAATGGAATCCCATTGGTTACAGAATGATGGCTGCATATTATGGTACAAACGTCCGGGCTTATTTAAATGCCACGTATCCAAACAAATGGATTGGTCGTTTGGGTCCCATTCTGTGGCCTCCTCGATCTCCAGATTTAAACTGACAGGATGTTTTTTACTGGTGCTGTCTAAAGGAAGAAGTGTACTCGAAAACAATTTCAAATGAGCAATTACGCAGCCGTGTTCAAGAGGCCGCTTCAAAAATAAATGAATGACTCTACGCACGGTTTCTTAGTAGAGCCTATAAAAGAAGATGTCGAGCGTGTATTAGAATCGGTGGCAGACAATTTGAACACCTGTTGTGAATAAAGATTGATGTTATGTACACCTGAAATGTAGCGTCCATAGCCCAATGGCTCGCGTCGATTCAATGTTAATAATTAAGAGTTAAACAACGACGGGCGCGGTCGGTTTGTGGATGCGTAAGCGCTAGTGGGTGCGGGTGGCTTGAGAACATTCGACACTGGGTTGGCCACTAACCCCTCCACCAATCCGCATTGGAGCAGCGTGGTGGAGTATGCTCTAGACCTCCCGCAGCAGCAGTTTCTGTGGGGGAGACCCGTGCCCAGCAGTGGGACGTCTATGGGTCGCAGCGACACCTGAAATGTTTTATTATTATTAAAATGTATTAAGACATTAACTTTTTAATTTTAGTCGTATTTACTCGTTTTGCATCTCAATAGCAATAACTTCGTAGTAGTATTAGATAAAATGATGTATTATACCATTTTTTAATCTGTATTAACTGCGCATGTTTTTAAAATAGCTGGACACTTACGTTTTCATACTTTTTTTTTACATGAAACACTCTCAAACTATGTCAAAATTATTTTGGTATCAAATTTCATGTTAAAAATTCAAGTTCTCATTTTTTTTATAAAAAAAGTATCACAGATACTTATATTATTTAATGTATTTCTAGTAGTATGGTCTATCAGGAATAAAATGACACCAAAAACACCAAGAATTTCATTAATTTGTGGCAGTTGTGCACATTAATGTGAAGTAAAGCTAAAATAACGTATGTTTTTCTAAAAAAAATCATATTTTGGGTATCACTTGGAATTTATTTTTTTTGATATTTTTTTCTAAGCGCTGGAGAGCTGTTCTGTGCAGGACTCAAGGATTATCCATTCATTCTGGGACACCCTGTATATTTTTAGCGATGTATCGATACATCGATGTATCAATTCGATATATCGAAAAACATCGATGCAAACTTTCCGATTGATACATCGAAAAAAACATCGATGTATATTTTAAATGGACATCCCTAATTTACAATGTCATTTGCAATGCAATTTGATGTCTGACAGCTTTTGTCATCTTTGTCACTTTTTTTCATTCTTTTTTTATGAGGCGGATACAGTTGGCATTAGGCATTGTGTTCCGTTCGTTACCATTTATTTATTTTTATTTTTTGGTTTAAACCAACGTTCACAAGAATAAGCAAGGAGTAACATTTTTCCTTAAATCAAACAAAGAAATTGGAGTGCGGCGAACTCCCATTTCTTTGAAATCAACAGACAGTCATACGGTGAAGCATGTCATTTCCATTGTCATTGCTGCCCATGGAAGTAGTTTCACAACCTTTTATTATTAATTTACACGACAAATAATTACAAAATAATGGCGAATGAGAGTGAGATAAAATCATTGATGACCATATCGTCGAAATCGGAAATGAGTTCCGCGCCGCAGTCGCGCGCCAAGTGGAGGAACGCGCCCCTTCACGACCGGTGTACGATCATCGATATGGTTAAGATCAAAGAAGCGTTTCAAAATGCTTATCAAAATAAACTGCTTCCGAATGAATTCCGGGATTTGCTTCGAACTTTGTTAAATGTGGAATATGATGACGATGAATTTAAAATACTTTTTATGAAGGTGTGTTTGAATCACCTAGTTAAACATATGAGTCTCTTCTTACTTAACTAACATATTTTATTATACAGTTCAGTAGCTTATCCAGAATAAAGAGGCTGAACACCACTAAAGACCTGCCTTCACCCCTAATTAATTCATGGAACAAATGACGCCCCGCTGCAGGGCAGCTGGTCCATCACTTGAATAGAACCATGAAGCAATAGCTAATATTTACATTGCTTCAGTAGGATAAGAATTAACTTGAATTGAGAGAACTTGTATAATTCAACAAGATAAACACGAACCGCAACGGCGAGATCGAATGGGACGAGCTAGTGTCACACCTGCTGCTGGGCTACTTCGGCGCGGACCCGGAGAACCAGCGCGCCACGCTGCAGCCGCCCATCATGGGGCTGCCCGTCGTCATGCGCTCCATGCACCGCCACCCCATATCCAGGATCTGCTTCTGCCCAGATGTCGCCAAGGTTTATGCTGTGTTGGTAATTTATGGTTTAAAGACTTTCTGAATTAGCAATTCAGGGCTGCCACTCGTTATGTAACGTAAAGTATCTACTCATTTCGATTACCTAGTAATATAAGTATATACACAAGTAGGTAATACCATAGAATAAAGAGTCGCTCCGCTCTAGCGACTCTTTATTCTATGGTAATACGGGAGCGGCGTACGTAAATTGAGGGTACAACGTAATTCGAAGTACCCGCATAATGCGCAGTGTGTCAGCAAAATGGGGAATCAGTGTCTTATTACCTAAATAGTCCGTGCAAAAGTTTGCGTTAGATAAAATTTCTAAGATAAAATTGTAAATCTGTTAAAAACGATAAAAAAACGACTGCTTCGTTAGGTACTTACATACTCGTAACGATTACGTGGTCTATCTGGTAAAAGGAGCGGTCGAATATGCTTCGTAGTAAAGATAGTAGAAAGGATGGATTATCGTCATTTATTTACGGGAAGGTACATAAATAGTCGAACCCACTTCACGGCCTAATAATTTTATTTCGTGAAGCTCTACTAACTATTACGTGGCAAAACTCAATAGAAGCCTACAGATTTTTAGTCGTGGCCGTGACTCATACCCGTGCCGGTAAGTATAATAATAATTGCCTAATAAAATAAATAAATACAACATAAAGATAATAAATTAATAAATAAATACCATGGACATTCTCACACACGGCCTTCTTCCCAAACTAGGCGCGAGTCTGTAATATGGTTGTCAGACTGTTTCTTTATTGACAAATAATATTTTACTTTAGGACAGAACCACAGACCCGATGCAGGGGGTGTACTTAACGGCGAGTCGCGACGGCATGATCAATTGGTGGTCCCTCGACATGACCCTCCTACGCACTGCATTTTCTTCTAGTCGTAAGTTCAAAATTACGTAACAGGTAAGTCAAAAAATCCGTGAGATATGAAGGAGCTTGTTCTGTCGTTTCTGTAGGGAGCATAACTTAAATCTAAGACTTAAATGTTCTACGTGTGGTAGAACCCGTATGCGATTCGACCCTTACGCAAAATGCTGCTCCTCATTAGTATTAGTAGTACCACTATGCTTTTCACGTAACGTCACGTCATGTCACGCTGTAGCCCACCTGAAAGTGCGCACTACGTGGGTCACGGACATGGTGTGCATGCCCGACGTGAACATCGTGGTGACCAGCTCCACGGAGCGCGACCTGCGCTTCTACGACTGCACGGCGAAGACGTTCACGCTCAAGATCGTCATCACCAGCTGGGAGTACATGGTTATCAGTGCTGCCTTTTTTGCATCAATTAACAATACTTTTGCTTATCGTGAAATGTTGCCGTTGATTGTGGGAAGATCACAATCCTACGAGTAGTTATTCTTTATTTGGTGGACCTTGAAAGGCTAATGGATGGATATGTATCTCATAAATGGTCAAGTTAGTTGTTATGGTTTTTAAAATATTACCCTACACCTACTGGCTGTGTGCGCTGCCCTTCTTCCAAGTGGACAGCAAAATTAGAGCAGTATTCGAGTGAGGACAGTGTCTCGTCAATTACCGTTGCTCGATGACGTACTACTACTTATTAATTTTAGAGTTGAGATGTAAAGATATTGATTCATGGCAGTTGCCATGCGTTGACTGGCGCTTGAGATTGTGATGATATTCCCAGATATGCGCAATGCACTACCACTTCTACGAGGACGCGAACGAGAACTGCATCCTGCTGTGCGGCGACGTGGGCGGGTTCGTGCGGGTGCTCCTGTTCTCGCCCGTGGAGCGCGGCCCCTTCCGCAACCAGCCCGGCCGCGCGCTGCTCACGCTGCGGCACGTTGATTTGCAGAGACGGGTGAGGACTTGCCTGGGGAAGAAGGAGACTACCTTTATCCCACATCAGAGGTCCAAAGTGTCTGGATGTTGCAGCCGCGCCTGCTGCCCGAGCTGCGGCTGGTGGAGGGCGCGCGCGCGCACGGCGAGTGGGTGCGCCAGGTGTCGTTCTACGCGTCGCTGCACTGCGCCGTCTCGTGCGCCACCTGCCCCGACGCGCTGCTCATGTGCGACCTGGCCGGCTCCAAGACGCATAACATGTTCAGGGTGGACAAGGTACCTTTGTCAAAACTGAATCTAATGAGGCGCATTCTATCAAAGATATCCATGTTCTTTTTGACGCAACGTTTATAGATATGAACATCTCTTGTTAATGTTTGTTTGCACGTTTTTGTTGATGGCCTGCACTACAACTCTAACGTTAATTACGCCTTTACACTTGTCACGAACATCCTGCCAGAATCAGCAGTATACTTTCAATCCAATATTCACCTGACACTGTACTAAACCAGGGCATCCAATGTTTCGCGTTCGACGAGTCCACCCACGTGCTGGTGACGGGCGGGCCGGACTGCGTGGTGCGCGTGTGGAGCTCGTTCGTGCCGTCCAAGCCCAGCGCCGTGTTCCACGGCCACCACGCGGGCGTCACGGCGATCGTGTTGCAGAACGGCGGCCAGACGATCTACTCGCTGTCGCGCGACCGCGTCATCAAGGTCTGGGATGTCCAGGGGCAGGCGTGTATACAGGTATGATCTTGTCTCCTGTAGCTCAGGAACCAGAATAGTATTATGGGCACAGCCTTGGACCGGTGCGATGTTGGACCTCCGATGGTGGTGAACAACAAGAATAATCACATGAAGAAGAATGAGAAATGCCGGTCAACCTAAGCCGGGCTCGCTCGCTCCCCAGACATACATCGACGTGCCGCCGCAGGTGGGCGAGCGCACGCCCATCTCGGCGGTGTACAACGCGGCCACGCGCGAGCTGATCCTGGCGGGCGTGAAGCTGGCCGTGCTGGTGCTGGACGAGCAGCTCAACCCGCAGCACACGGACGGCTTCACGCACTCGCGCGCCGTCGCGCAGGTGCTCTACAACTCGCTGTTCAAGGTCGTCATCACGTGCGGCATGGACAGCATCATCATCAACTGGGATCCGCTTACTGGTTTGTGCTTTTTTGACATGACATAGGTTGACAAATAGACGTGGTACTAATAAAATGCGTTCATGTGTCACCAGGAATGCGGCCTTAACAAAAGTTCAAATGTACAAATTGTTTTCCCGAAGCAAACCTGAATTTATTCAGCGGCACCTTCTCGTCTTCTCGCTTCTTCGTTTCTATTCGAAGTCTTTTAATAAATGGAACCCATTAACAGCTAAACCTTAGGTCAGTACCTAAGGTTTAGCTGTTAATGGGTTGCTTGCTCCTAAGAAAATCGTGAAACAAGATATTTTGTTTATGCGTGTACCTATGAGCTATGAGTAACGTAGGCAGTGTCCGCAGGCAAGCGCAACACGATGGTCCGCGACGCGCACACGCGGCTGCTGCACGGCGAGCTGATCCCGGTGGAGATCACGGCCGCCTGCTTCGACCCCGGCGACCAGCTGCTGCTGACCGGCGCGCGCGACGGCTCGCTCAAGGTGACCGCCGCTTCCTCGCCGCAGTGGGGGAGCGACCCTCGAGCGCTACGTTCACTTCAAACGCCCTCCAAAATCAAAATAGATCCTTGTTCTTACTTGGCTCAAGGTTGGTGTTGGATGATGGATCTAAGGGTGACGGTTTGTGGGGAACATAGATCAGTCCAAAATGTCCCGACACCGTAAAAAATATTTATTTAAAATTTTATATTAATAAGTACTTTGTTTTGAAGAAGAAAATAATATATTTTACTAGTTATACCACAGAACAGATAAATACCACCGTTTCAAAGTTTGGAATAAATATCTGGTGTCGGGATTCGTTACTGTGGTCGTTCACCAACATGATTCGTAAAAAAATATGACACGATAAAAGAATTGCATGATGAAATAACTTTGAATGCTGCATCAGGTTTGGAATTTCAACACGGGCGTGTGTCTGCGGGAGATGGCCATCGAGCACATGTGCGAGGTCACCGGCTGCTACTGGGTGGAGGGCAGGTGTGCCACATTTTCTGTACTCATTTATATAAAAGTCAAATTCTCATAAAATGACTAATGGCTTGTCGTTCAATTTATCAGCATAACAAAATCTAAACCTCCCGAGATCGAGGACTTTTGACCGTGTTCGGTATAGTTGCATGGCAACATATTTTAGGGAGGGTATGTGAGCATTATATTTTTCGGCAAGTATGTCGCTGCATACCCTCCATTTAGATAATTGATGGAGTCGAAAGCGCGCTACGGGGTGCAATCGGGCACGCGTCTGCTTATTTAGTTTTTGCAAAAATATTGAACGCTCGGAAAGCGTACGTGGAGGGCCAAAACGGTGTAGTGTAAACGGGATTGGAGCTACTTGCCGGCTGCAGTAGCCCGAGTGTTCGCGTTGGTTGGAGGTCAGGCAACACGGACGCACTTTCCTGCCGTCGGGGCCTGTCCTAGATAACCTTTTCATCATTATCATCACGATACCCGCTCTCGACAGTATTGTCGGGTCCCTGCGAGCTCGTGTGGCGATTTAAGCTGTTAACTTCTTATCGTACCACCACTAATCTGGGCGCGAATTTGGCACAATAAAACGACCGGCTCACGCCCACTTCTGACGCCTGATCGGTGGCGCGTGCGCCTGTACTGTGATATAGTTGGGCAGGATAATGGCAGTGGGCTGGAACCGCCACGTGACGGAGTTCGAGGAGGGCGGCGGCGGCGGCGGCGCGGCGGCGGCGCGCGGCAAGGCCTGGGAGACGCGCCACACGGACGACGTGCTGGCCGCCGCCGCGCGCGCGCCGCTCACGCTGGCCACCGCCACCTACAACTCCGAGCTCATCCTCTGGAAGCTCGAGACTGGACAGCCTTTCAGGTTTCTCCTTTACTTATTACGGACATACTCGTTATATCCATCCATCATGCCAAGATTCTGTCGTACTCGTAGGTCAAAAAAATTGTTCGATCAAAGAGAAGTAGGAGTGGATCAGGACTAAAGTTTTTACAGATAATGCATCAAACTGTGTTCATTCCAGCGCACCATTTCCATACAAATGTATCTTCTTCATGTTAAACGGAAGGAGACTCAACTGAAACTATAAGTCGATCAGATAGCTCAAACGCAAACTCTTGGCCAAGATTTGAAAGAAAACGCTCGCTCATCTGGGCTAGACCTAAGAGCTTTTCAAGTTAGTTGAGTTACCTCTTGCACCAGCAGGATAAGAAGAGCATAACCGATAGTGTTGTCCTGCCGGCAGACAGTTCTCGTGCATGGAGCCGATGCTGCGCATCAAGATGAGCTACACCAAGCGCGCGCCCGCGCCGCCCACCGCCAGCGGGCCCGCCCAGCACCGCGCCTCCACCATGCCGCGCGCCAGGTGACGCTCGATGAACCGTTGCATAGTTGCATACTATCACACAGAGAACAAACTTTCTGAAGTCTAACGAGGCACTGTCGACAGCGTGTCGGCGCGAGAGTCGGTGGACTGCAGCGCGGCGGTGCGCAAGGCGCGCGCGCGGCGCGTGTCGCGCGTGGCGCTGCCGGCCGGCGCGCAGCGCGTGCGCCGCCTCGCCGTGCACGCCATGCTGTTCCTGCGCACGCGCCCGCAGGCCATGCGCGTCGGTAACGATCACCATTATACGTCGGCTGCTGGCCATCATTGTTAAACTTTTGTTTATCTTCAACTTAGCAACCCTAAAATGGACAGCCGGATCAGGTGGAAATCTGCCCAAAATAATCCGGAGCCTCTGCTTCTATCTGTTTCTGTAACCGGGCTAAGCGAATCCTCCATAGCACAGTGCTCAACCGCTCCTGTATCTTCCAATAAGATTTAAACTTAATCTCAACGTTAAAATTGACGTCCACGGTCCAGCCTTAAGCAGAAGGATATTTGTTCTCCGGAACAGCGTCGCTGATGGTGTCCCTGGAGAACGGGCAGGTGCAGTGCTGGTCGGACCACCCGGCGGGCGGCTACCAGGGCGCCTTCCAGGCCACGCACACGGCCGGCGACTACGTGGCGGCGCTCGCCACCGACCTGGACAACAACTACCTCTTCTCCGGAACCACCCTCGGCTACATCAAGGTCTGGCTCATGACCAACTACCTCAGGGATCAGGAGGTGAGCATAAGTACCTATTTCGAATACTAAGGGCCGTAATAATAAACCAATTAGAAGATCAGGATCAGGATCAAGGATCTAAACCACATCTCAAATATTGAATTCCTACCCGCCCCTTCACACTTTTTTTTTCTTTACGGACAAAGATATTGCTTGCTCAGCAAAAAAAAACATTTCGAATTGGGTTTGAGATTAACGATTTGCTATACATAAGGAATCATATCTCATATTTCACTGAGTTGTTGTGGCGCAAACAAGTCGCAACCTGCCCTAATTATAATTGCCCAGCCGTGTCGTGGGTTTGACGTCTGCTTCGATACCTCCTTAGGTAGTTCAAACACACCAAGGAGCGCCATCGGTGACGACTGTGGAAGCCTAGCGAATTATATCACAAGTCTTAATGGCTTCACGCTGACTCAAATGTGCCGAGCAGGTCCACGTGAACATGCCGAAGCTACGGCTGACGTTCCCGTTCCTGTGGCGCGACCGCATCGAGGGCCGCGCCAAGCGCTGCGTGCGCGAGCAGCCGCTGCCGCTGCTGCTCAACAGCTACCGCGCGCACCTGCGCTGCATCACCACGCTCAGCTACCTCGACGACTTCCAGCTGCTGCTCAGGTCGGAACAAGCGTATCTTTCAATATCTGCCACTCTTCACTTCCTCCACCCATTGCCCTGTCACCGCACAGGTAATACGGGTCATAGCAATTGGCGATGGCCTTTTAGAAAAGCTCCAAGCATTCCAAAATGTTCTTTGAATCATCGGCAGACATGGCTAGCAACTCGGTTTGGAACGCTCGCTGCTTGTCTCGGCCCGGTGGACAGGAAGCTCCAGTGCAATGTAGTCAAAATGATGGTATGGCACCGTCATTTTGACTACATTACAATTATATTATCTCTACCTCAGCTACTCCTTTAATGTGCGGGTGTTTATTATCTTCACAAACGAATAACATTAAGTCCCTTGTTTCTGTTCTGGCGACTTGTGGCTTTGGAAGAAGGAAACGTGTGTGTTCTTGGTACCCGCAGCGGCAGCTCGGACTACTCGGTGCGCGTGTGGCGGCTGTCGGGCGAGTACCTGCACACGCTGGGCGGCTGCGCGCCGCTCGACCTGGCCGTCACGCGCTTCCCGCCCGACGTCCGCAAGACCGCCAGCTTCACCACCTTCAAGGCGAGCCTTTAGCTTAGCTTTCAAATGCTAAATGTCCTACAACTACTTTTCCAGTTTTTCCATCATGCTCAGCAAGCACATTCAGGTCAATGCTATGGTAATCGTTCTCGTCCATGACAACGTTCGTATTGTTCGTACGTCTTGTGTGTTGATGAGGTGATTTAAGAAGCGACTAGCCTCGAATAAAAAAATTTTATTTCTAAGCTACGGTAGGTAGAGCTAAAATAGTTGTCCCTTGCAAAACCCCCTAAATCTCTATTCATTGACGTCTCAGTTAGAACTCCGTATTGTTTTGAAATAAAACATATTGTATTCTATATATATAATTGCGTAATTGCGATGCCTCGGGTCCCGCGTGCAGGTGTGGCGCGGCGGGTGGGTGTCGCGCTACGTGCCGGGGCAGGTGGCGGTGGACGCGCTGCGCGACATCACGGCGCTGGAGCTGCGCACGCGCACGTTCGGCGCGCCCGCGCCCGCGCCGCTGCTGGGCCGCTACCTGCGCCTGCCCGCGCGCCCCGAGCCGCAGCCGCCGCCGACGCTCGACGACTCGCTGCAGACGGTCAGTGCTACTGTTGCCTCACCATTGCGTCACACTTTTGGCTGACTAATTAGAAATCCTCCAAAAAATTTAAACTGTGTTGCAATGTTAATATTTTTACATTTTGAGTTTTTTTATTACGAAGTTTAAATATGTCTATTACTTATTCATTGAGTACATTTCAATGAGCTGAAACATAATGTGTTTAAGCTATGGTATGAACTGAGTCCGACCAAGTACTTCCAAATGCAAATGACAAGCATTTGAGCAAATGCTGGCAACGCGTCCTCCCCGCAGATCCCGCTGTACGCGCACCTGCGCATGGCGTCCACGCAGCCCGTGCGGCGCCCGCCCACGCCCGAGCTCGTGCGCGCCACGCGCCTGCGCCGCGAGCCCCCCGCGCGCCGCCCGCACTTCGACCCCGCCGCGCCCGCCGCGCCGTCCGCCGACTGATCGCACGCCCCACCGACCGCGCGACCGTCGACCAATAAAATACAGTTCAATTGTAAATAGTCAGATTATTTTATATTAAAATTAAATAACAAATGCTTACTTTTATTTCGAACAATACATACCTATTTTCTTAAAAGTAAAAAAAAAAATTACAAATACTAAATTACTCTCTAAATAAAAACGTTTGCAGTGATACCTGCATACAAACCTTAAGTACAAAGTTAACCCGAAAAGGCGGTCGATTAAAAAAAAACTACTTGGTTTTGATCTTGGCGCGCTCGCCCTTGCGGAGGGTGCGGGACGGCGGCGGAGCGTCCGGCGGCGCCTGCGCGCGCTCCAGCAGCGCCGCGACCAGCTGCAGCGCGTCGCACCGCGGCAGCGCGTGCCCGTCCAGCCCCGCGCGCACCAGCCCCGCGCCCGCGCGCCGCGCGCCCGCGCCCGCCTGGTACGCCAGCACGCGCGCCAGCAGCCCCGCGCCGCCGCACTCCAGCTCGTTGTACGCCAGGTCGAGCGACGCGAGCGCGAAGTTGCCCGCGCAGTAGGTCATCCCGCCGCGCACCGACAGCTCGCCCGCGTCGAACGGCTCCGCGCACTCGCCCACCAGCTCCTCGGCCAGCGACTCCGCCCGGCTGGCGCCCAGGGCGACCGTGCTGGCGCGCCGCGACCGCAGCGTGGGGCGCCGCCGCGAGCGCGCGCTCTCCGGCGACGACGTCTCCCTCGACGTCAGCTCCCGCTGGCACCGCTCGTACGCCTCCCGCTTCAGCTTGAGGTGCTCGAACACGCGGCGCCTCTTCAGCACGATCTCGTCGGGCGTGACGGGGAACCGCTCGAGCACCCGGAAGATGTGCGCGGCGCCGGCGGTCGTGATCCCGTTCCCCGCGAGGCCGAGGTGCCGCAGGGTGCGGTTGGTGCGCAGCGCGTCGGCGAGCGCGCGCGCGCCCTCGTCGCCGACGCGGTTGCCCGTCAGCGAGAGCGCGGCCAGCGTGCGCGCGGCGGGCATCTCGTGCCGCAGGCGCGCCGCCAGCGCGGCCGCCGCCGCGTCGTCCAGCTCGCAGCGCGCCAGGCTCAGCACGCGCAGCCGGCTCGCCCGCTCCAGCAGCTGGTGGTAGTTGCGCTGCGGCGCGGGCGAGTCGTCCAGGCAGAGGTCCGTGATCTGCGACGTCGGGAGGAAGTTGGCGATCTCCCGCACGACGGAGCCGTCGAGCGGCCCCCGGCGGATGGTGATCCTCGTGAGCTGCTCGTGGAAGGGGATGCAGAGGCCGATGATCTTCATGAGGAGTCTCGGCACTCGGGAGCAGCGGTAGAAGATCAGCTCGACGGGGCGGGCGAAGGCGTCGCAGCAGGCGCGCAGCACCACCTCGTCCTCGTCGCCGTAGTCCGCGGCGGGCGGCGGCGGCGCCGCGGACCCCGCCGAGTCGGTGCCCGCCGGCGGCTGCGCTTGCATCATTATCGACTTTTCACCTTTCATTTTTCTGCCCTTGTCACTAGTCTTACTGATGTATTCATCTGTAAAAGTAAAATTGATTTATATGAGACAGTTCCACTGGCGCAATCGGTAGAAATCTTGCCTGTTATGTATATATCTCAGTCTCTGACACCCGCAGTAGAGGCTTTGCCTAGTTTGGGGTCAGGAGGTGAGGCCGTGTGTGAGGATGTCTACTGGGCACAATGAAAATCAGCAATCGTGGTTCTTAATCACGACACAGGCTGAGTGTGTTCACTTTTCTTTCCCCAGTGCTGCAGCTCCAAGACATGCTTGCAAAACATTCTTTTAATTAATTTTAAATTTTGTTTTTTTTTTGTTTCCATTTTTAGCACTACTTTGTTATGAATTCCTACTAGCTTTCCCCGCGGCCCTGCCCGTGTTAAATCCGACTCGACGGGTCGGCTCACGCGCGGACTGACCTGCGGGCTGCAGCAGCACGCGCACGCCGAAGGGCGCCTCCAGCTGGCCGCACGCGTAGGGCAGGAACGTGGCCAGGTCGGTGGGCCGCGGCCGGAACACGCTCACTTCCATTCCCGCTTCCATCGCTCTAGGGCTTCCGGCGGCGGCTAATAAGTCTAGTTAAATAATTCAGATAGTAAAATCTTTTTGGGTTTCAGCGGTATTTGAGTTTGAAGTTTCTGTGACTTTTGGTTTATTCTTTGGTTAATTGCTGTACACATATGACATTAATCAAATGAATTTGCAAGAAGCATGATTACTTTATTTTGTGCCTGCGTTTTTTGTTTTTGACTTGTGCATCTCTTGCCTTGCATAATGCGTCGCGGTCGCTAAGAACCGAATGTTACCTTATGCAGGGCCGGATTTAGGGGAGGGCAACCGGGGCCACAGCCCCGGGCCTCCACAAAAGAGGGGTGAGGAGGAAGGAGATATGTAGAAATACCTACCCATAGGTAGGTATTTCCACATATCTCAACAGGTAGGTACAGACCATAGAGAAATAAAGGGGACCATAGCGAAAAAAAAACCCCTTTATTCCTCTATGGTACAGACCTACCTCGGTCAGAAGAAAATAACAGAAGTTCTGGACTTCTGCGGGGGGTGTAAAATGTACTCTGTGGTTATTAATCATTCGTCATGAAAACTTTACCAAACAAAACCTTTCTCAATAAAGACCTGTGTTCATCGCCACAAGGGACCTAAACCGATGAAAACTGGGTGTACACCTTTGTCTACCTCCTTATATCTGTATTTTCAGGTATACGACAGTTACCAAGCCGTGCCCAACAGTGGTCAGCACTGTTGTGGCTAGGAGCCAACTGGGCAAGTACGGCAGGCATATATTTGAGAACATTATTAGATCTGTTAGGCGTGCTTCCATTGCTCAGAATGTTTGCTTCACCGTTAATGCAGGTATGAAAGAAAGACACAATTGGGTCTATATATATATTTACTAACTTTTGAAATACACAAGTCTAAATCGGAAGCAAACAGTATCAGATTATTAAATATATTAATGGAATATGCAATATTACTGAGGATATGAGTGTGAGTTACATAAGTCTTACTATTGGAGACATGGGTAATTCAAAAAAATTAAAGAAAATTGTAGACAACGATAATAGGGTTTTATGGTATACTATTTTACGTAGCCAATGCGCATACACACTAAATCAGTCGCGTAAGTTTTCATAGATGGAGTTTCGATGCCACGGACCTACGATCGTTAGTGCGTATTGTGTAAGACTGTCAAGTCAATAAACACTTGAAAGAGACCAGTGAATTATTCCAACCTCGAAAACGTATAGAACAAAATACACAACGATTTAGTGAATTTATGAATCAATGAAATTGTTATACGATTCAAATTTATTGTAAATCCCAAAGATAAATAGTAAAATCATTCACTCATCATTGAAAATAACGATCCAATCCAAAGTACATGTGACATCGAACGATATGAATGTATCCATCTATGAAGTAACTAGGCAACCGAGCTGGCTATCTGCTGGCTAGCTGGTGGCGAGCTGGTGGGGAGCTGGTGGGGAGCTGGTGGCGAGCTGGTGGGGAGCTGGTGGGGAGCTGGTGGGGAGCCGCAGTCAGGGCGCGGGCTCCTTCTTGGCGCCGCTGAGCACGACGAAGGCGGAGCGCGTGTCGCGCTGCTTCTGCTGCAGCATGTGCAGCGTGCCCAGCGGCGTGTCCGTCGAGCTCATCTTCTTCATCAGCTGCAGCAGAGATGGTTACGACGTTAATGTAATAAAACGCTTGTGGCCAACCCTGTGGCGAATGCTCTCAAGCCATCCGAAGGTCTTCGACAAGGCTTAGTGATTGTTTTCACCATTCAAATCAACCGGGACCGACGGCTTAACGTGCCCTCCGAAGCACGGTAGCGTCCATGGAATTTTGCCACTAGCGGTCACCCATCCACAAACCGACCGCACCCGTCGTTGCTTAACTCCGTCGATCACATTGAATAGACGCGAGCCATTGTGCTATGGATGCTACATTACGTGTGACGCATTATTTATGCGAGTACAACTTTTTGTAATGTAGTTCTACAAATTTTATTTATTTATGTTATATTTAGTCTTATTATTTATTTAGTGTTTATTTATGTTTTTTATTAACTTGTACTTGTACAAATAAAGTACGTATCTCCTCCGCCTCCCTTAATCGGTGCCACTCAACCCGGTTACCTGCTGAATTCCCCCAAGCGGGCAGTATGGAGTGTGTATAGAGATAGAGTGAGAGAGAGAGAGAGAGAGATAGAGAGAGAGAGAGACTTACCCCCTCCTGCACCTGCTTCTTGATCCGCTTCTCCTGCTTGTTCTTGCCGGGCCCCTTGCCGTGGAACTTGTGCGAGAGGTAGCGGAAGGCCTCCTTGGGGCACAGCGCGCGGCCCTCGTCGTCCACGTACTCCAGCTTGACGGCGGGCCGGAAGTGCGCCTTCTCGCGGAACTCCGACAGCGGCCCGCCGTGCCCGTGCCCGTGCCCGTGCCCGCGCTCGCGCCGCCCGTACTTGTCGTCCTCGCTGAGTACGAGTACCGTACCAAACTTATATATTAACTAGTGACTAGTGGACGCCCGCAGCTTCGCTCGCGTAGAATTAGACATAACAATAGTTTCGTTTACACCTAGCTATATTATATAGCCTATGTCACTCAGTGAATATGCAGCTTTCTAATGGGTAAAGAATATTTGAAATCGGTCGAGTAGTTTTTGTGTGAAAACATTACCAACAAATCTTTCTTCTTTATAATAATAGCATAGATATAGATATTATGACGGTTGATAAATATCATGTGACCTTAATACTATCTTTGCGGGTTGCAGAGCTCTCCAGAGGTTGCAAAGAGCTCAGAGAAGTCAATTGTCGACTACAGACATGGAAAGCGGGCCTATCGGACTCGTTGCCGTCTAGCTAACATATAAATGTATCTCTGCTAGCGAGCACGCTGCTTTAATATCGTTTCATGACGTATAAGCGTTCGCTGTTTATGCTCGTCTCATGTTCTTTATCATGTCTGTGGATGCGTGTGTAAGCGTTCGTGGATACGTACGCAACAGGCATAACGCGTTAATGTAAATATAGAACAACCCACCAACCACCCATGGCCCCTCCAACCTTACGGTTAAATGGGCCGAAACGTGGGAGGGCGCACCAGTAAGACAGCACTTGCCTGTAAAGTCTAGTGCGCCTTCTTCTCTCCCTACAAATTATCCGTGTCCCTGTCTACCCCCCCGTCTCGGGGAATTACGCCAGATATAGAACAGTGAACAATATAGAACAGTGAACAGTGTAACAGCCCAGTGGCTATCGAACTCGCCTCTCACTCAAGCGGTCCAGGTTCAAACCCCAGCGGCACGCACCAATGACTTTCCAAGTTATGTGCGATTTAAGAATTTAAATTTCACTTGCTATAACGGTGAAGGACGCATCGTGAGGAAACCTGCATGCCTGAGAGTTCTTCGTAATGTTCTCAAAGGCATGTGAAGTCTGCCAATCCGCACTTGGCCAGCGTGGTGGACTAAGGCCTAATCCCTCTCATTCTGAGAGGAGACCCGTGCCCAACAGTGGGACGTCTATGGGTCGCAGCGATAGAACAGTGTAGTGTTGGGTGTGGTGGGGTGTTGTGGGGGGTGGATGTGTGCTCACCCGCCGGTCTTGTCCTCGATGGAGTAGACGGCGGCGGGCAGCGCGGTGCGGCGCGGCGGGCGCGCGGGCGGCGCGGGCGCGGCCCCCGCGCGCTCCAGGTACCCCTTGCTGAGCGCCAGCCGCAGCGCGCCCGCCAGCCCCGCGCCCAGCGCCGGCTCCGCCTCCAGCCCCGCCCCGGACCCTGGCGGGGAAACTATTCTATTTTAACTAATTCAATTTGCAAGGTACCCGTTCAGTATAACATAAAGAATGGTCTAATTCTAAAATTCAGTTAGACTCTTACTTCGATTAGCGATTGGTGTGTTGAGTCAAGAACCACGCCAGATGCGCTATATACTCTGCACCGCACGCACACCGCGACGCGCACGTCCGTTTTACGTTTCAAAATCGTACAAGTGCCAGTGACTGTTACTTGTCACTGCTGTAAAGCACAAGTCCGCCTCAAGACTAAAGGATCCGCACCCACCAGTTCCTGTGGATGCCCCCAGAGTGGTGTGGATTAACCAGAGGCCGGCCTCCTAAGAGGAACGCGAGACCCGGCGGCAAGGTTAGTCACGTTTCGCTACCAATTGGCTATCGAAGTACTTACAATAACTACCGAACAGTATTTTCACAGTTTTCACAGTCGAGTGGGGTCTGCGGGGTGGTCCTGCGTACCTGCGGCGAGGTCCGCGGGGCGGTCGCTCTGCACGTCGACGCGGCTCCACGCGCCCGCGCCCGCGCCCGCGCCCGCGCCCGCCTCGCCCGGCGCCTCCGCCTCCATCGCCTCGCGCTCAAAGTCCTGCACAATCGACAAAATATCAACATACATAACATTGTGTAATCATCTAAGCTGTGATATTAAAAACATAGGTTTCCACGTAGACATCCACGTTAGCAGAATGGCCCAGTGTAAGATATCTACTATATAAAAATAAGTCGGGTTTTCCTTCCTGACGCTATAACTCCAGAACGCACGAACCGATTTCCACGGTTTTGCATTCGTTGGAAAGGTCTCGGGCTCCGTGAGGTTTATAGCTAGGTTTATAGTTTGTAGGGGTAGTGGTAGGGGTAGGGGTAGTGGTAGGGGTAGTGGTAGGAGTAGTGGTAGGGGTAGTGGTAGTGGTAGGGGTAGTGTTAGTGGTAGGGGTAGTGGTAGTAGTAGTGGTATTGGTAGTGGTAGTTGTAGTCCACACACTTACATGAAGTTCTCCCAAAATATTCAGTAAAAATTATTTATATGGCAAAACAACGTTTGCCGGGTCAGCTAGTTCGTATATAAAGTACACTTGACAATTTTGTTTTATATTAGTAAAAATAGTACATTTTTACTTCTATTTATTTACTAGTGGACTGCCCGCAGCTTCGCTCGCGTGGAATTAGACATTCACTAACTTCAAAAACGGCAAAGTTTCATACTAACTTTGCACCCCCGTTTTACCCCCTCAGGGGGTGAATTGTCAAAAATCCTTTCTTAGTGCTCCCCTACGTTACAAAAGGAACGCCTGTGCAAAATTTCAAGTTTCTAACCCTATTAGTTTAGGCCCTGGGTTGACATGTCAGTCAGTCAGTCAGTCAGTCAGTCAGTCAGTCAGCTTCTTCTTTTATATATATAGATTTATTTGTTTCAGCTTGTGCGGCCACTCACCAGGATCTCGGCGGCGTGGTCGCGGTTGCCGGCCTGGCCGTAGGTGGGGATGTCGCCCAGCGTGCGGCAGAACTCCGCCGTCGCGTCCAGCACCATGGCGCCGCCCTCCTCCGCCTGCTCGTCCGGCTCCTCCTCCTTCACCGCCTCCAGGATCTCCTCCACCTGGGATTGATTGGCCACAGCTTACCAATTTAATAAGGAAAGAATTATATATTGGACAAACATTTGTTTCACCACATTTGATAAAAAAAAAATCTTATCGTTGCACTGCAGTGCTAACCGATGACTCACGGGTAAATACTAATAGTCTACAGTGGCTATCGTGGCCTTCCACTTGTGTCACGCAACATAGACTTTTCTACGAAGCTATGAGTATTTTAAGAAATTATACTGCTCTTGACGGATCTCCAAGATGTTTTCGAAGGTTGGGTCACCGGTGCAGGGCACTACGGTCTAATCCTTTCAATTTCGAGAGGAGGTCGATGCCCAATAGTGGGACATTAGTAATAGAACGCTATAAGGTGGGACCACGATCGGTGGGGGCGCCAGCATACCTTGGGCACGATGGCGGAGTGCGAGAGCGCGGCCTGGCGCAGGCGGCGCGCGCGCGCCAGCGCCGCCTGCAGCTCCCCGTCCGGCTCCACCTCGTCCTCCTCCCCCACCGCCCCGACCGCCCCGCCCGCCCCTACCGCCAGTACCGCCCCGCCCGCCAGTACCGCCCCGCCCGCCGCCAGGTGCTCGGGCTTCACCTCTGAAACGCACAGGAACTGCATTGGACACGGTCGATATTGTCGAGTACTCGGGTACTCACTTTTGAATGACTGTAGAGATAGCGTGCACAAGCCAGCGCTATTATGCCAGCTTTTTGTTACATCACGTAATGTAATTAATTGTATCAGGCGTTACTTCATTATTACAAACCAAAGATTAATCTACAACAATCCGCGAACAAAAATGTATGGTGGTGTATACCTTCATGCACGCAGCACCTCTCCCTCCCACACAGGAAACATGCACACGCGATCAATGAATACATACACCAACACACACACCAACACGTGTTTCGCCCCAAAACAAGGCATCCTTAGGGTAAGTAGACTCCACGACGGTTAATAGCAAAGTGAGCTCACCGCCTGGGCAGCTGTCTTATATTCCACCATATTTTTAATAATTCCTTCTTTTTTTCTAATATAATAGAAACACATTAGAATATCTATAGAATACCGGTGTCGTCGGTCTCGAGCGGCACGGCGCCGGCCTCGTACTCCTCCACGCTGATTGGCTCCACTTTCGGCTTCTTCCGCATTTTGCCCTGGCAACACATATTACATCGGTTATTGATTTTGCCCTGGCAACACACATTACATCGGTTATTGATTTCTCAAGTGGTGGAATTAGTCAGCAACATGTTCAACAACCGCCAGCAGATTTGCTATTTTGACTAATTGTGATATGTCGCTGACCAACTAATTACTTGCAGCGTGGCTGTTTATTAAGCAGACACATAATTCAAAAATCTGATTACAAATTATTTTTGACCAGCTGATTTTTGCTAACCATATTTAACAGCAGTAAACCATGAAATTACCTCTAGGAATAGCGAGAATTGCCTAAATAGTAATGACATTACTATTTAATTTGACATTGTCATCGCCTATAATAACCATTTATTATTATTGTTATTAAGTCACGATTAGAGTATATTTCATTCCGAGTGCGGAAAGCCTGTCATTGCAAAGAGTTCCGGAGCCGAGGCGCAGCCGAAGATGAGGGTTGACAGTCGGAACAAGTTGCAATGACGGTTCCGCATGTGTACATCCCGAACGCTATACGTCCCTGCAATACGCCACTTTTTAGCAACTGTATTAAAATAGTATATTTCGCTACAAGTGCGGAAAGCCTGTCATTGCAAAGAGTTCCGACAAATGTCTACCCGAGCCGAAGGCGAGGGTTGACAGTCGGAACAAGTTGCAATGACGGTTCCGCACGTGTACTGAACAACTATTTTTAATACAGTTGCGAAAAAATGAAGCAATTTGATAAAATAATAAAAACACAAACTAAACTCGCAGCGAACATTTTTGGAAAATGGCGCCAACCGTAAAAGAATACAGAGTATTGCAGAGATTTTTTTTTGTTTTCTTCACCCATTCTGGGTAGGCAAAGGGAACTATGCCCATACAGCCAAGTCTACAGTAGAATTTTTTTATTGACATGAAATTTAATGAGATGAAATGAAATGAAACCTAACCTAATTCATTGAATCAAATCATTAAATCTGATATTGAAACAAATTAGTAGCTTATTTTTAGAAATATTTGCATGAAAAATAAAAACTTCTATGAATTTTTTTTTTCGTGGTTGGTTTTTTCTTTATAATAGACATTATTTTGACAGTTGGGAAAGAGAACGCACGAGTTCGGAAAAGGTAAAGAAAAAGCACGAGTGTGTAATAGCTCACTTCCCGAACGCTATACGTCCCTGTAATATGCCACTTTTTGAGCAACTGTATTAAAATAGTATATTTCATTACAAGTGCGGAAAGCCTGTCATTGCAAAGAGTTCCGACAAATGTCTACCCGAGCCGAAGGCGAGGGTTGACAGTCGGAACAAGTTGCAATGACGGTTCCGCACGTGTACTGAACAACTATTTTTAATACAGTTGCGAAAAAATGAAGCAATTTAATAAAATAATAAAAGCACAAACTAAACTCGCAAAGAACATTTTTGGAAAATGGCGCCAATCGTAAAAGAATACAGAGTATTGCAGAGATTTTTTTTTGTTTTCTTCACCCATTCTGGGTAGGCAAAGGGAACTATGCCCACACAGCCAAGTCTTCAGTAGAATTTTTTATTGACATGAAATTTAATGAGATGAAATGAAATGAAACCTAACCTAACTCATTGAATCAAATCATTAAATCTGATATTGAAACAAATTAGTAGCTTCTTTTTAGAAATATTTGCATGAATCATAAAAACTTCTATGAATTTTTTTTTAGTAAAAACTTCGTGGTTGGTTTTTTCTTTTTATTAGACATTATTTTGACAGTTGGGAAAGAGAACGCACGAGTTCGGAAAAGGTAAAGAAAAAGCACGAGTGTGTAATAGCTCACTTCCCGAACGCTAAACGTCCCTGTAATATGCCACTTTTTGAGCAACTGTATTAAAAAAATATTTTTAATACAGTTGCTCAAAAAGTGGCGTATTACAGGGACGTTTAGCGTTCGGGAAGTGAGCTATTACACACTCGTGCTTTTTCTTTACCTTTTCCGAACTCGTGCGTTCTCTTTCCCAACTGTCAAAATAATGTCTATTAAAAAGAAAAAACCAACCACGAAGTTTTTACTAAAAAAAAAATTCATAGAAGTTTTTATGATTCATGCAAATATTTCTAAAAAGAAGCTACTAATTTGTTTCAATATAAGATTTAATGATTTGATTCAATGAGTTAGGTTAGGTTTCACTTCATTTCATCGCATTAAATTTCATGTCAATAAAAAAATTCTTCTGAAGACTTGGCTGTATGGGCATAGTTCCCTTTGCCTACCCAGAATGGGTGAAGAAAACAAAAAAAAATCTCTGCAATACTCTGTATTCTTTTACGGTTGGCGCCATTTTCCAAAAATGTTCTTTGCGAGTTTAGTTTGTGTTTTTATTATTTTATTAAATTGCTTCATTTTTTCGCAACTGTATTAAAAATAGTTGTTCAGTACACGTGCGGAACCGTCATTGCAACTTGTTCCGACTGTCAACCCTCGCCTTCGGCTCGGGTAGACATTTGTCGAAACTCTTTGCAATGACAGGCTTTCCGCACTTGTAGCGAAATATACTATTTTTGTCTATATTTCGGGCTAGTTGCCAGTTCTCTCTCTACGTGTAGTGCACGTGGCTACCTTCCTCTTGATCTTCTTGAACTTGGCCTGCAGCTCGTCCTCGGCCAGGTAGTCGGAGGCGAGGCGCGGCGCCGGCAGCGCCAGCGACTCCAGCCGCCGCTCCGGCCCGCCCGCCTGCCGCTCCTGCCGCTGTACACACACACACACACCTTTACATATATGTATTTATATCAATAATTTTTGATACTATTGTAAAAGATCGCTTCCAAATATCGCGCCTTCATAGCCACGCCGGGAGGCTTAAGGACATTCGACACCAGGTTGGCCACTAACCCTTCCACCGATACGCATTGGAGCAACGTGGTGGGTGCTCGAGACCCCCGTCAGCAGTAGTAGCGGGTATGCTTTCGGAGTCATGCTTGGAAGGCAGTAGTCTCTTTCTGCGAAGCTGTCTTGACACAGAAAGAGAACGCAGAGCGGGAACGGACAAGAGTAGACCCTGCTCGGAGACGAGGGCAGGGTAGCAGTGGCCACCATCGCCCCGGACCGTCCCTTCAGTAGGGACCTCGCAGATCGGTTTTGGGTGGGGGCTCAGACCGATATCTGCATTTCTTTCGAAGATGGCAGACTATACGAGCCGCAGTCTGCCATGCTCGGCGTGGTTCAGGCCCTAGGATGAGCCAAAGGCTTTGCGCAAGGGAGGCACCGGTGCGTTCCGTACCTAGATGTGCTAGAAGGCTGCCGAGGGGGTTTTAGTGAGTAGAAATCTCACATACCCCGGCCTCCCCCCAGAGTTGTCGGGGATCTTTCGAAGATTTCCCCCTGAAATAAAATAAAAAAGACCTCCCCGCAGCTACGTCCTTGGAGGACACCCGCGCTCAACAGTGGGATGGGTAGGGTAAGAGAGAGTATCACCATCAGCTCCCTGAAGCGGCGGGCGTGCAGCGCGTCGTCGTCCCCGATGAGGAAGCCGCGCGCGCGCTCCGCGCGGCCCGCGTCGATCTCCTCGTCGTACTTGGCGAGCACGGGCCGCGCGTGCCCGAGCGCCGCCCGCAGCTCCGCCTCCTCGTCGTACTACAGCTACGCACCATCAGCTCCCTGAACCGGCGGGCGTGCAGCGCGTCGTCGTCCCCGATGAGGAAGCCGCGCGCGCGCTCCGCGCGGCCCGCGTCGATCTCCTCGTCGTACTTGGCGAGCACGGGCCGCGCGTGCCCGAGCGCCGCCCGCAGCTCCGCCTCCTCGTCGTACTACAGCTACGCACCATCAGCTCCCTGAACCGGCGGGCGTGCAGCGCGTCGTCGTCCCCGATGAGGAAGCCGCGCGCGCGCTCCGCGCGGCCCGCGTCGATCTCCTCGTCGTACTTGGCGAGCACGGGCCGCGCGTGCCCGAGCGCCGCCCGCAGCTCCGCCTCCTCGTCGTACTACAGCTACGCACCATCAGCTCCCTGAACCGGCGGGCGTGCAGCGCGTCGTCGTCCCCGATGAGGAAGCCGCGCGCGCGCTCCGCGCGGCCCGCGTCGATCTCCTCGTCGTACTTGGCGAGCACGGGCCGCGCGTGCCCGAGCGCCGCCCGCAGCTCCGCCTCCTCGTCGTACTACAGCTACGCACCATCAGCTCCCTGAACCGGCGGGCGTGCAGCGCGTCGTCGTCCCCGATGAGGAAGCCGCGCGCGCGCTCCGCGCGGCCCGCGTCGATCTCCTCGTCGTACTTGGCGAGCACGGGCCGCGCGTGCCCGAGCGCCGCCCGCAGCTCCGCCTCCTCGTCGTACTACAGCTACGCACCATCAGCTCCCTGAACCGGCGGGCGTGCAGCGCGTCGTCGTCCCCGATGAGGAAGCCGCGCGCGCGCTCCGCGCGGCCCGCGTCGATCTCCTCGTCGTACTTGGCGAGCACGGGCCGCGCGTGCCCGAGCGCCGCCCGCAGCTCCGCCTCCTCGTCGTACTACAGCTACGCACCATCAGCTCCCTGAACCGGCGGGCGTGCAGCGCGTCGTCGTCCCCGATGAGGAAGCCGCGCGCGCGCTCCGCGCGGCCCGCGTCGATCTCCTCGTCGTACTTGGCGAGCACGGGCCGCGCGTGCCCGAGCGCCGCCCGCAGCTCCGCCTCCTCGTCGTACTACAGCTACGCACCATCAGCTCCCTGAACCGGCGGGCGTGCAGCGCGTCGTCGTCCCCGATGAGGAAGCCGCGCGCGCGCTCCGCGCGGCCCGCGTCGATCTCCTCGTCGTACTTGGCGAGCACGGGCCGCGCGTGCCCGAGCGCCGCCCGCAGCTCCGCCTCCTCGTCGTACTACAGCTACGCACCATCAGCTCCCTGAACCGGCGGGCGTGCAGCGCGTCGTCGTCCCCGATGAGGAAGCCGCGCGCGCGCTCCGCGCGGCCCGCGTCGATCTCCTCGTCGTACTTGGCGAGCACGGGCCGCGCGTGCCCGAGCGCCGCCCGCAGCTCCGCCTCCTCGTCGTACTACAGCTACGCACCATCAGCTCCCTGAACCGGCGGGCGTGCAGCGCGTCGTCGTCCCCGATGAGGAAGCCGCGCGCGCGCTCCGCGCGGCCCGCGTCGATCTCCTCGTCGTACTTGGCGAGCACGGGCCGCGCGTGCCCGAGCGCCGCCTGCAGCTCCGCCTCCTCGTCGTACGCCTGGTAGCCGGCCGCCGCCTTCTTGCGCTCCAGGATGTTCTGCAACACGTCTGCTGTTAGCCACTGTGACCTCACCCGCTGCTACTTACAAGACCCTGTTAGCCACTGTGACCTCACCCGCTGCTACTTACAAGACCATCTACTGGCAGCTATTCTTACTATCTATATTATAAAAATGAATCGCAAAATGTGTTGGTAAGCGCATAACTCAACAACGCCTGGACCAATTTGGCCAATTCTTTTTTTTAAATGTTCGTTGAAGTTCAAGGATGGTTTTTACGGCGAGAAAAATTTGAAAATTCATCCCCTAAGGGGGTAAAACGGGGGTGCAAAGTTAGTATGAAGCTTTGCCGTTTTTGAAGTTAGTGAATGTGTAACGCGAGCGAAGTTGCGGGCGTCCACTAGTGTAATATATAAACGGTAAGGTGTGTTCCTTGTTGTTTCTTCTGCTCCTCCTCAACGAAATGATGGATCTATGTGATTATTATGTGATAATAGTATTAAGTTGTTATATAACGATATAGCGAGCTCGGCATGTCCTGCGTACCTTCTTGTACCGCTCGTCGTCCACCAGGTTGACGTTGACGAGCACGTCCTCCGCGTCCTCCGCCAGCACCTCCTTGTCCGCCAGCGTCAGCACCGTCTCGCGCTCCTCCACCAGCTGCGCGCCCGACGAACATAACAATGTTACTTTCGATACAGAGCCTGACGCTCGTTTGGCATCACCTTTATCCTACTCATATTAAATTTGTAGGTTCGGATGTTTGTTGCTCAACCGCCGAAAAACTACAAAGCGGAATTGAATTAAACTTGGCACACAGGTAGTTGATAACCAAGATTAAAACATAGGATACTTTACATTTCGGATGTATGCTCCCTATGGATGCTTCAAACGTTTATTTGAAAGTTGATTGGCAATCCGATTACAGATGGCGCTGTTACTAATTCTGAAACACAGCGGCGACCGCTTGTGGCAAAATTGAATGGGCGCTTCCTTTTTTCGGCGAACACGTTAAGCAGTCGATTTCGGCTTATCCTTCGACCTTCAGCTAGCTTGAGAACATTCGACGCTGAGTTGGCCACCAACCTCTCCACCAATCCACACAGAAGCGGCGTGGTGGGGTTTGCTCTTGACCTCTCAGTTGTGGCAGTGGTGGGGTACCGTACCCAACAGTGGAGCATCGATGGGTTACTTGAAATTTGAAGTTATATACAAGGTAGACGTGTGGCCAGAAATAGAATAGAAATGGTCGTGGTCGTGGTCGTGGTCGTGCGCGTACCGCGTCGGGGTCGTGCGCCACGCGCAGGCCGCGCAGCTGGCGCGCCGTGTAGGCCGCCTGGCGGTCGGCGCGCGCCTCCTCCGCCACCAGCGCGCCCACGCCGAACGCCTCGTCCATCTCGTCGAGCATCGCCGCCTGCGCACAAACACATGCAAATGTTGTTAAGGAGAAGATATTCGCAATAAACGGATGGAGCCCTTCGCGTTCAACATGATGATGCTTTCGGGGTGATGATGGGGTGCAACGCTTTTGCAGTGGATCTGGCTGTTAGCAAAGGCACGTGTGCCTTACTTCTGAGCCGCGATAAGGATGCAAGCTGAATCACTTGCGCGGCGGTATACCGAGGGCTAAAGCGGGCAGACTCAACTGTCCCTGTATATTGCGCTGCTGTGGACTAAGTGTCTTAGGTTAAGTTATTTTAAGTTTACTAACAATTTATATGGGATACTTCTCGAAATAAAAGCTTACTTAACATAATATGTCATTATGCATGTTGTGTTCACTGTACTTAAGGGACACACATGTATGTCTATAATTTTTTATACATACATATTCTTATCTTCTCTTTAAGCAGTAGTTACCTAGACTTTCGTTAAGCGTGTCTAATCACCTCACAGCGAAATAAATTATTTTACTTTGACTTTGACTTATGTGTTACATCTAATTTGTGTACAACTTCCATCCAAGAAACGAGCATCTGCAATGACCAGATTGCCACAAATACTAAGCCAGGCACTAACTAACTAACTAATACCCACCCTCTTGGCAGCCTCCCTCTTCTGCTGCTCGATGCCGCGCGACTTGGTCACCCACGCCGCGGCGTCCTCGTCGTCGGAGCCCTCCGCCAGCAGGCTCGTCTGCAATCTGAACAACGGGACGTTCACAACAAATACAGGCATTGAGGGAATTGTGCCTTCGATCGGAAGGATTGTCCATTGTAGAGACAACATCATTAATGTAACATGCAGGATAACTGACTTCCAAAAAAGGAGGAGGTCCTCAATTGGGCTGTTTTTTCTATGAACATCTCAGAGTAGCCAAAAATAATAATAAATATCATGGACATTCTCACACACGGCCATCTGACCCCAAATTAGGCAACCACAATGGGTGTCAGACTGATATATGTACATACATATATATTTTTAAATACATACTTAAATAGATAATATTAACATCCAAACACAGAACAAACAAGTGTACGTCACACAAATGTTTGTCCTTAGTGGGATTCGAACCAACGAACCCTGGCGTAACAGGCAGGGTCACTACCGATTGCGCCAAAGGGCCGGTAGCTCTGACTTTGCGAGTCTTTTTGGTGGCAACACGAATTGCGCTAACATGCAGCATCCATAGTTTTCTTGCGTGATCAAAAATATGTTAGTGTCCGGGACGTACTTCTGCTCGAGCGCCCGCTTCTCCCGGCGCTCGTGTAGCCGCTCGCGCAGCTTGTCGGCCTTGCGCTGCGCCGCCATGTTGGCCGCCGGCTTGTGGTAGAACTCGCCCAGGTCGTCCTTGATCTTGCCGTCCTCTGCAAGCGACGAGGTTAAGGTTTAATATTATACAAATACACTTTATTGTACACCGCAAAAAAAGAAAGAAAAAAAAAAACATTAATCAATGGTACAACAGGTACATGGTACAACAGGTACATGGTACATACAGGTAACATTGTGGTCGGCAAAAGGCGATCTTATCGCTCCAGTAGTGATTTCTTCCAGACTACCTTTGGGTATATACGTTCAAGGTGGAGCACTAATTTTGTTCACTATGGTGAGTGCCGCAGAGTCACAGCTGTGACAGCCCAGTGGCTATCGAACTGCCCTGTCACTCGAGGGGTCCGGGTCAAATCCAAGCGGCACGCACCAGTGACTTGATTGCAGTTATGTACGATTAAGGAAATTACCTAATTGTCACCTGCTGAAACAGTGAAGGAAATATCTTTAAAAAATTAACCTAAAATTAACCCATTATCTATTTCTATTAGTTTTGTTGATTTTGTCTGTGATTTTAATAAACTTATTGAAGATAGAAGAACAAGAAGTTTATTGGAATTATAACAATTAAAAGTACTTTTATTAAACTGTATATTGTTGGATAATCATGATAATTATCAGATAACTATCAATGAACATAATTATCTCGATAATTTCCAACCCTCGTGTACAGCTAAACAAGGATACATGAAAGCCACTGACCAGAGCAAATCAAGGAGCTATACAAGCTTGCTCTTAGTCCACCATTGCTCAGTCCAGAGCATCGCTAAAGCCGATATCTTCTGAGGCATCATCACACTGTATGTATAAAGTAACAGCAATGGCTTATCCTGCTATCTGCTGGTCGGTAGATCTATGTGTACATAGCATGACAATATGAGTTTAATTTATTTTCTGCCACCTTTGCGTTCATCTGCTTGGCCCAAAGGTCGACTGGTAGATAATGCTTTTAGCACAAAAGGTGGACTTACTTTAGTACCACAAGTTTTTGGTATGTATAATAAAGTAAATAATAGTAATAATGAGAGAATATACTAACCAGCTGGTTTCTCGTTGACCTCCAGCGGCTTCAAGCCCAGCTTGGCTCGCAGGCGGTTGGTGTCCCCTATGGACATGCTCTCCTGCGCGCCGCCCGCCAGCTCCACCGGCGCCCGCTCCTCGCGCTCCCGCTCACGAAGCTCCCGCTCTCGGTCACGTTCCCGGTCCCGGTCTCGGTCCCGGTCCCGGTCCCGGTCCCGGAGCTCTCGGTCGCGCTCGCGCTGCTCAGCCTCCAGGTCGAACTCGCGGTCATCGTCCCTATCGCAGTCGAGCTCCGGGTCGTAGCTTCTCTCTCTGTGGACAGATTGGACCTGGTCGCTAAATGGTATTCACAATTCACTCACAAGCCACCTGAGGTATCTAAGACAAAGATGAAGTATTTGGATCTTTCTATTATTGTATGCCTGGGGTCGGGGTATGGTAAGGCTTTGGTTGTTTTATGCAAGAGCTTGTATTGCTTGGCGGAGTGGTTGTAAAAGCTAGTGCTAAGCTAGAGGTCCCCAGGACAGGCAACAACTATTGGGTTTTCCTAACTTGAAATGACAAGTAGCAGCTCAGAGTCTGCCCAGGACAATGTATGGCAGTATGGCAATAGGCTAAATAGATGGTATTTACATGGAACGTAAACATAACTGGTGAAAAGTGGGTGTACTACAACACACCTATCTACCCCTTCATGGAAATACAGGCGTGATGTTATGTTGTATATCAATAAAATGGGCAGAAATCAAACTATTTTAAATGTTCTTCAAGTACCATATAGAAGAGTTTCAAATAATTATTGTGGGAAACACTAAGGAAAACTACTCCACAGAGTCACCACTGGCAGTAGTCATAAAAGACATAGCAAGAGTAGTTACCCGCTGGTCTTGTCCCGCTCCCGCTCAGCATAGACGCTGTCCGGCTCCTGCAGATGAGAGTCCACGGGCACCTCCTCCACTGCAACAATACCCACATGTTATCCCCTTCATCCATACTTGACTTGATATCTTAATAAGTTCTTATCATCAGTTGGTGCCTGCCTGTAGTTATCTACTATATAACTGAACTAATTACTAAATAGAGCCTAGTTTTTGATTAGAATGTAACTTATAACAGTATAGAGCTTTGGTCATCCTAGCATTGAAGTTGGTTGCCTTTAAAAGAATCAAATAAAACTCTGCCTAGATGGTCAAATACTTGAAATGATTGCCAGTCATTCCATGTTTCTATAAAATACTATCAAGGCTTGTCTCGAGCATCAAACCAGTTCCTAAACAGTCAATTATTTTACTGACCATAAAGAACCTTCTATATTACATCAATGTGCAGGTAGTCTATAGCTAGTAGTATAGTCTGTCTAGCTATTAGTATTTATAAATCAAAACTATAAATAATGACTCTACTTCGCCACTTCAGACTATCTGTCACCTCCTCTCATCCTACATACAATTATTGCTACAATGAATCATTGTTAATCCATCTTAGACTAGATACATTTTAAAGATTTTATAACCAACACAGACTACCTTTTATCCTACTTGATCTGGTACTCATGAATTCAGGTGAAATCAACTCATTTATATCATGACATGGTGTGACATGTTACTGTTGACATCTCACTATTGTACAATATTTAATTTAGTATGTATTTGCTATACTTTAGGCCAATTTAATATAGGCAACCTATTGCCATAATTAATTCCGCCTGTACTTGATATTGCCATCTCTATACTTTACTCCGTAAAGAATTTGTAACATTTTCCATTGTAGTATTTTTGTAGTGGTATTTCATGTTCAAACCTACTTTGAAAAATAGTTCATTCATTTTGCATTACACGTTTTAACCAATCAACTATATTGTGTTTTTTTCTTTTTCATTTTTACTAAAGTTATTAGTCTCAATAGTAACCTTTATAACAACTCGGCACTATCTGAGGCTGCCGGTGCCCACTACGATACCCACCTCGCGGAGATGCACTCGCGATGCTGAGTCATCTCCAATGCCACCAGTCTGAAATACGAGCAGAATATGCCATTATCATGTCAACTGATGGAAGCGCCGTACCAGTGGTGATTTACGGATAATCCTAATTTCATTTTGTGTTGACTCTAGACAGGTTAACTTTAATTTACGTCGCAATAGTGTTTTAGGTTATACTTGAAAATCATCACTGCTACCGGCGTTCGTTGGTTTTTAATAATAAGATAGTGAAACTTACCATCGGGAGAGCGATCCTTCTTGCGATCCTTGTGTTTCTTGTGGCGTTTCCTCTCACGCACTTCGCCATCTAATGGCGACCGAGACCTACTCCTGTGCTTCTTCTTTTTAGACTCCTTTTTGTGCTTTTTTGACCCCATTTGCCTCCTTTATTGATTATTCCGTAGTATATTACTTATACTTTTGGAGGGTTAATAGTTTATTTTGAAATTAAACAAGACGCTTTACACGATTACAAAACAAAATCGTATAATAAAATTTGACATAAATCCGATGTCAGTCATTATTTTTCCAGTTTTGTTTCGACATTGACATTACCAGCCAACGCCAGCATCACAGACAGACACAATAAGATGTGTTACTCTATGACAATAAGTTTGTTAATTCAACAGCACAAGCCCCATCCACACGCTTGGCAAACAATGGCAAACAGCCAACAGCAAACAGCAAACACGGACGTGTGGATGGGTGTTTGTCGTTGTTTGCCTGTTTGTGTTTGTGTTGGGCAGTGTTCGGCATCGGTGTCGGTTTTTCTTGCCAGATCAAAGGATGTTCGGCAAACAGTTTGCGACGTATCCACACGTTTGGCAGCGATCAGTAATGCGCGCGAGCTTGCGGGAGGCGGACGTATTTACTTGCCATATTCATGGGCATATAAAGAGAACATTCCACCCTATTATTGATCGAAGATTCCACCCCATTTAAAAACTGTACCTCAAGTATTCGAATTCGATGGTAGCAAAATTATTTATAACAAGTGATTTTAAAAACTTTTAATTAAATTCACTCGTATGTATGTCCTGGAATCTTGCAATCAATATTTCACCCACTTCCACTGAAGATATCGAGCTGAAATTTGGCACACATATTAGGTTCCGATGACAATGCATGAAAATAAAAATAAAAGATATAAGTAAAAGCTCTTTAAAAAAAAAATTTTTTTACAGTATAATTTATGAATAAAATCTAACTATATTGATACATTTTATTATTGCAAAATTTTCATCGGAATCACCATCGTCTTCGCTTTCTTCTTTTTTTCTTTTTTCTTTCTCTTGCTTTAATTTATAATAAAAATATGTCAACCCGAAAGTAATAGCTGCCACAAGCTTGTCGTCCGCCATGTTTGCCGATTCGGAATGTTATGAACGTTCGCCAAGCATGTGGATGGCTGTTTGTGTTGGGTGATTGTGGTTGGTGTTTGGGACTTTGCTTGCTGTTTGCGGTGTTTGTGACAAACAGCCAGCGTGTGGATGGGGCAACAGATTTTTTCGAATTATTGTCTTTCATAGACAAAACATTATAAATAGTATTTTCATCATTGACTAAAAAGCTAGCTTTAAATAGAGCTCAGCACTCATGTATCCACCAACTAATAAGGGATACGCATGTATCAAAACAGATGCAAAAAGTATTGTTGTATTCTGAACATAACATCACTTCTGTATTTCCTCGAAAGGGTAGGCAGGGGTGTTCTGTTGCTTGGAAGTTTCTAGCTACAACTAGAAACTAGTGTCAGGGGTTTTTTAATAATTTTACTGTACGTGACATTTTAGTTGCGAATTTACTCATTAACTAAGTAAGATCGATATCTTACTTAGTTAATGAGTTACTCGATAGTAAATAAAAGAACTTTATACGAAAACTATTTTATTTCCAACTTTAACAATCTCTCTGCAACACTGGTCATCACGCAATAAATTCGTCCAGATATGTTTATTCTGTAAAACATAATTGTAGTAAATTACAATTATTGTAACTAAAAATAGGAAGGTATTGTGGTATTCGAACCCTAGCTGCCAAGATGTCTTACTTCTGCTGCGGCCCTACCCTTATGAAACTGAAAGTTGCCAAATAAAAAAAAGTGCCAAATAATTCTTACACGGGAAAATGAATAGGTTACTATTATAAAACAAAATAAACATATGAGATTAAGAATTAATTAATTACTAAAGAATGAATGAATATTGAATGTAGCAAATTATGACGTGTTGATTGGCAGAAAATACCCCACGAGGCTGACTAGGCAGGTCTTACGTAATACATACTAGTGCTTACGTTTTTAAAACTAGATTAGAACAGTATTATTTTTAATAGTTCAATCTATCAGAGGTTAGTATTAAATATCACCACATAGTAATAATAATTCGAATTGCTCACACAAAACATATGTCTACAATTACAAATACATAATTCCATATATACATTTTGAGAACTTCTAATCACTCATATTTAAACAAAATAGAATCTTAACACATACTTCGAAAATAAAACAATTTGAGATTTAATAAAGCAGTCCTTTCCTTTTAGCAGCAAACCTATATCACTATTGGAATGTTTATATAAAAATAAGTAGTCATTTATGTGTCTCACTGTTCCAAATCACCCCAGACACCCTAAATATATTTAACCTCAATTTCTTGTTGCCATGAAGTTTCTTATACTAAAACAATTGAATATCAATTCATTTACATACTTGAATAATATTATAATTATTAAAATAATATTTACAAAGATTCCATAAATTATATCAGAATATTTCTTGCTTTAATCACATGTAAATATTGTTCTCTTTTTTAACTGTTTGTATTAATAAATATTTAGATTTAATTTATTATTAGATACTTAGATGCACTTAGATTATTATATTTTGGCAACTTGAACTACTGTATTTTAGGAATTTAGTTTGAATTAACTTATCCGTGAAATATAAACGGTGAAGTGTAAACTAGACCGATTGCAGTAAGTAATTCGCATAATATATGTATTTCGATATGTGTATATTTTCCTTCGGTCACAGAACATAATCTAGCACCTTTATTTCTTTTCGTTTTCTACAGCGGAAAACACGCTTATGACAGATGTATTATGTAGGTGATAAAGTAGGTACATGATTATTCGGCAGCATATAATAGTATAACGTAGGTGAGTGAGGCTCGTGATGATGTAGCCGCAGTCGTCGCGTCCTCTCCCCCTTCATGTAGTGGTACCAATGTTGTGTTGTGTTGTGATTATGAGCAAATAAATTTCTTTTATTTTCTTTCTTTCTTTCTTATTCAATATGATCTACGGACAGACTGATGCACGCTTATAGCTGTTGAGAGCGGACCACGTGATCGTCGGTCGTTCCAATACTCCACGGTGATACACACATGAGCAACTCTTAATGCAAGGGATTCTTCAATCAGAGCTAATCAGGGTAACTCGTGACATGGAAAAGTCTGAGGAAAACAAAATTCCCCAGGTTTTAAATAATGAGATTTCCGCAAGGTCACGACCTAATTTCTCTTTATATCGCAATGCTAGTGATTCCTAATTTTCTTAATAGAAAAGGTGACGTCATCACTCGATCAGCTTTCGAGTAGCGTAGCAGCGTACACGTCGCGTCACGGCGCGCACGCGCTCGCGGGCGGGGGCGGGGTCGGGGCCGGGGGCGGGGGCGGGGCCGGGGGCGGGGTCAGAGCAGCGCGTGCGCGGGCAGCATGCGCAGCGGCGCGGCGCGCGCGCCCGCCTCCGCGCTCTCCCAGGCCACCGCCGCGCCGTCCGCGTAGCTCGCGAACAGCAGCGACGAGTCCGAGCTGTACGTCAGGCTGCAACACACCACGTTATACATATGTATATTATTATTATTTATTTAATGCACTAGCAGCTCCTAGAGCTGATACGTACATATGTTTTATGCTTATTTAATGTTTGGTTGTTTTCAATGTTGGAAACAGTCGTTAAGCCTTGTCGAAGACCTTCGGGTGGCTTGAGAACATTCGACACTGGGTTGGCCACTAACCCCTTCAACAATCCGCATTGGAGCAGCGTGGTGGAGTATGCTCTAGACCTCCCGCAGCTGCGTCTGTGGGGGAGACCCGTGCCCAGCAGTGGGACGTCTATGGTCGCAGCGATATGTACCTGGTGAATTACACGGACGATCGTGTAAGTTTAGTCAGTCGGCCCCCTCACCTGATGACGGCGGCGGGCGGCGCGCGCGCGGGGCGCGGCACGAGCGCGACGGGCCGCAGGTCCCAGGAGGAGTACAGGCGCACGCCGCCGCACGCCAGCCCCGCCGCCACGCAGTTCACGCTCACGCCCTCCGCCGGCCTCACCTGATGACGGCGGCGGGCGGCGCGCGCGCGGGGCGCGGCACGAGCGCGACGGGCCGCAGGTCCCAGGAGGAGTACAGGCGCACGCCGCCGCACGCCAGCCCCGCCGCCACGCAGTTCACGCTCACGCCCTCCGCCGGCCTCACCTGATGACGGCGGCGGGCGGCGCGCGCGCGGGGCGCGGCACGAGCGCGACGGGCCGCAGGTCCCAGGAGGAGTACAGGCGCACGCCGCCGCACGCCAGCCCCGCCGCCACGCAGTTCACGCTCACGCCCTCCGCCGGCCTCACCTGATGACGGCGGCGGGCGGCGCGCGCGCGGGGCGCGGCACGAGCGCGACGGGCCGCAGGTCCCAGGAGGAGTACAGGCGCACGCCGCCGCACGCCAGCCCCGCCGCCACGCAGTTCACGCTCACGCCCTCCGCCGCGTTCGAGTAGCACACCGCCGTCACCAGCTCCGCCACCTTCACGCTGCCTGCACTCAAATCAACGCTCAATTAATACCATAGATTTAACTAGATAGATTGGCAATGCGAAAGAGAAAGAACATAGATACTCATATGTTAGAGCGAGATAGATAGGCGAGACCATTTGCGTACACGCTATAGGCCTGTATTGGCCCAACGTCTGTTGTGAACGAAACAAATTTTGCTTATTTTTCTAAATCTCTAATCTAATAGAGATTGACGTAATATTGACAACCGCTTACAGCACACATGCACATTACACGCATACTCGTGTAATTAAGTTTTGGTCTCGCTTTGATGTTTCTATTGACAATCTTTCTCTAGTATAATAAATCTATGTTTAATACATAAAAACATCATAATTCAACTGTATGAATGAATGAACACAGAAACACTCACCGACGTATCGGGCGTTGACGGTGTGAACCCTGATGAGCGACTCGTGTTTCAGCGCGGCGTCCTTCTCGTACGAGTCGTCCGCGTCGTCGGCGTCGGCGCGCGGCGGCGCGGGGTCCGCGGGGCAGGGCGCGGCGGCGGGGGCGGCGGCGGCGGGGGCGGGGGCGGGGGCGGGCGCGAGCGCGTGCACGGAGGCCACGTCGCTGAGCGTCTCGCTGACGGCCACGAGCCGCACGGGCAGCGCGCCGCGGTTGGGCAGCGTGCGGATGTAGGACAGCCTACGAGACCGAGCGCCATTAGTGCAACAGACGTAACATACAAGAACTCCACTCATTCCGAAATCACATGAAATTTTGAAAAAAGCAGTGTACATAACTTTAGTACAAGAAATAAGGAACTGTGTTCGCTTCTACAATAAAATACCCGGAAATATTACTTGTCTCAGAGAATAAATTTAAATCTTACATTAAGCGCCGTTTTTTTCTCATAGCACCTCGTCCGCCCTGTCCGCTCTCTATATCAAGTTATTAAATTCAATACGACCACTCACTCGTTAAGGTCCCAGACCACGATGACGCCGTCCTCGCTGGCGGTGACGAGCAGCGACGCGCGCGCGCACACGACCACGTCGGCGACGCGCGCCGCGTGCGCGTGCAGCAGGCGGACGTGCGCGCGCGCGTGCGCCCCGGCGGCCGGCACGCGCGCGCGCAGCGCCGTCACGCGCCCCGACTCGTGTCCCAGGAACGCGCCCCAGCGCCGCGCGCCGCCCGCCGTCCACGTGCCCACCGCGGTTATCTGAAGATACGTCATGAGATATAGTAATTGTACAAAAAATATGTGTCGTCTCCGCTGCGACCCATAGACGTCCCACTGCTGGGCACGGGTCTCCCCAACAGACGCAACTGCGGGAGGTCTAGAGCATACTCCACCACGCTGCTCCAATGCGGATTGGTGGAGGGGTTAGTGGCCAACCCAGTGTCGAATGTTCTCAAGCCACCCGAAGGTCTTCGACAAGGCTTATCGACTTAACTTGAAAACAACCGGGACCGACGACTTTACGTGCCCTCCGAAACACGGTAGCGTCCATAAAATTTTTTGCCACTAGCGGTCACCCATTCACAAACCGTGCGCGCCCGTCGTTGCTTAACTCTTTCGATTACATTGAATCGACGCGAGCCATTGGGCTATGGACGCTACATGTGTCGTCTACGCAGGTACAATGGTAGACAAATGTAATGCGGTGAATGATGTTCATTTTGGACCAAATATGAACACGCGATCTCGGTGTCGCTTCGCTGGTTAGCGCCCTCCCCCGTTGGAGGAGGACTGCACTTGGATTGGGATCAGATGCGTTCACTCGCACGGTCCAACGGCGGCGGCGGCAGTACCTGGTGGCGCGGCGGCACGTGCAGCAGCAGGTCGGGCGGCAGGTCGCGCCGGCGCCGCAGCCGCAGCGCGCCGTCCGCGTGCCCCCACGACAGCACGCCGTACGCCTCGCCCGCGCCGCCCGCGCCGCCCGCGCCCGCCTTCGTGGTGCTCGCCGTTATCGACTCGTCTGCAAGGTACACAAGATTTTTTATGGAAGATAGCAAACGAGCTTGCAGCACCACCCATCCGCTGCCGCCCATGACAATTGTGACTGACTTTAAACAAGACTCAATTAGGATGGTTAGTGCAATTAGCTGAGAGATATACAAAATATTAAAAAATAATCACTAATTTTGTTAGTATGTCACTGGCCCAGAAGAAAAAAAGCTTGGAATTGTCAAAACATTCACACAAACTACCCAAATAATATTACATGTAAAAACAAAAAATTATCAACATTATGCAAATGCAAGTTGTTACCGTGAATATGTATGAGCGCAGAGTGGAGCGCGCAGAGCGCGGCGGCGCGCGCGGGCGGCAGCGCCAGCAGCGTGGCGGGCGCGGCGCGGGCGCGGCGCGCGGCGGCGGCGGGCGGCGGCAGCGCGGGCGAGCCGCAGTAGCGGCCCCAGCGCGCGCCGCGCACGCCGTCCCACACCGCCGCGCTCTGGGGGCGCACACGGAAACCTTTCACGACTGATCACACAAACTATTGAATTTCGGGTTTTTTCAGCTTAGATAGAGATGTTTTTTCATATCGGACAAGCCACATGTGACACCAGCGACATCACAGGTGCGTTGCAAGTATTTAAGGTCTAAACTGACACCTCAGGTTGCAGACCACTCTTGCACTGAAGGAAAGAACGAGAGAAGCGGGCGAATATTGCCATGTCCAAATAAGTTGGGCAAAAAGGTTGTGAAGTTACTTGGACAACGCACGATACACCACGACTGTACATACAATAGATGACACGTAGATAACATATTTCTTACTAAGCTAGCTCTACCTCAGTAAGATTGGGATCGTCGCCAGAACGAAACGCTCGTGGGCTCACCTCAGGCGCGTAGTGGCGCAGGTCGGGCGCGCGCTGCGGGTGCGGCGTGCGCAGCAGCTGGCGCGGCGCCTGCCCGTACGTGCGCACCATCGCGGCCGCCGCCGTGCGGTCCACCTCGTCCTCTAGCGCGGTCGTGCGCTCACCTCAGGCGCGTAGTGGCGCAGGTCGGGCGCGCGCTGCGGGTGCGGCGTGCGCAGCAGCTGGCGCGGCGCCTGCCCGTACGTGCGCACCATCGCGGCCGCCGCCGTGCGGTCCACCTCGTCCTCTAGCGCGGTCGTGCGCTCACCTCAGGCGCGTAGTGGCGCAGGTCGGGCGCGCGCTGCGGGTGCGGCGTGCGCAGCAGCTGGCGCGGCGCCTGCCCGTACGCGCGCACCATCGCGGCCGCGGCCGTGCGGTCCACCTCGTCCTCTAGCGCGGTCGTGGGCTCACCTCAGGCGCGTAGTGGCGCAGGTCGGGCGCGCGCTGCGGGTGCGGCGTGCGCAGCAGCTGGCGCGGCGCCTGCCCGTACGCGCGCACCATCGCGGCCGCGGCCGTGCGGTCCACCTCGTCCTCTAGCGCGGTCGTGCGCTCACCTCAGGCGCGTAGTGGCGCAGGTCGGGCGCGCGCTGCGGGTGCGGCGTGCGCAGCAGCTGGCGCGGCGCCTGCCCGTACGTGCGCACCATCGCGGCCGCCGCCGTGCGGTCCACCTCGTCCTCTAGCGCGGTCGTGCGCTCACCTCAGGCGCGTAGTGGCGCAGGTCGGGCGCGCGCTGCGGGTGCGGCGTGCGCAGCAGCTGGCGCGGCGCCTGCCCGTACGTGCGCACCATCGCGGCCGCCGCCGTGCGGTCCACCTCGTCCTCTAGCGCGGTCGTGCGCTCACCTCAGGCGCGTAGTGGCGCAGGTCGGGCGCGCGCTGCGGGTGCGGCGTGCGCAGCAGCTGGCGCGGCGCCTGCCCGTACGCGCGCACCATCGCGGCCGCGGCCGTGCGGTCCACCTCGTCCTCTAGCGCGGTCGTGGGCTCACCTCAGGCGCGTAGTGGCGCAGGTCGGGCGCGCGCTGCGGGTGCGGCGTGCGCAGCAGCTGGCGCGGCGCCTGCCCGTACGCGCGCACCATCGCGGCCGCGGCCGTGCGGTCCACCTCGTCCTCTAGCGCGGTCGTGGGCTCACCTCAGGCGCGTAGTGGCGCAGGTCGGGCGCGCGCTGCGGGTGCGGCGTGCGCAGCAGCTGGCGCGGCGCCTGCCCGTACGTGCGCACCATCGCCGCCGCCGCCGTGCGGTCCACCTCGTCCTCTAGCGCGGTCGGGTCGAACCCGTAGTATGTCTGCAAGAAAATTTACGTGTAAGAGAGTGACGGAGTAAATTAAAAATGTAAATAATATTTGATTTAATCTAAAATCCTATTTTATGATGGAGCATCCCTATGGAAAATAATGCCGTTTGGACTAAGAAACCCCACCTTAATTTAGTCAGTAGTATTGAACTTCAGTGTATTCAATGTGAACGCGGTACTCACGCACGCCGGGAAGACGTTGATGGCGTCGATGGCGGCCTGGCCGGTCTGCTTGCAGCCGAACACCAGGTCGATCCAGAGCGGCAGGCGGTCGGCCACGAGCGGCGCCTCGAGCGCCTGCCGGTGCAGCAGCGTGAACAGGCGCGCGTCGGCCGCCCAGCGCGGCAGCTGCACGGAGTCCACGCGCGCGCCGCACTGCCGCACGCCCAGCTCCAGACCTGGGCCGGGTTACGTTGTTAAAGTTTCAGAAGGCACAGGACCGGTCGGAGCGGTATCGTTTGGGAGAGGCCTATGCTCAGCAGTGGACTCGAAAGGCTGATGGATGGATGGAGTGCCTTACAAGTGCAAAACCGTCTCACCCTCGTTGTTGCAGAACATCTCCGGCAGGTAGAAGAACTCCGGGATGAGCTCCTTGACGTCGGTGGGCGAGTCGCGCGTGATGAGCCGCCACGTCGTCGCCAGCGAGTGGAACGTGCGGTCTGGCATGTCGAAGTTGTTGTCTCACCCTCGTTGTTGCAGAACATCTCCGGCAGGTAGAAGAGCTCCGGGATGAGCTCCTTGACGTCGGTGGGCGAGTCGCGCGTGATGAGCCGCCACGTCGTCGCCAGCGAGTGGAACGTGCGGTCTGGCATGTCGAAGTTGTTGTCTCACCCTCGTTGTTGCAGAACATCTCCGGCAGGTAGAAGAGCTCCGGGATGAGCTCCTTGACGTCGGTGGGCGAGTCGCGCGTGATGAGCCGCCACGTCGTCGCCAGCGAGTGGAACGTGCGGTCCGGCATGTCGAAGTTGTTGTCTCACCCTCGTTGTTGCAGAACATCTCCGGCAGGTAGAAGAGCTCCGGGATGAGCTCCTTGACGTCGGTGGGCGAGTCGCGCGTGATGAGCCGCCACGTCGTCGCCAGCGAGTGGAACGTGCGGTCTGGCATGTCGAAGTTGTTGTCTGCAGAATTCCAAGGCAGGGTTGGTTACACGACATTTATAACACTTTCGCTATAAAAAGTACCGCCCTTGAGTAAATGAATGTGGGTAAAATGGCGATGAATTTTGAAAGGCCGATTAGCATCTAACAAAAGATACTCTCGTAGCGCAGGGGTCACTAGGATATCCAATAATTATTTATTTACTAGTGGACGCCCGGCGGCGAACATATACAGATAACATCACAATGTAACACCCGAGTACAAATATTTATTTGCGAAATAAATATCAGCCTCGGCCGGATTTGCTTCCATTTTTTTTTTTTTTTGCCGTCAGGCCACCACCGCGCCGCGGAGTCGTAAAAATGCCCACGACCTACTTAGAATGCTCTCCGATGTGTCACACTCGTATATCCGATGTGAGTCACCTTGGTAGTTGAGGAAGAGCTCGGTGAAGGGCGGCACGCGCACCAGGTAGTGCAGCACGCCGCCCGAGTTGGAGTACAGCGAGGCGTAGTGGTGCGGCTGCCGCGACAGCAGCGGGCTGCAGCCCTCGCGCCGCGCCACCCTCAGGTCCTGCCGGCCACGACAACCTTGTGCTAGCTACTCGAAACAAGCTTAGGTGCGTACAGAGTGAGATACACGACGCATAACGCAACGAACCCGCACGCTACACGTGCCCGTCAGATCTGTACGCTACCTTACTCGCTGCGACCTATAGACGTCCCACTGCTGAGCACGTGTCTCCCGCACAGACACAGCTGCGGGAGGTCTAGAGTATACTCCACCACGCTGCTCTAATGCGGATTTGTGGAGGGGTTAGTGGCCAACCCAGTGTAGAATGTTCTCAAGCCACCCGAAGGTCTTCGACAAGGCTTAACGACTGTTTCCAACATTGAAAACAACCGGGACCGACGGCTTTACGTGCCCTCCGAAGCACGGTAGCGTCCATAAAATTTTACCACTAGCGGTCACCCATCCACAAACCGACCGCGCCCGTCGTTGCTTAACTCTTTCGATCACATTGAATCCACCCGAGCCATGGGCTATGGGCTATGGACGCTACGTATTATGAACATGAAACTTCAGACTGAAACTTCAGGGTATAACCTAGTAGGTATCGCCACTCACGTTATAGGTGTTGATGTAATGCTGCTCGCGGTCCTTGTTCTGGACCGCCATGGGCTTGGCGAGGTCGCGGAACGTGTCGGGCACCGTCAGGTCGAGGATCCGGGAGGTGTAGTCCGCCAGCACGAACGGCAGCACCGGGTACTGCATCAGGTCGTTGTAGGAGCGGCCCGCCAGCCCGTTCAGCGTCATCAGGTACTCCCAGTTGGTGAGCGCGCCGGCGCGCCACTGCGCCGTCGCTTCACTTAGAGTATCCGCCTCGCTCCTGTTGATCATACATCTTTCGAGTTTTTGAAAAATGAACAACCATAATTTTGCTAATTTTTGGGAATATTAAAATATCTGTATTTGTATTGTTTTAGTATTTTTTAATCAGTATTGAAGTGTATTTTTAATAATGTATTTCAAAAAGGTCATTTATATAGAGCAAGAACAAAGTAGGACCAATCGTACTACCTTGCGGAACACCACATTTGTAATATTAGACGCGGATGATGCGGCAAGCCGAGACTTATCGACCCCAGGAACAACAAAGCATTTCATGTGCAAGTTATAGAGAGACGAATTCGTATGCAACACAAGTGGAAAAATCCAGCAGGGTTACGCCAGGGTCGCCTATGTCGGGTGCCGGCTCACCTGTCGGGCGAGTGGTGGCACGCGAGGCGGTCGAGGAAGGCCTGCCGCTCGGCGCGCGCGGCGAAGGCCAGCAGGTGCGCGCGGCCGCAGCGCAGGAACAGCTCGAGCGGGCGCCGGCTCACCTGTCGGGCGAGTGGTGGCACGCGAGGCGGTCGAGGAAGGCCTGCCGCTCGGCGCGCGCGGCGAAGGCCAGCAGGTGCGCGCGGCCGCAGCGCAGGAACAGCTCGAGCGGGCGCCGGCTCACCTGTCGGGCGAGTGGTGGCACGCGAGGCGGTCGAGGAAGGCCTGCCGCTCGGCGCGCGCGGCGAAGGCCAGCAGGTGCGCGCGGCCGCAGCGCAGGAACAGCTCGAGCGGGCGCCGGCTCACCTGTCGGGCGAGTGGTGGCACGCGAGGCGGTCGAGGAAGGCCTGCCGCTCGGCGCGCGCGGCGAAGGCCAGCAGGTGCGCGCGGCCGCAGCGCAGGAACAGCTCGAGCGGGCGCCGGCTCACCTGTCGGGCGAGTGGTGGCACGCGAGGCGGTCGAGGAAGGCCTGCCGCTCGGCGCGCGCGGCGAAGGCCAGCAGGTGCGCGCGGCCGCAGCGCAGGAACAGCTCGAGCGGGCGCCGGCTCACCTGTCGGGCGAGTGGTGGCACGCGAGGCGGTCGAGGAAGGCCTGCCGCTCGGCGCGCGCGGCGAAGGCCAGCAGGTGCGCGCGGCCGCAGCGCAGGAACAGCTCGAGCGGGCGCCGGCTCACCTGTCGGGCGAGTGGTGGCACGCGAGGCGGTCGAGGAAGGCCTGCCGCTCGGCGCGCGCGGCGAAGGCCAGCAGGTGCGCGCGGCCGCAGCGCAGGAACAGCTCGAGCGGGCGCCGGCTCACCTGTCGGGCGAGTGGTGGCACGCGAGGCGGTCGAGGAAGGCCTGCCGCTCGGCGCGCGCGGCGAAGGCCAGCAGGTGCGCGCGGCCGCAGCGCAGGAACAGCTCGAGCGGGCGCCGGCTCACCTGTCGGGCGAGTGGTGGCACGCGAGGCGGTCGAGGAAGGCCTGGCGCTCGGCGCGCGCGGCGAAGGCCAGCAGGTGCGCGCGGCCGCAGCGCAGGAACAGCTCGAGCGGGCGCCGGCTCACCTGTCGGGCGAGTGGTGGCACGCGAGGCGGTCGAGGAAGGCCTGCCGCTCGGCGCGCGCGGCGAAGGCCAGCAGGTGCGCGCGGCCGCAGCGCAGGAACAGCTCGAGCGGGCGCCGGCTCACCTGTCGGGCGAGTGGTGGCACGCGAGGCGGTCGAGGAAGGCCTGCCGCTCGGCGCGCGCGGCGAAGGCCAGCAGGTGCGCGCGGCCGCAGCGCAGGAACAGCTCGAGCGGGCGCCGGCTCACCTGTCGGGCGAGTGGTGGCACGCGAGGCGGTCGAGGAAGGCCTGCCGCTCGGCGCGCGCGGCGAAGGCCAGCAGGTGCGCGCGGCCGCAGCGCAGGAACAGCTCGAGCGGGCGCCGGCTCACCTGTCGGGCGAGTGGTGGCACGCGAGGCGGTCGAGGAAGGCCTGCCGCTCGGCGCGCGCGGCGAAGGCCAGCAGGTGCGCGCGGCCGCAGCGCAGGAACAGCTCGAGCGGGCGCCGGCTCACCTGTCGGGCGAGTGGTGGCACGCGAGGCGGTCGAGGAAGGCCTGCCGCTCGGCGCGCGCGGCGAAGGCCAGCAGGTGCGCGCGGCCGCAGCGCAGGAACAGCTCGAGCGGGCGCCGGCTCACCTGTCGGGCGAGTGGTGGCACGCGAGGCGGTCGAGGAAGGCCTGCCGCTCGGCGCGCGCGGCGAAGGCCAGCAGGTGCGCGCGGCCGCAGCGCAGGAACAGCTCGAGCGCGCGCTCCTGCAGGCACCAGCGGCGCGTGGCGGCCCGCTGCAGCGCCGACAGCGAGAAGCACAGCGCCGCCTCCTCCGCCTCCGCCTCCTCCGAGCTCTCCTCCGGCACGAAGTGGATGCATCTGTCCCACGCAAAAAAGACTCTTCGTAATGTGTACCTACGCCGTGCCCGCCGCGAGCACGTTCACTCCTGAAGATGATCATCGTAATCGATCGAAACTAGTCGGCCTGTTTCCGACTTTAAATCACACGCAAGTAAGCCGGTAACTTCAACTATGAATACTCATAATGTCTTGAACAGTAGCAGATGTAGTTATTTAATTATTGAATTTATTAGACTGGTACGTGACCAGCCCAGCCCAGTCCAATGAAATAAAAGGTCAAAATGTCCTGGGTCACCTGTCGGTGAGCAGCAGCTCGCCGGGCGTCTCCCTGGCGACGGTGACGTGCGTGACGCGCGCCATGTACGCCACGGTCTCGCTGGGCTGCAGGCGCGCCGCCACGCCCCCGCGCAGCCCGCTGCCGCCCAGCACGCTGCGCAGCGGGCCCGCCTCCTGCGCCGCTTCTGCGACAGACAGATTTTCTACCTCAATAAAGTTACATATTTAAATATTTATTGAAGTTAAAGAATTTATGCCCACATCTAAGATGAGAAGTTTTTTATACCGAACCCACATAACAACCTGTTTATCAATTTTCACAAAACGTTTCGAGACATTTTAGTGGGGCAACCTTGGTGAGGGCGACTCACCGGCCTTGTAGCGGTACTTGGGCTGCAGGAGTCGCGGCGGTATCCGCAGGTGCGCGCGCCGCAAGCGCACGCGCACGCGGCCCGGGCCCTCCGTGCTGTCCAGCGCCCACGCCGCGGGCTGCCCGCGCGGGCTGTACCACACCGCTGCAACATACAAGCGATAATAATTAAGAAGCGTGTATAGTAAAAAAATGCAAAAAAAAACTACCTTTTAAATGATGTTTATAAATGACTAGCTGACCCGGCAAACGTTGTTTTGCCATATAAATAATTTTTCCCGCTTTTCTGTTGAAATTTTTCCTGAATTTTCTTTGCTATAAACCTCACGGAGCCCGAGACCTTTCCAACGAATGCAAAACCGTGGAAATCGGGTCGTGCGTTCTGGAGTTATAGCGTCAGGAAGGAAAACCCGACTTATTTTTATATAGTAGATATAATAGAAATAAAAGCTTTTAAAATATATGATAAGTATGTGATCCGTTTACCGCGTTCGTGCGTGTGCGCAGTGAGCCGGCGGAGCGCGCGCTGCGCGGCGGCGGCGGCGCGCGCGAGCGAGGCGCGCATGTGGTCGAGGAAGGCCTTGCGCTCGCCGTTCTGCGCCTCCACCACGCGCCGCGTCGCGCCCATGGCCGCCGCGCACGCGCGCGCCGCCATGCCCTCGCGGCTGAACACCGACCTGAGGAACAGTTACCAATTTTAAAATAAACCTAGACCATCATGCAACTTGAACTTCGGAATGTAAGTTTTTTTATTTTTTATAATATAGACGGACAAACAGACATACAGGTCACTTGATGGTAAGAGGTCACCGTCGTCTATGGACACGTGCGACCCAGGAGTATCACAGGTGCGTTGCCTGTACATTTCATACATTGATATCGCTGGTAAGGCAGATTAGTAAGTGCTCTCTCTCTCTCTCTCTTTTCAGCCCACATTAGTCCACTGTTGGACATAGGCCTCTCCCAAGGCACGCCACTGGGCCCTATCTTCGGCTCTCCTCATCCACTTGCTCCCCGCCGCCTTGCGCAGATCGTCGCGCCACCTAGCAGGAGGTCCGACCAGGAGGACGACCTCCTGTTAGGTAAGTGCACGTTCGGACGTAAAACAGACTATATTGAGATTGAGATTGCACGTAAAAGTGAGAACAGGCAGGCATACTGACTTGGCGAGGGCCGCGCGGTGTCGCGCGTGCGCGGCGCGCTGGCGGCGGCGGTCGGCGGCCAGCAGGCGCGCGGCCTCGGCGGGCAGCGCGGCGGGCGGCAGGCGGTCGGCCAGCGGCGCCTGCGCGCGCACGGCCCACTCGCGCGCCCAGTCCGTCACGCACAGCTCCAGCGCCTCGCCGCCGCGCGCCGCCCGAGAGTGCGCCGCCTGCACCGCGCACGTCAGGTACACCGACAGCTGCACGCACGATTAACACATTCATTTGGTTATTAAAAAAAAAAAAAATTTACACTACCTGTATTAGTCGTACTAAACTAAAACTTTATAATTTTTACTATATTAAAGACTGATATAGAGAAATGTTTGGGACTCCAAGGTTCACATGATGGAATTGAAGTTACAAACCAAAGATTAATCTACTTTGCAATAATCCGCGAACAAAATTGTATGATGGTGTATGTATACCTTCATGCACGCAGCACCTCCGCGGAGTTCCGCAAAGTAACGCCTGATACAATTAATTAGGTATTGAAGTTGTTACCTTCCTATTGGCGGGCGGGTCGCGCGGCGTGAGGTGCCGCAGCAGGTCGGGCGGCGCGCGGTAGAGCGCGCGCAGCAGGCGCGGCTGCAGCGCGCGCGCGCCCGCCGCCGGCGCCAGCGCCCACCAGAACAGCTCGTGCAGCGGGCCCGCGCACTCCGCGCCGCCCACCGCCCACCACTTGCCGCGCTCGCCGCCCGCCACGCCGGTGCCGCACATGCCTGTCAACGTTACGGTATTTTGATATTGTTTAAATATGAACAGCAATTGCTTTATAGTAGCTCCAATCTCAGGGCGAGTTTGGTATAAACATCGGCACGAAAGTATAGCACTGACCCTGAATGCGCAGAAGTCGAATTTAAAGAATCGTCTTGCGCAGTTGTAAGTGCTGATTGGTTCGCCAGCCGTTTTACATCCCCCGCAGTGCATACTCGATGCGCAACTATCCCCTTCAAATTTCGTTTAGATTTAGAGCTACGAATTCGTGCCGATGTTTATACCAATCATGAAAATCTATTTTACATCTAGCTAACCGTCATCAGCATCATTAAATCTAATATTAATTTCAGAACCCTGCTCTGCAAAATTTTGATGAATATAGTGCCACCCAATGCTGGAATTCTCCAACCAAGTCCACCTCCATTAGGTGTACACACGCGTGTACCGCGGTGGTGTAAATGTGTAAAGAGTTTAATGTATGCATTAACCAATGAGCAGCGTGTCGAAGACGCGCTCGAAGAAGTCGGCGAGCGGCGCGAGGTCCCCGCGCGGCGAGCGCGCCAGCAGGAAGCCGGCGGCGCGCGCCAGCGTGGCCGCGTGCCGCGCGCCCAGCTCCGCGCGCTCCGTGCGCCCCGCCAGCAGCCCGCCCTCCATCGCCACCGACAGCACTGACGACCAACAAAACATATTATCATCATCATCATCGCAACCATTTTTTGACGGGATCACGTCTTATAAATCAGCAACACGAACGAATAAGTGTGACGTGATTTGTCGTTACCTCGCTCTGACGTCATGAGGCGTTATTGACAAGCGTTTCCATGGCTACTAAATAGGGAACAACTTGCTCAGTGTAGGGAACTGTCAAAATAGATATATAGACTTGTCTGTTGTTTGTTAACTTTGTATTTTCAATATGTGAATAATGATTATGACGTTATCACGTAAATCTATCGTCCGTAAACCGACTTTACAGACAACCATTTTTTGTTCCACTGTTTAGCACGGGTCTCCGGATTAGGCCTTAGTCCACCATGCTGGCCAAGTGCGGATTGGCAGACTTCACATGCCTTCGAGAACATTATGAAGAACTCTCAGCCATGCAGGTTTCCTCACGATGTGTCCTACACCGTTACAGCAAGTGACATTTAATTTCTTAAATCGCACGTAACTAAGAAAAGTTATTGTTGCGTGCCGCTGGGGTTTGAACACGGACCGCTCGAGTGAGAGGCGAGTTCGATAGCCACTGGGCTGTCACCGCTGTTAACGAACAAAACATATAAAATCATGGAAAATCCTTTCGGCTCTTTGAAGCTAACTTCTTATTAAACACGACTAGACTAGACAATTGCACATGGCATGAGCATATATCACGTGTTAAACAAACGAAAAAGTGCCTTTGCACGCTAGCATGTCCCCGACAAACACCAAATCATAGCCAATTCTGTGAATACATGAACTGCACGTGCATCTGCATCTGGTCGTCGAGCTCACCGTTAGTGAAGTAGCCGGTCTGCTTGGTGTGCGCGGCGTAGGTGTCGTGCAGCCGCTGCTCGAGCCAGTCCAGCTGCGCCGTGAAGAACGTCACCTGCGCCTCGCACGCCGCGCGCGCCGCCCCGCCGCCGCCGCCCGCGCCGCCCTCCGCGCCGCTCTCGCTCGCCTCCACGTAGCTCAGCATGTTGTGGATGTCCATTATCATCTGGATTGCAAACACGTCGAGTCTCACTAGGTATGACGGTATGATGGAATGGTGATGAAAAACAAGAATAAGTACACTGATAACGAATCCGTGGCGCGAACTGCCGAACTTGTCGCAAATATATACTTGCACTTGAACCATGACTGCCAAATTGTATGGTTTTCTGATTGTGTCCGCCAAACGCAACATAGAGAACCCTATTTATTACGCTTCAAATTTTTGTATCCTACGGAGATATCCATGAAACCTATTTTTTTAAATTAATAATGTGTGGCTTGCGACCAAAGTACCTGTGAGTGAGCGGGCGTGAGCGCAGCGACGGCGGGCAGCGCGGCGCGCGCCAGCAGGTCGGCCAGGCCGTCCAGCAGCAGCGCGCGGCCCTCCGCCCGCTCCGGCAGCCGCCCCGCCTCGCGGACGCTGCGCACTACGACCTCCACGAACGCTATATCCGTTAGCGCCTTCGTCGACGACTGGCAGCAAATACAACAACGATAACAATATGAACGGGTATATCCGGCTCGAAGGACCAAAAAATTATATGTTGTGATATGTGCATGTGTTACGTATGATTATGTGCAAAAAGAAAAGTGAGCAAAAAGTACTATATTTTTTAAATACTTTAAAGGCTATTTCAGAGGGATTCAAATCTAAGCGGCATGCGTAGTGGAATATGGCTTGGTCCGTTTCAATGGGACAAAGAAAGGATTGTGGTGAGTGTCTATTTTATCTCACCACTAGTACACCTAGGTGTATCAACAGAGATGTTGTACCTTGTCGACGAGGCGGCGCAGGATGGCGAGCACGTTGTGCGCGAGCGGCACGTCGGGCAGGCACGCGGGCAGCAGCGCCAGCAGCGGCGGCGCGCGCGTCGCCGCCTCCTCGCCCGCGTCCATCCAGATGTTGTACCTTGTCGACGAGGCGGCGCAGGATGGCGAGCACGTTGTGCGCGAGCGGCACGTCGGGCAGGCACGCGGGCAGCAGCGCCAGCAGCGGCGGCGCGCGCGTCGCCGCCTCCTCGCCCGCGTCCATCCAGATGTTGTACCTTGTCGACGAGGCGGCGCAGGATGGCGAGCACGTTGTGCGCGAGCGGCACGTCGGGCAGGCACGCGGGCAGCAGCGCCAGCAGCGGCGGCGCGCGCGTCGCCGCCTCCTCGCCCGCGTCCATCCAGATGTTGTACCTTGTCGACGAGGCGGCGCAGGATGGCGAGCACGTTGTGCGCGAGCGGCACGTCGGGCAGGCACGCGGGCAGCAGCGCCAGCAGCGGCGGCGCGCGCGTCGCCGCCTCCTCGCCCGCGTCCATCCAGATGTTGTACCTTGTCGACGAGGCGGCGCAGGATGGCGAGCACGTTGTGCGCGAGCGGCACGTCGGGCAGGCACGCGGGCAGCAGCGCCAGCAGCGGCGGCGCGCGCGTCGCCGCCTCCTCGCCCGCGTCCATCCAGATGTTGTACCTTGTCGACGAGGCGGCGCAGGATGGCGAGCACGTTGTGCGCGAGCGGCACGTCGGGCAGGCACGCGGGCAGCAGCGCCAGCAGCGGCGGCGCGCGCGTCGCCGCCTCCTCGCCCGCGTCCATCCAGATGTTGTACCTTGTCGACGAGGCGGCGCAGGATGGCGAGCACGTTGTGCGCGAGCGGCACGTCGGGCAGGCACGCGGGCAGCAGCGCCAGCAGCGGCGGCGCGCGCGTCGCCGCCTCCTCGCCCGCGTCCATCCAGATGTTGTACCTTGTCGACGAGGCGGCGCAGGATGGCGAGCACGTTGTGCGCGAGCGGCACGTCGGGCAGGCACGCGGGCAGCAGCGCCAGCAGCGGCGGCGCGCGCGTCGCCGCCTCCTCGCCCGCGTCCATCCAGATGTTGTACCTTGTCGACGAGGCGGCGCAGGATGGCGAGCACGTTGTGCGCGAGCGGCACGTCGGGCAGGCACGCGGGCAGCAGCGCCAGCAGCGGCGGCGCGCGCGTCGCCGCCTCCTCGCCCGCGTCCATCCAGATGTTGTACCTTGTCGACGAGGCGGCGCAGGATGGCGAGCACGTTGTGCGCGAGCGGCACGTCGGGCAGGCACGCGGGCAGCAGCGCCAGCAGCGGCGGCGCGCGCGTCGCCGCCTCCTCGCCCGCGTCCATCCAGATGTTGTACCTTGTCGACGAGGCGGCGCAGGATGGCGAGCACGTTGTGCGCGAGCGGCACGTCGGGCAGGCACGCGGGCAGCAGCGCCAGCAGCGGCGGCGCGCGCGTCGCCGCCTCCTCGCCCGCGTCCATCCAGATGTCCTCCTGACGAGTATCACACATATTAATTAAGAATGTACCCCATACACCCCGCACCCCACGCACTCATACCTCCTCGGTGGGCCTAGCTCATTACTGCGAGTGAAGTAGCGAGTCGTCATATAAACTTACTTATTCAAGCATTATTATAATACACGCCCAACTTAATGTCCACTCTGATCTAACGGGCCCCATATACGGTACGATGGATCTGTCCGATCGATCTGACGGAAATCGTAAACGATCGATCGTCTTAAAAATGCCATACCAAAAATTAAGTAAATTGTTAACGATATTGACATACACATACAATTCGTCTGTCCGATCGGTCTGAAACGACGGATCGTACAGATCAATTGTACCGTGTGTGGGGCCCTTTAAGGGCCCTTTGATCTGTCTGTACGATCCGTCGTTTCAGACCGATCGGAAAGACGAATTGATAGTGTGTGTCAAGATCGTTAACGATTTACTTAATTTTTTGTTTGGCATTTTTGTGACGATCGATCGTTTACGATTTCCGTCGGATCGATCGTACAGATCAATCGTACCGTATATGGGGCCCCTTAGATGAGTGTTGGAATCTAAATGTGCATGTAACAAAGCGTCAAGCATCTAGTTGTTAAGTGCAGATATCAATGGCAATAAAGACCTCGAACCGGGCACACGGTTTATTTAATTTCAATCAAGCAAATCACAACGTGCGTAGTAATGTGCGGACGAAGTATGGGTAACGTTCGTAGAGCAGAGGTGTACTCACATCGAGCTGGTCCTCGAGCGGCACGTCGCACTTGGTGAGCAGCGCCGCGCACGCCGCCACCAGCTCCCACGACGCGGGGTACAGGCAGATCTGGGGGGCAACATTATCATGTTGATACGCTATTTTTTTCCTTCATATCAATTTTATTAATACTCATTGATATTTAATGCAACACGCATATGCCTACACAGCACGATAACCACTGGGTCACCACTATTGGGTAACAGTGGTAACAACCCAGTGGTTTACAACGAAACTTTTGATAGTAGTCTTTTACTCGTTCATCGTGCTCGCCTCGCACCCTATCCAAAAGCGCGTCGTAAACAATGTCTATGGCCATTCTTCCAGTCGACCCCTGGTGATGTATAAAAGTACCTCATACGTTTTTTATTTCGAACATTGGACTAAGTGAGTTGAAATCTATATATATAAAAGGAGAAGGTGACTGACTGACTGACTGACTGATTGACTGACTGACTGACTGACTGACTGACTGACTGACTGACATATCAACGCAGGGCCTAAACTATAAGGGTTAGAAACTTGAAATTTTGCACTGGGGTTCCTTTTATAACGTAAGGGAGCACTAAGAAAGGATTTTTGAAAATTCACCCCCTAGGGGGGTAAAACGGGGGTGCAAAGTTAGTATGAAACTTTGCCGTTTTTGCAGTCAAATGGGCAACCCGAACGCGGGCAGACGTCGTTAATGGGTCTAATTCTACGCGAGCGAAGCTGCGGGCGTCCACTAGTCGAATATATTTAGGTCAGACCTGATCGGCGAGGTGCACGTAGTAGTGCGCGCCGAGCGCGGTGGCCAGCAGCTGCGGCGCGCGCGCCTGCAGCGCGGCGATGGCGCGCACCACGGCCGCGCGCACGCCCGCCGCCTTGTGGTTGGCCAGCACCACCAGCACCTCCGCCTGCACGGCGCCGCTTGCTGCCTGAACAATTTTAATTTCCCCATAAGGCGGTTGTACACGCCCAAGGAATGTCGAAAAGTTTCCAACTATCTAAGACAGGGTAGCAAAATAAACATTTAACCTCTCTTCGGGCAAGATGGCTCTTGACAGGTGTTATAACTCTGTAGTCCGAGTACACGTGTCAGCTGTTACGCACACCGCCGGCGAGTGCCGCCGTATTTCGCACCAAAAATCGCATGAAATAGCATGACAAAGACAAGGTCAAGAGTCTTTAGAATAACAGTGGTTCAAATTAGCTCGCAAGATTTGACCAACTAACAAACAGTGCAAGAAAGCTTGTCATAAAGAGCGTACCTGCGCCAGCATGGAGTCGGGCAGCGCGAGGATGGAGTCCTGCAGCAGCAGCAGCAGCCCCTCGCACGCGCTCCAGCCCGGCGCCGCGCCAGCGCGCACGCGCCGCTGGACAAACAGACATACGGCTTATTTTAATTCCTAAAAAAAATTTAGATCCTTACTGTTGTCTTTAGAAGTAAAGACAAATTTGATATCAATCTACCAGAAGCAACACGAAAAACTTCTTGCATGTTGGTCCTTCGAGCCGGATTGTAGCTTACGGTGGTACTGACCTGGTGGTAGAGGCCGCTGGTGTACACGTTGACGGTGGTGTGGCTGACGTCCTCCGCGTCCACCACAATGTACTCAGTGAGCACGTCTTCCGCGCTGGCACTCTCCCCCCCAACCTCACTCTTCGTGGCGCCTCCAGCTTCACCCTCTCCAACGCCCCTGGGCTCCTCCACCGCGGCGCCATCTGCCTCCTCCACTCCAGGAGCCACCTCCGCGCCGTCCTCTGAAACCATAAATTAATTATGAGCACGATTTTCAACCCAGATTATCCCAGTTTAACTATAGATGCACATCCTACATGTGATTTGATTTTTTTTTTGTTTTGAGAACTTATTATTGCCTATAATAAAAATTACGGTTGAAACTCTTTTACACAGTTACACCCCCCGCGCTAGGCCTAGGCGTATTGCGGGTGGCGATAACCAAAGTACAAATAATCTGTGAAATAACATCTGCCCCGGCTAGGAACTGCGATCCGGTAGTCAGGGACACTCACCATTGCACCACAAAGTCGTCAAACTGTCGGAGTTTCTTTAAACCTTAGCATAAGGAGCGAAGCACGACGACTTACCATTATTTAGAGATGATGATTCGGTGTTAGCTGTAGACACGTCCGAGTAGAGAGAATTGTTCGACGCGTGATTCCTGGGAAGAACAGTTCACATGATTTTACTACTACATACTACTATTTAATTTGTTGGAGAGTCAAACTTCACGAACCGTACCGTACCGGACACGTAATAATGACTTGTGTATATGTGTTAAGTTACCGACATAGTTCGCAGAGTTAGCAAGTTAAATTGGCAATGGGAAGGCTACGTCGTTCTAAGGAGTGATAAACGTAGGGGAATAAAAGACCTCGAATCGCGACCACTACTCGGAAAAAACTACGACAGATGCCGAAGGGGTAAGGTTGACGGACTTCCTGAGGAACACAGTGGGAAACCGCTGGATTCAGAAGGCACAGGACCGGTCGGAGTGTGTCCATTAGGAGAAGCTTATGACCAGACCCAGACGTGGACCTAAAAAGGCTGATGGATGGATGGATGGATTAAGTTCGCTGCGACCCATAGACTGCATAAAGGTCCCACTGCTGGGCACGGGTCTCCCCCACAGACATAGCAGCGGGAGGTCTAGAGCAAACTCCACCACGCTGCTCCAATGCGGATTGGTGGAAAGTTACATTACACTTCTTTTTGGCTTGGTGGACTATAACTGACAACGTGCTGTACCGATGATGGTAATTGCGATGCATACCGGCTCTCCTTGATCTGCATATTGATGAGCCCCTTCATGTGCTTGGCGGAGTCCCCGCTGTCGTCGTCGGTGCGCTCGGGCTCCGCGTCCGAGGCGGGCGGCTCGGGCTCCTCGTCCCGCCGCCTGTCCCGGCCCCGCCGCCGCGAGCCCAGCAGCGCGAGCAGGTTGAACTCGCTGGCCTCCGGCGTGTCGGCCGTGAGGAGGAAGTAGAAGTTGGCGCGCGAGTGCGTCACGAACGTGTCGCTCGCCTGTTGACACCAAAGGAATTCATATTTCGAACAACGAACTTTTTTTTGGACCAAACGTCTTGGCACGATAGTTTAGCCCTAACTTTGAACGGGCAGAAGTCGAAATTTAAGCTATCGTGTTGGACGCGGCGAGCGGGTTGTTAATCCTAAGGGCTGATTTATTCACCAGCCGCTTTATTTATATTTCCAGCATTGATGATACCCCAAGCGCAGCTATCTCCTTCGAATTTAGTTCACATTCGTCCGATACCTTTAATTAACTGATGGCTTGCAATAATAGTGTAACACAACTAATAAATCTTTAAATGGTAATCACGACAAAAGCGCCAGTGTTATCTAGCTGGCTATATAGAGCAGATTGACGAACAGCTAATTCCCTCCGTGCAAGTATGACTCTCGAAGGTGACGCTGACCTGGTGCATGAGCAGCAGGAAGTCGCAGAGCAGCGCCAGGTGGCAGGGCAGCGGCGGCACGCCCAGCAGCGCGCGCACCAGCTCCACCAGCGTGCGGCTCGCCTCCACACTCAGCGGCGGGTTCTCGGAGGTGATGCTGACCTGGTGCATGAGCAGCAGGAAGTCGCAGAGCAGCGCCAGGTGGCAGGGCAGCGGCGGCGCGCCCAGCAGCGCGCGCACCAGCTCCACCAGCGTGCGGCTCGCCTCCACACTCAGCGGCGGGTTCTCGGAGGTGATGCTGACCTGGTGCATGAGCAGCAGGAAGTCGCAGAGCAGCGCCAGGTGGCAGGGCAGCGGCGGCGCGCCCAGCAGCGCGCGCACCAGCTCCACCAGCGTGCGGCTCGCCTCCACACTCAGCGGCGGGTTCTCGGAGGTGATGCTGACCTGGTGCATGAGCAGCAGGAAGTCGCAGAGCAGCGCCAGGTGGCAGGGCAGCGGCGGCGCGCCCAGCAGCGCGCGCACCAGCTCCACCAGCGTGCGGCTCGCCTCCACACTCAGCGGCGGGTTCTCGGAGGTGATGCTGACCTGGTGCATGAGCAGCAGGAAGTCGCAGAGCAGCGCCAGGTGGCAGGGCAGCGGCGGCGCGCCCAGCAGCGCGCGCACCAGCTCCACCAGCGTGCGGCTCGCCTCCACACTCAGCGGCGGGTTCTCGGAGGTGATGCTGACCTGGTGCATGAGCAGCAGGAAGTCGCAGAGCAGCGCCAGGTGGCAGGGCAGCGGCGGCGCGCCCAGCAGCGCGCGCACCAGCTCCACCAGCGTGCGGCTCGCCTCCACACTCAGCGGCGGGTTCTCGGAGGTGATGCTGACCTGGTGCATGAGCAGCAGGAAGTCGCAGAGCAGCGCCAGGTGGCAGGGCAGCGGCGGCGCGCCCAGCAGCGCGCGCACCAGCTCCACCAGCGTGCGGCTCGCCTCCACACTCAGCGGCGGGTTCTCGGAGGTGATGCTGACCTGGTGCATGAGCAGCAGGAAGTCGCAGAGCAGCGCCAGGTGGCAGGGCAGCGGCGGCGCGCCCAGCAGCGCGCGCACCAGCTCCACCAGCGTGCGGCTCGCCTCCACACTCAGCGGCGGGTTCTCGGAGGTGATGCTGACCTGGTGCATGAGCAGCAGGAAGTCGCAGAGCAGCGCCAGGTGGCAGGGCAGCGGCGGCGCGCCCAGCAGCGCGCGCACCAGCTCCACCAGCGTGCGGCTCGCCTCCACACTCAGCGGCGGGTTCTCGGAGGTGATGCTGACCTGGTGCATGAGCAGCAGGAAGTCGCAGAGCAGCGCCAGGTGGCAGGGCAGCGGCGGCGCGCCCAGCAGCGCGCGCACCAGCTCCACCAGCGTGCGGCTCGCCTCCACACTCAGCGGCGGGTTCTCGGAGGTGATGCTGACCTGGTGCATGAGCAGCAGGAAGTCGCAGAGCAGCGCCAGGTGGCAGGGCAGCGGCGGCGCGCCCAGCAGCGCGCGCACCAGCTCCACCAGCGTGCGGCTCGCCTCCACACTCAGCGGCGGGTTCTCGGAGGTGATGCTGACCTGGTGCATGAGCAGCAGGAAGTCGCAGAGCAGCGCCAGGTGGCAGGGCAGCGGCGGCGCGCCCAGCAGCGCGCGCACCAGCTCCACCAGCGTGCGGCTCGCCTCCACACTCAGCGGCGGGTTCTCGGAGGTGATGCTGACCTGGTGCATGAGCAGCAGGAAGTCGCAGAGCAGCGCCAGGTGGCAGGGCAGCGGCGGCGCGCCCAGCAGCGCGCGCACCAGCTCCACCAGCGTGCGGCTCGCCTCCACACTCAGCGGCGGGTTCTCGGAGGTGATGCTGACCTGGTGCATGAGCAGCAGGAAGTCGCAGAGCAGCGCCAGGTGGCAGGGCAGCGGCGGCGCGCCCAGCAGCGCGCGCACCAGCTCCACCAGCGTGCGGCTCGCCTCCACACTCAGCGGCGGGTTCTCGGAGGTGATGCTGACCTGGTGCATGAGCAGCAGGAAGTCGCAGAGCAGCGCCAGGTGGCAGGGCAGCGGCGGCGCGCCCAGCAGCGCGCGCACCAGCTCCACCAGCGTGCGGCTCGCCTCCACACTCAGCGGCGGGTTCTCGGAGGTGATGCTGACCTGGTGCATGAGCAGCAGGAAGTCGCAGAGCAGCGCCAGGTGGCAGGGCAGCGGCGGCGCGCCCAGCAGCGCGCGCACCAGCTCCACCAGCGTGCGGCTCGCCTCCACACTCAGCGGCGGGTTCTCGGAGGTGATGCTGACCTGGTGCATGAGCAGCAGGAAGTCGCAGAGCAGCGCCAGGTGGCAGGGCAGCGGCGGCGCGCCCAGCAGCGCGCGCACCAGCTCCACCAGCGTGCGGCTCGCCTCCACACTCAGCGGCGGGTTCTCGGAGGTGATGCTGACCTGGTGCATGAGCAGCAGGAAGTCGCAGAGCAGCGCCAGGTGGCAGGGCAGCGGCGGCGCGCCCAGCAGCGCGCGCACCAGCTCCACCAGCGTGCGGCTCGCCTCCACACTCAGCGGCGGGTTCTCGGAGGTGATGCTGACCTGGTGCATGAGCAGCAGGAAGTCGCAGAGCAGCGCCAGGTGGCAGGGCAGCGGCGGCGCGCCCAGCAGCGCGCGCACCAGCTCCACCAGCGTGCGGCTCGCCTCCACACTCAGCGGCGGGTTCTCGGAGGTGATGCTGACCTGGTGCATGAGCAGCAGGAAGTCGCAGAGCAGCGCCAGGTGGCAGGGCAGCGGCGGCGCGCCCAGCAGCGCGCGCACCAGCTCCACCAGCGTGCGGCTCGCCTCCACACTCAGCGGCGGGTTCTCGGAGGTGATGCTGACCTGGTGCATGAGCAGCAGGAAGTCGCAGAGCAGCGCCAGGTGGCAGGGCAGCGGCGGCGCGCCCAGCAGCGCGCGCACCAGCTCCACCAGCGTGCGGCTCGCCTCCACACTCAGCGGCGGGTTCTCGGAGGTGATGCTGACCTGGTGCATGAGCAGCAGGAAGTCGCAGAGCAGCGCCAGGTGGCAGGGCAGCGGCGGCGCGCCCAGCAGCGCGCGCACCAGCTCCACCAGCGTGCGGCTCGCCTCCACACTCAGCGGCGGGTTCTCGGAGGTGATGCTGACCTGGTGCATGAGCAGCAGGAAGTCGCAGAGCAGCGCCAGGTGGCAGGGCAGCGGCGGCGCGCCCAGCAGCGCGCGCACCAGCTCCACCAGCGTGCGGCTCGCCTCCACACTCAGCGGCGGGTTCTCGGAGGTGATGCTGACCTGGTGCATGAGCAGCAGGAAGTCGCAGAGCAGCGCCAGGTGGCAGGGCAGCGGCGGCGCGCCCAGCAGCGCGCGCACCAGCTCCACCAGCGTGCGGCTCGCCTCCACACTCAGCGGCGGGTTCTCGGAGGTGATGCTGACCTGGTGCATGAGCAGCAGGAAGTCGCAGAGCAGCGCCAGGTGGCAGGGCAGCGGCGGCGCGCCCAGCAGCGCGCGCACCAGCTCCACCAGCGTGCGGCTCGCCTCCACACTCAGCGGCGGGTTCTCGGAGGTGATGCTGACCTGGTGCATGAGCAGCAGGAAGTCGCAGAGCAGCGCCAGGTGGCAGGGCAGCGGCGGCGCGCCCAGCAGCGCGCGCACCAGCTCCACCAGCGTGCGGCTCGCCTCCACACTCAGCGGCGGGTTCTCGGAGGTGATGCTGACCTGGTGCATGAGCAGCAGGAAGTCGCAGAGCAGCGCCAGGTGGCAGGGCAGCGGCGGCGCGCCCAGCAGCGCGCGCACCAGCTCCACCAGCGTGCGGCTCGCCTCCACACTCAGCGGCGGGTTCTCGGAGGTGATGCTGACCTGGTGCATGAGCAGCAGGAAGTCGCAGAGCAGCGCCAGGTGGCAGGGCAGCGGCGGCGCGCCCAGCAGCGCGCGCACCAGCTCCACCAGCGTGCGGCTCGCCTCCACACTCAGCGGCGGGTTCTCGGAGGTGATGCTGACCTGGTGCATGAGCAGCAGGAAGTCGCAGAGCAGCGCCAGGTGGCAGGGCAGCGGCGGCGCGCCCAGCAGCGCGCGCACCAGCTCCACCAGCGTGCGGCTCGCCTCCACACTCAGCGGCGGGTTCTCGGAGGTGATGCTGACCTGGTGCATGAGCAGCAGGAAGTCGCAGAGCAGCGCCAGGTGGCAGGGCAGCGGCGGCGCGCCCAGCAGCGCGCGCACCAGCTCCACCAGCGTGCGGCTCGCCTCCACACTCAGCGGCGGGTTCTCGGAGGTGATGCTGACCTGGTGCATGAGCAGCAGGAAGTCGCAGAGCAGCGCCAGGTGGCAGGGCAGCGGCGGCGCGCCCAGCAGCGCGCGCACCAGCTCCACCAGCGTGCGGCTCGCCTCCACACTCAGCGGCGGGTTCTCGGAGGTGATGCTGACCTGGTGCATGAGCAGCAGGAAGTCGCAGAGCAGCGCCAGGTGGCAGGGCAGCGGCGGCGCGCCCAGCAGCGCGCGCACCAGCTCCACCAGCGTGCGGCTCGCCTCCACACTCAGCGGCGGGTTCTCGGAGGTGATGCTGACCTGGTGCATGAGCAGCAGGAAGTCGCAGAGCAGCGCCAGGTGGCAGGGCAGCGGCGGCGCGCCCAGCAGCGCGCGCACCAGCTCCACCAGCGTGCGGCTCGCCTCCACACTCAGCGGCGGGTTCTCGGAGGTGATGCTGACCTGGTGCATGAGCAGCAGGAAGTCGCAGAGCAGCGCCAGGTGGCAGGGCAGCGGCGGCGCGCCCAGCAGCGCGCGCACCAGCTCCACCAGCGTGCGGCTCGCCTCCACACTCAGCGGCGGGTTCTCGGAGGTGATGCTGACCTGGTGCATGAGCAGCAGGAAGTCGCAGAGCAGCGCCAGGTGGCAGGGCAGCGGCGGCGCGCCCAGCAGCGCGCGCACCAGCTCCACCAGCGTGCGGCTCGCCTCCACACTCAGCGGCGGGTTCTCGGAGGTGATGCTGACCTGGTGCATGAGCAGCAGGAAGTCGCAGAGCAGCGCCAGGTGGCAGGGCAGCGGCGGCGCGCCCAGCAGCGCGCGCACCAGCTCCACCAGCGTGCGGCTCGCCTCCACACTCAGCGGCGGGTTCTCGGAGGTGATGCTGACCTGGTGCATGAGCAGCAGGAAGTCGCAGAGCAGCGCCAGGTGGCAGGGCAGCGGCGGCGCGCCCAGCAGCGCGCGCACCAGCTCCACCAGCGTGCGGCTCGCCTCCACACTCAGCGGCGGGTTCTCGGAGGTGATGCTGACCTGGTGCATGAGCAGCAGGAAGTCGCAGAGCAGCGCCAGGTGGCAGGGCAGCGGCGGCGCGCCCAGCAGCGCGCGCACCAGCTCCACCAGCGTGCGGCTCGCCTCCACACTCAGCGGCGGGTTCTCGGAGGTGATGCTGACCTGGTGCATGAGCAGCAGGAAGTCGCAGAGCAGCGCCAGGTGGCAGGGCAGCGGCGGCGCGCCCAGCAGCGCGCGCACCAGCTCCACCAGCGTGCGGCTCGCCTCCACACTCAGCGGCGGGTTCTCGGAGGTGATGCTGACCTGGTGCATGAGCAGCAGGAAGTCGCAGAGCAGCGCCAGGTGGCAGGGCAGCGGCGGCGCGCCCAGCAGCGCGCGCACCAGCTCCACCAGCGTGCGGCTCGCCTCCACACTCAGCGGCGGGTTCTCGGAGGTGATGCTGACCTGGTGCATGAGCAGCAGGAAGTCGCAGAGCAGCGCCAGGTGGCAGGGCAGCGGCGGCGCGCCCAGCAGCGCGCGCACCAGCTCCACCAGCGTGCGGCTCGCCTCCACACTCAGCGGCGGGTTCTCGGAGGTGATGCTGACCTGGTGCATGAGCAGCAGGAAGTCGCAGAGCAGCGCCAGGTGGCAGGGCAGCGGCGGCGCGCCCAGCAGCGCGCGCACCAGCTCCACCAGCGTGCGGCTCGCCTCCACACTCAGCGGCGGGTTCTCGGAGGTGATGCTGACCTGGTGCATGAGCAGCAGGAAGTCGCAGAGCAGCGCCAGGTGGCAGGGCAGCGGCGGCGCGCCCAGCAGCGCGCGCACCAGCTCCACCAGCGTGCGGCTCGCCTCCACACTCAGCGGCGGGTTCTCGGAGTTCAGGAACCGCTCCTGCCAACACAACCCTCATTATTTTAAATAAACATCACAGAAGCCAGATAAGGGCCATATGACGCTTTCATTAAGGGCCATAGTGCACAAGGCTACCATCTTGCCACCGGTTTGTTTTGCCTTTGAACTAGCAAAGGAACGCCGCAACTAAATAAAGCACAAAACAGAGTCGTCGCGTATTTCAAAATGGACGGTGAAGAGTCAAACTCCTCAGGCCACTTATGGTCTCTAAATGGATGAGTCTATAAAAAGCGCTACACAGGTCAATACTGGTTGTGACACTAAACTGTTTGCAGATACGAAGTGAAGTATAGAGCTTTCTGAGTTGCGCATGGCCTAAAGACGCCGCAATTGCTAGCTGAAATATAAGTTGCACTTGAGCTGACCTTGCAGGCGAGCAGCAGGTGCCGCAGCAGGTCGACGCGCGCGGCCTGCAGCTGGTTGAAGGCGCGGCGCGGGTGCGCCGGCCGCAGCGCCGCGTGCAGCGCCGCCAGCGCCAGCACCCACACGGAGCCGCGCGCCACGCTCCGCGCGCCCGCGAAGCCCTCCTCCCCAGATTCGCTCTCGCTGATCACTTCCCACTGGATCTCCTGTTTGAATTATGAGATCATAACCGAACCAAAAAAAATGCTACCGCAACCAGAAAGTTACTGTTTGAATTTTAAAATTTTTGGACACATTTAATTTGCCTTGCGGCCAATGATCGTATGTAGGGGCAGCTCACCTCCCCGTCGTCGAACTGGCGCCAGGCGCGCATGAGCAGCAGCAGCAGGCGCGGCTCGAGCACGGCGCAGCGCGTGTCGGCCAGCAGGCACGGCGCGCCGCCGCCGCTCACTAGAACCGGCGCGCTGTACGCCTCGTCCAGTATCACCTGGAAACGGTAAGCTTACGTACAGTAACGTATAACGTTACTTGAATTTGAGCGTTACGTACGTCATTGTACAACAAATCGTATTACTGTGTAATAACGTCTGTAAAGAATTCACCCTGATCATAAAGTGGATATTTGCTAGACGTTGCATGGCGTCACCCGAAATTGTGGAAAAGACGAAGGGTATGAGGGTAACCTTGAGCAGGTGGTGCGAGACGCGGCACTTGTCGCTGGCCAGCAGCGGCAGCGTCATCTCGAGCGTGTCAGCGTGCAGCTGCGCGTGCAGCCGCGCGTCCGCGCCGCACGCACGCATCAAAACGCCCAGCGCCAGCGCCTGCTCCTCCGCGCTGCCGTCCAGCTCGATTATCTGCGAAAATTATAAAGGTTATATCGGTTGCATAATCAGTAAGTCGCTAACGAGACGATAACCCCCTTGAAGTTTGGACCTTCGAGCCGGATAAAAAACACAAACACAAAAACTAGTTAGTTTTCATGCAGAACAATACAATTAATTTTTTACCTGCTGGAAGGTAGTAAAATGAGTTTATTTGCGTTGTGTTACAAATTTGACCATTGAAAGGCTTGTCGATCCAGTAATGTACAGGGACTGGGAGGGAGCACTGACGTCATGATAAGACCTAGCAGATATTCTCAGTACCTATGAGAAGGTAGTGGATTTGAATCCCAGCAGCGGTGAATTTGTTCAAGATAAAATATTTTATGTTAATATAAGAATTCGGCATACCCTGGCGAAGAGGTAGAGCAGCAGGTCGGGCCCACCCAGGTCGAGGAGCGCGGGCGGCAGCGCGGCGTGGTGCGTGGGCGTCGGCGTCCCCGCGGCCCAGCGCAGGGCCAGGATCTCGGGCAGCCCACCGCCCGCAGGCGCGCGCCCGCCGAACACTACGGGGCAAAATGGTACACATTATACACCAAATTTAACCTGTGACGGTGTGCTTACAGCTTCTAGCTTGTAGCCTCCATAGCCCAATGTCTCACGTCGATTCAATGTGATCGAAAGAGTAAAGCAACGACGGGCGCGGTTGGTTTGTGGACGAGTGACCGCTAGTGGCAAAATTTCATGCACCGTGCTTTGGAACGCACTTAAAGCCGTCGGTCCCGGTTGGTTTCAATCGTGGAAACAGTCTTTAAGCCTTGTCGAAGACTTTCGGGTGGCTTGAGAACATTCGACACTGGATTGGCCACTAACACTTCCACCAATAAACATTGGATCAGCGTGGTGGAGTATGTCTTAGACCTCCCGCAGCAGTGTCTTGCCCCCTTGCTCAGCAGTGGGACGTCTATGGGTCACAGCGAGACGGTGTGTTCACAAAAGCATCATGTTCATGGGAAAGTTAAATGGTAAAATGAGGTCTGGTCTCGGCCGTGGAAGGCAGCCGACTGACCGGTGGGCAGCGGGCCGGGCGGCGGGTGCAGCACGAGCTGGCCCGGCGCGTGCGGCGCCAGCTCCAGCAGCAGCGCCTCCTGGAGCTCGCGCACCGTCGACGACGGCAGCTCGAATACCTGGAGGGACAAACCAAAGTTTGCATTCAAAAAACACTACTATGGCCAAACGTGTCAAGCGTGCGAATTGCGTGTAACTACTGATGGAATGGAATTTTTCATTTCATACACACATCGGAAGCTTAGTCGCGAGTTCCAGTCACTGGCGTGAACTAAACGCGACCGCAGCGCGAGTGAGCGCAGCGCGATAATGGCAAACAGTCGCAGCCGATAGAACACCGACAGTTGGTTTGAACTTATTTAACGTGTCCATAGTGTAAAATATTAACAAGTTTAAAATTTTAATTAAAAGCTTTTATTTAACTTCACTCGTATGTATGTATGTATGTCCTGGAATCTAGCAATCAATATTTCACCCAGTTCCACTGAACACCTCAAGCTACAATTCGACACAAATATTTGATTCTGATGACAATGCACGAAAATAAAAAAAAGTTATAAAAAGCTTTAAAAAAAATAAAATTTAGCAGTATAATTTTTATTAAGTCTTTACCTGGTCCCAATCGATGTCCATGTCTAAAAGTTCCGAAGTAATAATCGATGGGAAGTTTGGTGATTCACAACGAATCTGCAATGAGGAAAGACACCAATGAAGTTTTAAGACTGTGTGAACACAAAATATTTTATTGATTCGTAATAGTAATCAGTATTGGGTATTTACTGTCATACTATGTATATCGAAGTGCACAAATAGTAGAACGAGCACTTACAGAGATCATAACAGCAATTGTAATTGTATTTTATTATTTTTGTATGTTGTATCTTTATCCTTTTGGTGTATAATAAAGGAATTTGTCTGTCTGTCTGTCTGTAATGCTGCTGACTGGCCTGACCTTCCCAGTCTCCTTGCGAGTGTTGTACAAAATGTGTGACAGTAGTAGCGGGCCGCACTACTGCAACAGTGCGGCATCCTGGATTGCTACGTGATGTACATAAATAATAATAGTTCGTACGTGGCAGGGCTGGTCCGCGCCGTGCGCCGCCAGGTGGAGCGCGGCGGGCGCCGACAGCGCGGGCGAGCGGTACACGCGCACCGTGGACACCTGGCATCAACAATATCATTGTATTATTTATAAAACCTATAAAACCTGATTTACCTGATTTACCTCTGTACCACCAATTTCTTAAGCACAGCGTTATTATTGCCTCACAATAATAAAGCCGTGTTTCACCAGAAGTATCAGAAGCAGTTAGCCGCTGGATTCTAAAGGTACAGGACCGAACGGAGTGGCACCGATTGGGGGAGGCCTATGTCCAGCAGTGGACTATGAAAAGCTTATGGATGGATGGATGGTTGGTTAACCGAGCATTCGTTTAGTCGTGGTTCTTTAAACTCAACCTTACTCGTACAACTAGGGAATCAGATAGGCTTCCTATTATCCGGTGCAGAAGGCGCAATAATTAACAAAAAAATAATTTGCAAAAGCAAAAATGTGGTTATGCCTAACAGTAAAGCATGAAAATAATTAAAAAATAATAATGATCACCTCGTACCCGCCGCCCTCGCCGCGCGCGCCCGCGTGGCCCACGAGCACGCTCAGCGGCGCCGCCTTGCGCACCAAGATGCCTGCCGACCACACCACAACACGACTACACTAACACCGCTTCTAGAACATTCGTTTATCAGAGCAGGTGGAAATGTTCTATTAACAGAATTTTTTATTTGATAAATAATTTAATATCAGATATTAAATTATTTACATATGCACCAACACCATGATAAACCTGATGACCAACTCTAAGACTCAAATAGGGACTAGAATGGTCGGCCCAGTTAAAATAGAACACCAGACCTATATCTTCATAGCAACCAGTGTTCAAAATAAAACATCTATATCTTCATAATAACCAGTGCTCGCAAATTACAGATTTTGTTCATATTAGAATCTGTTAGAATTCGTCAGTTACTGACGCCAAACTCAGCAAAAGGTGTACAAATGTTATCATATTTACTGTGCGGCATTCAGAGCGCATATAACACATCTACGAGTACCTTCTAAACTTCATAATTATATCGATGATGTAAAACTCGAAGTTAATAACATTCGTTTAAAATCAACAATTGTAGGAATATAATTCCTCACCTTGCAGCGGCAGCGATAACGTCTCACACTCGCGTCCATTTATGAAAACGGTGACCTGAAAATCAACAAATTGTACATTGTATATGTAAAATACTTCAATAGATCGTTATTCTTAAAGTAATATTTTCGACCGTGGTCGATATGAAATTTTTTTGGCTAGTCGTCAATTTTTACTAAACAGGTGAGGTACAAGAAATAAATATTCGTACTTAGCCTTCGATGGAGCTACTGATAGGAGCGGCTACCGATCAAATAGTATGACAGTCAAATTATTTCGAGTTATTTTGTGGTTTTGAAAACTAAATAAATAAAATACTTTTATCAAAAACTTCTGATTTTAGCCACTTGAAAAACAAATAAAAAGAACACAGCTTCAAATAAGTACCAGATTCGGCATCACCTACACCAAAAGATGGAACGTACTTACAGCAAAGTAGCGTTAGGTACCGGCACATAGCGTATGTACCGACAACCTTACCGTTCGACGGCTGAGCAGAGAGTGTGAGTTATGTTGTTGGCTGCGTTTGGCTTTATATAGGCACGGTCGATTAGTTGACCGCTTTATGAGGGTAGTTGCTAACACGGCTTCTCCTGACAGTGCGCCGTCCTCGGCTGCACCTGGCACCTCTTCAGGAGCACCGGCAGACGCGGCGAGAGTTTTATAGCCGCATTGGTCCCGTCTATTGCATGGTCTCGTCCGTACTCACAGTACCAATAGGACAAGCAGAAGCACCTATAGGCTCTCTAACATCGTCAGGGTCGTCATCATTGCAATACTTTGAATTTGTTCACTAGGACTGCGCCTGCATCAAGTCACATGGATGACATAACACGAATATACACAACATATGGACAACAATAAAAATACAAGGCATTGCGAATGATAGCATTCCGGACTACCATCAAACGCACTGCAATGCAACAATTAAAAAGGATAGATGTTGTGACAAGCCCACGTTATCTTGTCTCCAATCCGGACAAGCGTAAAATAATAACTTGAACATTTATTTATTTACGATTCTTTTATAAATCGCAAACAAATAAGACATAATGTGCACATACCTACGTAGACGAGTTGAATCGATTTTAAAATAATCTTTACACTGAGTAGAGGCTCCACTAGTAAGCTTACTTGTAATAAATCATCGGCATAGGCTCCACCATTAAGTATACCACGAGATCGTTACTCAACAGACATAGGCTCCACTATTAAGCATATCTGCTGGCGGAAGTAATGGCATAGGCTCCACTATTAAGCATACCACTAGATCGTTAATCAACAGACATAGGCTCCCCTATTAAGCATATCTGCTGGCGGCAGTAATGGCAGAGGCTCCACTATTAAGCATACCACTAGATCGTTATTTGACAGACATAGGCTCCACTATTAAGCATATCTGCTGGCGGCAATAATGGCATAGGCTCCACTATTAAGCATACCACTGCCGAGATTCGTCCTCGAAGAACGACGCGCAGGTCATACGCGTAGGGAGCGTACGCAAGGCAGACAACACACGCGCTCCGGGCAGCACACGCCCTCCGGGCAGCACCCGCGGCGCAGACAGCACACGCGCTCCGGGCAGCACCCGCGGCGCAGACAGCACACGCGCTCCGGGCAGCACCCGTGGCGCAGACAGCACACGCCCTCCGGGCAGCACCCGTGGCGCGCAGACAGCACACGCCCTCCGGGCAGCACCCGTGGCGCTCAGACAGCAGACGCCCTCCGGGCAGCACCCGTGGCGCGCAGACAGCACACGCCCTCCGGGCAGCACCCGTGGCGCGCAGACAGCACACGCCCTCCGGGCAGCACCCGTGGCGCTCAGACAGCAGACGCCCTCCGGGCAGCACCCGTGGCGCGCAGACAGCACACGCGCGTCAAGGATACGTCTGCAGGGCTCGCTTTTGCGTTGCATGCGCAATGAAAACATTTTCTGAAACGTTAGCAGAAGCGTAAACTCACTTTCAAAGAATGCGGTGCAATGCAAGGCACCTGTATTAAGCTGCGGCCTTTGTTGTTTTACCACGTGCACCACTAAGCAGTTTAAACTCATATCGGTAGCTTGGTAACACTTTATTTACGCGGTATGAACCCCTCATGCCAGGGTTGAGCTTCCCAGCGGACTGAGAATGACTAGTGCTTCAATTTTGTGCCGACTCGGCCTAACCTGACCGTGATAAATAACGCGAGCAACTGAGATGTGCTCGTGAACCAGTTATGTCGTTACATGAACACGAGTGAGTCTGTCACAACGCGAACACGAACGATTTCTACTATAGCGTGAACACGTTCACGAGTTCAAACACGGCGCGAACGCGTAGCGATCGTGAACCACGCCTGGTGATGCGTGGTGTTGTTGAAATTCACTGCGACCGTTACGCCTAGCCCCAGGGTGAGGCGGCGTTCTAACTAGCTTTTCTCGTAGCATTTTTCTTTGAAACCAACGGCTGTTTGCGTAGGTATCAAAGTAATAATTGTGAGCAAACAAGTCGAATCCCGCGAGACCAAGTAGTTGGCGCACTTGATTCACGTTTTTCGTGGGCATGGTCTCACCTGACCCTCCAATTTGTGAAAACAAGCACTTCACAGGCTACACAATTAACACAACACAAACACAGTACTTAGTAATTCGTGAGAAACGGCTTTGTTATTTAGTTTTCGTTAAATAGTGGACAAATGCGTTCTTTATCCTCACTTCTGATTTTATCCCAACTTCTGATTTTATCAAACTTCTGATTTTAGCCACTTGAAAAACAAATAAAAAGAACACAGCTTCAAATAAGTACCAGATTCGGCATCACCTACACCAAAAGATGGAACGTACTTACAGCAAAGTAGCGTTAGGTACCGGCACATAGCGTATGTACCGACAACCTTACCGTTCGACGGCTGAGCAGAGAGTGTGAGTTATGTTGTTGGCTGCGTTTGGCTTTATATAGGCACGGTCGATTAGTTGACCGCTTTATGAGGGTAGTTGCTAACAATACCATTTGTTATTGCTGACTGAGCGCTGCAAGGATCTACAGTCGCAATTAACTGAATTACAATCTAGCTCAGCATTCTAGTCAAGTTTTATGGTCCTCCGAGCCGGATTTTCTGTAACTGCACTTTACTGCTACACCTCGTTTGAGTTGTTAAGACGTTACTACTAGCCTCGACAGGTTTTTCAACTGCCAATATTCTTTTTAAATTGCCAAATAAAGACCTGTATGTGTATTCGCCGCTTGTGCACGCGTTCGCACACATTGAGCGCCACGCAGCTCCAGCGTGGCCCAGCGCGCACCTCGCTGGTCGCTTCACTCACAACCTTGCTGCCCGCGCCCTCTGCTCGCGTCAACCGCACAGTTAATATTCCTGAAAAAATGCCATGATTAATATAATATCACTGTAAAATGAAAATTATTTTAATATATCACTCACGTATCTTCATTAAGTATTGTAGACGGGGGAGACCCGTGCCCAGCACTGGGATGTCTATGGCTTAGCTTTTTATTTATGGGAATAAATCTGCAATGCAGAGTTACGCTACAGAAGGGACTAAACTCAGCATAGTGCACTGAATGAGCGATGAGCCAGCAGCGCTGATTTTCACATTAAAATAATCGTATTGAAATGTCTAAAATCCTATGTCCAGCAGCGGTCTTAAAAAGGCAGAGGGATGAAGGCATGAAATGTGTGTTAGGTGCTTCGATCACGGAAGAAAAACATGTATGTTAGCGCAACCGTGCTAACACCAAAAAAACTCTTAATTCAAAAAGAGCTATCATTCTCTCTAGCCTGAGTTGTTCATAGAATAACCAGTTGAATTTCGACTACTCGGCGATCCATAGTTCGAGCTAAAAGCCGTTCTAATAATTTCTAAATCAATATCACGTCAACTTACATCGTACAACTTAATCGCATTCGAACATAAATGAAGTATGAAGTACTGCATCTACTCGTATATTTCTTGATCGAAGGTTACCTGAGTCCGCGTGCATCCACAGCTCGAACATGAGCGAGTCGGTGCCGAGCGAGAGCACGTGCAGCGGGCGGGGCGCGCGCGGCGGGTGGTGCGGGCGGGGGGCGGCGCGCGCGCTCGCCCGCACCGCCTCGGCGCCCTGCTCCTGCCACTCGCCCGTCTCCTCTGAACAAACAACATTTTATCACGCGATGTAGTCACCAATACGTGGTATTTGGCCATGTCGCGAAATATAAATATGGCAAGAGATTATGCCTGTTCTGTCAAGCGAATATTGTCATCAACGATATGTCAACAATCACATGACGGTCATGTGATGACGAATGTCATGTGATTGTTGACATATCAGAAAATTTCAAAAAATCGCCTAAAAACTATAACTTAAGTATTTATAGTCGTGACCAAAAAATATTTAGGTAAAACATGTCATTTCATGAATAAAATCTAACAGATAGGAAAGTGTAATTGCTATATGTAATATTTAAAATTCTGCAGTGTTGCAATGTTTATCTCGAAAATAGAGGTCCCATATATGGCTCCCCCAATATATTCCCGGTGTTAGGTACACCTGTGCCTATAACTAGGGCAGTAAAATAATGAAGTGTGCAAATGCACGTGTGCGAACGTACGGTGCGGCGCGTGCGGCGGCGCTGCGCGCAGCCACAGCAGCAGCGCGAAGCCCTGCAGCCACGGCGCCCAGCCCGCGCTCTCGGCGCGCGCGCTCGCGCACGCCACCACGCGGGCGCATTCTGCAGGACAAAAGGAATTCTATTATTTCAAATTTCCTAGACCGATTATTAATTACTCAATTGTAATTAATTTTATATCTCACCCGGCCCCCGGTGCATGTTCCACTGTAATCGAGCGTTCGGCTCATCCAGGTGATTCACAGCTATGCCGTTCATATCACATTCGTTGTTTTCTTCTGAAAACAAATAAATTGAATTATTTCTACACTTAAACGACCTTGGCCCTTGACCGACTTGGGAATAAAAATAGTTTGAATTGACATCTTCGTGGGGCGTTCAAGCTGAGGCGGCATGTGTGAGAAGCATAGCAAAGATGATGATACAACAGGGGAAAACGTGCAACCTGGTGTCGCGAGCGGCATGCGCAGGCAGTAGTCGGGCACGGGCGGCGCGCGCGCGGCGGGCGCGGGCGGCAGCAGGCGGCGCAGCGCGTGCAGCAGCGCGGCGCGCGGCGGCCGGCCCGCGGCGAACAGCCGCAGCAGCGCCGCCAGCTCGCGCGCCGCCAGCCGCGCGCTGCCCACGCCCACCACCAGCTCCAGGATAGCTCGCTGGAGCTCTGCACGTGGGAATACACTTGTTAATAAACAGTAAGGCACTTGTTTAGATCACTATACATGTCAGTCACCTCGACACCTAAGGTGTCCTAATTATCTCAATGTTTTTACATGGTCCTTCGAGCCGGATTTTGACTATTGCCTTAGAAAATGTACACTAGCACTCGCCTGCCAAATGGTTGTCGTCCCGGGTGAGCAGGCGCGCGGCGGGCGCGGCGCGGGCCAGCAGGCGCGCCAGCAGCAGCGGCGGCGCGGCCCCGCCCGCCAGCCGCGCGGCGCACGCGCGCGCCAGGCTCACGCACACGCGCTCCAGCTCCGCGCGCGTCTCCGGGCCCTCGCTCTGCTCTTCTGACACCAGCCTGACACGATACTCAACGGTTACAATAACATCCAAACAAAATATCACACCTGTACTGTACGGTCCTCGTACATTGCTGTAGCGTAAAGTAGTGTCAGCAGATTACGCTACAGCGGTGAAACAAGAATCAGTTCGCATACTTGCCCCGACCACTTTTTGGTCGGGGCGTGTACTCGCGATCTATCAAAGCTATCATCTATCATTTATCATCTTTCAGTTATCAACTTTGAGTATCAATAAAATCTTGTCAATACTCCAATTAATCATTTGTAATCAACTATCAACCAAATATTGTGTGAGTTACGCCGCGGCCCATACATGTACATTCCTCGAGACTTCTCACCAGTCATTTTTAGGGACTCGTTTCATAAGCGTTGTGCCTAATGGCATATTATACCGGTCACAAATCCAAAATCTTAACCACTACAGGGAATTCTAAGATTCAAAAATTTGTCGGACCCGAAGGTCAAACCAAGTCCTTTAACTAGCAGTAATGCTTGTGGTCACGGATATTGTTGGATAGTAGGTCATTGTAACCAAGACAACCAAGATATATTTTCCTTGCTAAGAGTACTCTGCGCACCTGTCGATGAGCTGCGTGAGGATGTCGACGACGATGACGCAGAGCTCGGGGTGCGCGCGCGGCGGCTGCGCGCCGTCCCACGCCGCCAGCTCCTTCACGCCGCCTGCAACTCACAAAGTATACCCGTTCACCATACAGTAGGCGTCCTTAGCCCAATGGCTCGCGTCGACGGGCGCGGTCGGTTTGTGGATGCTAAAACCCATAAACATCCCGTGTCCCACTGTTGGACAAGGGTTTCCCCACAGACACAGCTGCGGGAGGTCCAGAGCATATTACACCACGATTTCTGTATTGTAAAAGGTTTAAAATGTAAAAAATAATAAAAAAGCTTAATAAAGCTTTCTATAAAATTAATGACTACTTGAACGATAGAAATGATTGGTGCGATGTATCTCCAGCTCCACTTGTTCAATAATAATGTAATGTGATCAAATTATAAATTTTGAAAAGAGTAACTACCGAGTTTCTTGCCGTGTTCTTCTCGGTAGCATCAACTTTGTGAACCGGCGGTAGATACATTTTTATGACGTTCATTAAGCGTAAACAAAATACCATATAATGAAAAATAAATGAATCTAAATCTGAATCTAAAATCCAAAGTTGTCCACCGATCCGCATTGGAGCAGTGTGGTGTAGTATGCTCTAGACCTCTGCTGGGTCTGTAGACGAGATAGTAGGACGTTTATGGGTCGAAGTTTAGCTTATATTTTTAGTCCTACATTAACGAGGCAACTGAATCCTCTAGGCACCAGCATAGCAATAGACTCACCGGTAACGCTGGTGTACACCGTCATGGCTTCGGACATATTCCTTGCCCTGCAGGAAGCGCGCTCCAGCCTGCCCACTTCCACGTCGGCCTGCGGACAATGACGTCACAATCTTAGAACCAGCGTCATCGTAACCCATCGCTACTCATCTTGTCTAATAACGAAGCACCAAACAGCAAGTGGCCAGTCTCACCCACAGACAGAGTGACCGTAGTTCATTAGGCCTGCTCTTCGGTTTGCATTAATAAATAAACTATAGGACGCTCGCAGCTTCGCTCGCGTGGAATTAGACATAACAATAGTTTCGTTTACACCTAGTAACATTATATAGCCTATGTCGCTCAGTGAAGATGCAGCTTTGTAATGGCGAAAGAATTTTTTAAATCAGTCCAGTAGTTATTGTGTGAAAACATTACCAACAAATGTTTACTCCTTAACCGTTTTTATCCGGATATGTTAGATAGTAAAGTGATAACCCCACCGGTTATCCGCTATAATATAACATATGTCACTGAGCGCTGCAATAGTGTAACATTGCTTTAAAGATTACTTGCTCGAACTGAATATCCTTTTATGCAGTGTGCAGTGCTGCATAAAAGGATATTCAATTCGAGCAAGTAATCTTCAATCTCAATACCTCAATAATAACAATAGTGGAAGGATTTGTCGGATTACCTTGAGAGAAAGGCGACACTATAGATAATTATTACTGCTAAATTAGAATTCAGTAGTAGAGTAATTGGACCTGGGACCCATGGACCCAGATTAACCGTAGTCACAGATTACTAAACAATTATCTACCCGTAGTCCACCGTGCAAGACATCTCAGAGATCTTTAACTTCAGATTTGGTGAAGATAAGGAAACTTTCTAAAAGAAACTCGGAAAGATAAGGCTTTCCTTACGATGTTTTCCTTAAAGCAATTCACATGTAATTGCTCAATAGCAGAAGTCATAGATATGCAGAGTAGAAACCGCAAGTCTAAATAAACCTCTATGCAAATTTTTAAGACCAATTTTAATATTTCAAGGCAGGCAGCGTGTAGCTGACTACAGAGTAGTGGACTGTATATTATATATATTAAAGACTTCTTTCCATGTAGTTCTTATTTATTGAACCGGACGAGTTTACAATGACGCGGTAAATGTACTGAGATGAGCTGTCGTGAACTATCGTTAAACAAGTGTTAAGATCCGAGTGAGATTTCTGAGTGCCGTTACAATCCTTAGAAAGTTCCTTTTATTACATTTCGTCTCAAAACTAATTGCCACGTTTATTGTTAGGCGCGGCGTATTGTTTCTTAGACGATCCCGTTACAACACGGTGCATTCGGTCCCAATGTTGCATCTGTACTGTTCTACCGCATGCAAGACAAAGGTTCGCTATCTCTGTTTCATATTGTGCGCTATTCCTTTCCTATTCTTACGCATCGCTCCATCTCGTATAGTAACGGTGTTTCTGTTTTATTTACATCGACTTATTTTACTTATATACGTAATTCTTAACTATACATGTTTCTACGTACACATTAATTACACTATATGTCGACGTCCTTAACAGTCTCTATATATACACTTATTCACTATACGTCGCCGTCCGCAACAGTCTCCCCCCGGCGTAGATCCTTCGCAGCCTTGTCTATCCGCAGGACGGCGAGCCGCGTCGCCGGTCTCCGGAACACTCCGCCTCTCGTTCTTATGTCCGCCGTTCGGATGATGCCGTCTGGACCTGGATCATTGTAGGAATCCCGTTGCGCTCGCTGAATCCATTGTTCTTCAGCCGCTTGCATGTGTTTGACTTCCAGTTGAAGTCCTTTGTTATCTGTTGTTGTCACTCTAATCAGATTCTCATAGGACGAAAATCTAATTAGCTCTGGCAGTGCGGCGTCGTCGATCGCTTCATCGTTGGTGATCGTGAGTGCAGTTTCGATGTTTATGTCTTGTTCCATCGGCCAATTCAGTTCAGTCTCTCGCAGGAACGAAGGCCCCGTGAACCATCGATCTTCATTAGTAATTCTCTTTGCTTCAAGCCTTGTCGCGTCGTCGGCTACGTTGAGCGCGGTCGGAACCCATCGCCAGTCTTCAACTTGTGTTAATTCGGCGATCTCGGCGAGGCGATGTGATACGAATGGAGTATACTTTTTTGCTCTTTCGTTCCGTACCCAGTGTAGAACGGTCGTTGAGTCGCTCCAGTATATCGTTCTTATAGGTTTCCAACTGTGTTCTCTGACTATTGTGTTAGCCAGTCGTGCTCCTATTAGTGCCGCTTGAAGTTCCAGTCTTGGTATTGTGAGTGTTTTAGTCGGCGCGACCTTCGCCTTAGCCATTACTTGGATCGTACTTATAGATTTGTCCACGATCCTCCAATAGGCCACCGCGGCGAAGGCTTGCTCGCTCGCGTCGACAAACACGTGTAATTCGACGTGTGTCTCTGGTGTCGCACGCAGATTGTAGCATCTTGGTATGGCTAATGCTGAGACGTCAGTTAGTTGCTTCATCCACTGGTCGAATAAGTCGGCCTCCTCTGATGGCAATTCTTGGTCCCAGTCGATTTTCTTCTGCCATAACTGCTGTAATATAATTTTCCCCATTATTGTGTAATGGCTTATGAGTCCTAGCGGGTCATATATAGACATGACCGCGCTCAGAGTCTCCCGCTTGGTGGGTGACCTGAGTCGGAGTCTGACCTCGTCGGGAACCCTCTTGATCTCCGTATTATATGTGAGTGTGTCAGCGTCTGGGTCCCAACGAAGTCCTAGTGTCTTCTCTTTTTGGTGCGCCGCAAGCTTGACATTTGTGTTTCTTGACCTCTTGCCCTCTGGAACGCTAGCCAAGACCTTCCTACTATTCGAGTTCCAACCCCTGAGGTTGAATGAGGCTTGACTGTGGACGATCATTATATCTTCTATCGTCTTGATAGCTTCCTCTGATGTCTCGAAGCTATCCAGATAGTTGCTCTCTGCTGCCTCTGGGTATTTGTTTTCATACTCGGCGGCGTTGCGATTTCTCACACTGTGCGCGAGATAAGGCGAGCTAGATGCCCCGAATATCATTGAAGTCATCTTCATTTGTTTAATGGCTTCCTTGGGCTCTGCACGCCATAAAAACATTTGAGCGGGCTGGTCTTCTGGTCTAATTTTTACCCTTAAAAACATTTCTTCTATGTCGGCCGTTACTGCTATTTTTCTTTCCCGGAATCCAAACAGAATCTTCGTGAGTGGGGCCAATAGGTCGGGCCCTTCCAATAAGAAATCGTTAAGGCAGATTCCTTCCACTCTTGCTGCTGCGTCGAAGACCATTCTAATTTTCCCCGGCTTGTTGTGGTTCGTGACGGCGAAGTGAGGCAGGAACCATTTAATTGGACTATTTATCTCGCTGCCGTCGATTTCCGTCGCGTACCCTTTTCTTATTAGGTTGTCCACTTGAGCAGTATATTCTTGTTTGAATGCAGGTTCCCTTTTCATTTTCTTTTCTAGCGTGTTGAATCGCTTTAGAGCCGATTCGTAGCTATCCGGAAGCGCTGGGTTGTCTGTTTTCCACGGTAGGCCGACTTCAAAGTGCCCGTCTATTCTTTTAATGGTTGCTTCGAACATTCCAATTGCTCTTTCTTCATTCTTGTTTACTTTTTGTTTCGTCGAGACGCCGAGTGAGTCTACTTCGAAATGCGACTCGACGATCTTCGCTAATAGTTTGTCGCTTGCGCATATGTGAAGCACGCTATTTTCATTCTCGCCCATTATTGTGCTTCTAGGTGCCGACCCATGTAGAACCCAACCCAGTTTCGTCCATGATGCGGCGGGTTCCCTTTTCTTGCCGGCGCGAAGCTGTCTCGATACTATTAGATTCCAGTTGTCGGCCCCTATTAGTATGCGTGGTTTTGCTTCTTCTACGCAGATCTTTGACTGTATGGCGCGTAAGTGCTTGTACCGCCCCAGGTCGCGCGGTATGCGTTGTTGATGTAACTTAAGATTCTTTACAGTGCGAGCTTTTATTTCATGTTTTACGTGCTCGCTCAGTCCTTGTATTTCGATCTTTATTGCCTTGCTGTTTATCCTTTTCTGTTCGTTTATTCCTCTTATGTTGAGAGGCTGGTTCGGTCCTCCGTCGGCGAGCTCGTTTGCTACGTCTTCGTCGATTAATGTGACCGTGGACCCTTCGTCTAGGAGAGCGTACGTAATTATCTCCCCCCGTGGTCCCCTGAGCTTTACTTTACAGGTTTTGAGCAGGACTGAGGTTGGCGTTCTCTTCATTGTTACATTCATAACTGCCGCGGCCGTGTCGTTCGGTTCGCTGTCCTCTTGAGTGCTGAGTGTGGCTTCCGCTAGCTTTTCTTTGTGCAGTAGCGCGTGGTGCTTGTAAGTGCACCCGTCGACTCCGCACGCCTTAGCTTTGCAGGCGAACTTATTATGTCTTCCTTTCAGGCATTTGAAGCAAATCTTATTATCTTTTGCCCATTTCCATCGCCCGTTGACATCTAACGCCTTTAGCCTTGAGCACTCCGGAGGGCTGTGTCCTCCTGCTTGACAAACGAAGCATTTTCTTTCTTCAGTGACGTCTTCAGTAGTGTACACGCCTGGGTTGATCGCCCGTCTTGCGATTGTTTCTTTACGTGTTTGTACTGGAGCGCTGAAGCTTCGCTTGGTAGTGTGGGTGTATCGAAGCATCAGATCCGCTTCTGTCATAAGAAAGTCTGAGAGAACCGACATTTCGTTCTCCTCCATGATCTGATGTTCGTGCGTGGCGGCGTACTCCGCCCATTTGCTGACGAGATGAGGACTCAGCTTGTCCATTACATCGCGTACCAGCATAGGATTCCGTAGGTATCCCCTTTTGTCTATACTCTTTATTGTATAGACAATATTTTGTACTTTGACTGCCATGTCGTAGAGCTCGTTCGATGCATTCCCGAGTCTTGGTAGTTTTTTCAACTCTTCAATCGCGCGGTCTATAATGTATTCCGGACGCCCGTATTTCATTTCCAGCGTGCGCATAATGACATCTGGGTTAGACGCGGTAAACAGCTGTGAGAGCACTGTTTCCCGCGCTTCCCCTCGCAGACAGTTTCTTAACCGTAGAAGATTTTCCGTTGGTGAAAATTTAAATAACCTTGTGGAGTCTTCCATGGCGGCTTTGAATGGTAACCACTCGGCTATGGTTCCCGTGAAGATCGGTAGTTCCGCTGTTTGCCGAGGTGGCGGCCTTGCAGTTATCATTTTTTCTAATGCGTCGGCCAGTTGCTGTATTCCTCGTTGTTTTGAACTCTCCCCCCGTTGCTCATTAACGGGAGGAAGATCCTCTTGTGGTTCCGGCCGTGTGCCCCCAATGCTTCTGTCCAACCAATCTTGTGTTCTTTCGTCGCATGCGCTGGCGGCGTAGTCCGATTCCGCTTCGATCACTGACATTTCGGCGGCTAGTCTCGATTTTATAAGCTTCTCTCTAATTTTGAGTCGCTTTTCTTCTATTTGACTCAGTTCTTTCTCGGCTTCATATTGTGCTTGCTTGATTCTTGCATCGTTGCTACGTCGGGATGTATTCGTCCGGTGTGTAAGTGCCGGCGACGTAGCTCTTCTGGCTGGTGATGTGGCGTCTGTTCTCGGTGTGCTCAGTTGTGCAGGCGGCCCCATGGTAGATATGCCCGTCGGTATCTCTGGCACGATCTCCATTAATCTACCACCTCGCTGAGCTTCCGATTCTCCGTACCCCGATTCTGAGCGAACACGACCCCTTGTGTTCATTGCCACCGGAGTGTTGTTAGAGCCCGATGCAGACATGTGGCGTCTTGAAGCGTGAATCCGCTTGTGGATTCGCTTGTAACGTTGATTCCCTCTTGAATCGAACGTATTTTGACTCGTTCGCTTGCTCCTGTACCCGCTTGTTGCGTCGATTTCCCTTTGAATCGACCGTAGTGTGGATTTTTCTTGAAACCTCTTCTGGCTGTTGTCCGTAGCGTCAAATCGCTTGTGAATTGACCGCTGATTGAATCCCGCTTGGATTCCGGCGAAGCATAGGACTAGCCCTTGATTTCCCAATCCGACGTTGAATGACCAACACTGTAGTTGATCCGACGTTTGAAGCTCCTGGTTCAATATTCACAATCCGAATTCGAAGGACCAACACTGTAGCTGACTACAGAGTAGTGGACTGTATATTATATATATTAAAGACTTCTTTCCATGTAGTTCTTATTTATTGAACCGGACGAGTTTACAATGACGCGGTAAATGTACTGAGATGAGCTGTCGTGAACTATCGTTAAACAAGTGTTAAGATCCGAGTGAGATTTCTGAGTGCCGTTACAATCCTTAGAAAGTTCCTTTTATTACATTTCGTCTCAAAACTAATTGCCACGTTTATTGTTAGGCGCGGCGTATTGTTTCTTAGACGATCCCGTTACAACACGGTGCATTCGGTCCCAATGTTGCATCTGTACTGTTCTACCGCATGCAAGACAAAGGTTCGCTATCTCTGTTTCATATTGTGCGCTATTCCTTTCCTATTCTTACGCATCGCTCCATCTCGTATAGTAACGGTGTTTCTGTTTTATTTACATCGACTTATTTTACTTATATACGTAATTCTTAACTATACATGTTTCTACGTACACATTAATTACACTATATGTCGACGTCCTTAACAGTCTCTATATATACACTTATTCACTATACGTCGCCGTCCGCAACACAGCGGATATTGAAGCGAGAAACCTGAATCCAATCGTTATCATTAATCTACTCGTAAAATGCAATTCGGGTTTTAACAAAATGTTGCACGAAATAATTTATGAGTCACTGAAAACTTAGAATATTGATTGGTTTAACACGATTTTACATGTATTGTCCGTGTGTTGTCTTTGTCGACTACAACTATTAAAAAAACAAAATGCAAATTACATCGTTATTAGCTATGATCGTAAAGGACGCGAGACCGGTTTCCCGACCATCTCACGACATCTTGAATGAACGCAAGCAAGTGTAATTGATGCTGGCATTTTACTACTGTAGGGCAGAACGGTACTTCTGTACAATTATTTGTTGTAGTTGTGCTCTCGTTGTTGTCGGGGTCACCCCTTCAAGAATTTGACCCGGCCATTGATGATTTAGTCTACTGTTAGTTCCACCGTCAATCGTAATGTATCAGTGCGGTTTATACAGTGACTTCTACTTTCATACAGGTAGCATTCTCACCATCCACTGCCACCACAAACAATTATGACAAAGCAGGAGCACTACCGTCTTCATCTAAGTTCCATTGGCTACGTAATCCTTTCCGATCAGGACACGAGTGCAGGACGGCCCACCACACCGCCCCGCCCCCGCAGGCTTCAGGCCGGTAAGACAGGCGTTACCTCGTACCCGTCGTCGGGCGGCGCGCGCGGCTCGCTGTGCTCGCTGGCGTACGGGCCCGCCGCGCTCTCCTCGCTCGACGACCACTCGCCCGAGCTGCCGCCCGCCGCGCACTGCAGCGGCGGCACCTGCACACCACACCATGCACGTAGCTCGATATTATCAACAGATAAATACCCTTAGGCTAACGCCACACTATAAGGAGCCTCGGTTATTGCTGAGAGCCAAGCGACTCATTGCATACTATCGCAGTTGGCCACACTGCACTCGCTAGGTGACTACCCAGGCACCAATCTTAGCGCGTCGCTTGTAGAGTGGCTAGCTGCAATAGTATCTATGAAGTACCTATGTCTGTTCGGGGCTCCTTGTAGAGTTTCCTTAGTCCTACGTACTCTGTGAAGTGAATGATCCTGCTCTCTAGCTGACATCTACAATCGGAACTCGTGTTACGAATGGCTGCAGGCACGGATCCTCGCAAGATGTCGCCGCATGCTGCACGAAGGGTGCATTTCAAATCATTCGCGGACCCTCTTATGCCGAAACACCCAAAAGACACTCACAAATATTTATCTGCTACATAGCCGGCCGAGGCCGGACTCGCAATACAAGGCTTTTAAGTTATATCACATATGTGTAGGATCATCAAGTAACGCCCTATTATTTAACGCGCAAGGTCGTCCGTAATGATTATGAATGAAAAAAGTTTTTTTTGGCCACGATACAGCGCGTCGTTAGGCTATGGTTCCGCACGACACAGTACATGAAGATACAAGAGGATCGACATACTTAACTTTCGTTATCTTATGGAGTCAGTTATTTTTTAAATGATAGTCGTCTATGTTATAATCTATCGCCCCCTAGTCAGGCTGCAATAATTCATACACAAATTCGGCCATAAAATTCGGCTATATTACAGATATACCGTGTAGGAAATCAAATTGTGCAAAGCGGTAGATAAGCCAGTGAGCGGATTTGAATCCCGGTGCGAAAAATATGAACAATGAAATCTTCCACTCGTCTATAACGTCTGCAATAGTTTTTGTAATTAGGCTAATAGGTGTGGTTGTTTTTAATAACCATATTGTGCCACAAGTTATTATCTATAATATGGCAATTAGTATCTGGAAGTTGTTATTTTAATACTTATGTGGTAAGTAGGTAACAACTAAGGACAAACAACACGCTGGCTAGGTCCTATCCAATGGTGTCCTTGTTGTGTTCAGGCTATATCCGGTATATATGGTATATACCCATCCATCAGCCTTTTGAGGTCCACTGCTGGACATAGGCCTCTCCTAAACGACACCACTCCGACCGGTCCTGCGCCTGCTGAAATCAGCGGTTTCCCGTCTACTTCTTCAGGTCGTCCGTCCACCTTGTCGAAGGCGACTATACTAATATACTAATACTAATATTATAAAGAGGAAAGAATTGTTTCTAATGTTTTCACACAAAAACTACTGGACCGATTTTAAAAATTCTTTCACCATTAGAAAGCTGCATCTTCACTTAGTGACATAGGCTATATAACATTACTAGGTGTAAACGAAACTATTGTTATGTCCAATTTCACGCAAGCGAAGCAGCGGGCGTCCACTAAACATAATTGTTAAAAAACATTCCAGTGGTACCATAATGGAACTAGATAATGGAACTACTGGGACGTGGCGATAATGTTGATCGAGGATACACTACAGAATACAGATGCGTATATATGAAACGCGTTCATCTATACGTATGTGTGTTACTCTCCATCTCTAATGTGTGAGATCTCTGTACAGAGCATTCCTAACAGCCGTCGTCTGCGTACACGTCTGAATTTGCCAGTGTGAAGTACGCGCTGCGTCGGCCACCGACGATAAGGGAGATAACAGTGACAAGCGTTTATTGTTCCCCTTTTACCTAAACTGTCCGCTAAACACACTTTATGGACGCATGATGACAATTCACAGCAGTGTAGCGCAGATCCTTACTTATAAATACTTATGCGTTTTCATTACGATGTCCTCACGTCCTTACTTATTACTTAAGAGTTTTCATTACGATGTCCACCAATCCTCAGTGGGCGGGCGTGGCGGACTATGGCCTAAATTGCTCGCATTCGATAGACTCTCTGTTACCGGTCCATTTCCGTAGATGAGACTGCGATGTGTGTAAATTGAAGGAAATCCGTTTTTAGCGCAGCGAATTTCAATAATCTGACTGTTCCGACCGAACTATTGAACTATTGAATAACCCAAAAATTGATGTACCTTTATGTTGCGGTATGGCGTCATACCGAAAAATAACGGTTACCAGTAACTAAACCTTAACAATTGTAGGTTTAAATTACTTATGAAAGTGTCGGTTGCCAAGCATTCTAGGTATAAACAATATTAAACAACTCGTCTCGCAACGGTCACTCAATATTTTTCGGTCCGATATTGCTATAAAGTGAAATAGCGGTACAGCCCTACCTCTAATTAAGGTATCTATACTTATTTTATACCGAACCCTCATACCGTAACCGCTTCCTTGGGCCGACCTCGATTGCATGACAAACAGCAAGGATTCATTTCCTCGAACGATCGATACTGGCGATACCGAGACATAACTAGGCATAATAACAGTTCAGGGCGCGTAGTTACATACAATTATACATAACCTACTCATAACAGGCTCAGTACTCGCTGTAACAATATTGACACCATGTAGCCTAAAACATGTAGGACCTAGGGTAATATAGTCGCCGCCCACTAATACACGGACACGGCACGCATGGCCCACGCTGCCGCCTCACGGAGACTGCCGCGTTGGCCATTGACCCCAACTCTCTGAGCTCCTCACATCGGGAATAACATTCGATTCTTCTGCCGGTATGTATGTGTATGTATGTATCGTGTAAATGCCACATTTATATGAAAATATATTTTTAATAGATGAATAGATTTTGATAACATCCACTCTAATTATAAATAAATAAATAATAAAAATAAGCAGCGTCCATAGCCCAATGGCTCGCGTCGATTCAATGGGATCGACAGAGTGAGCAACGACGGGCGCGGTCGGTTTGTGGATGGGTGACCGCTAGTGGCAAAATTTCATGAGCGCTACCGTGCTTCGGAGGGCACGTTAAGCCATCGGTTCCGGTTGTTTTCAATGGTGGAAACAGTCGATAAGCCTTGTCTAAGACCTTCGGGTGGCTTGAGAACATTTGACACTAGGTTGGCCACTAACCCCTCCACCAATCCGCATTGGAGCAGCGTGGTTGAGTATAATTTAGACCCAGCAGTGGGATGCCTATGGGTCTTAGCAGCAGTAAACATAAATACATAAAGTAGCAGTGGACATCTCACACACCACAAACTAGCAGAGCCTGTGCAATGAGTGTCCGAGACTGATATACATACATAGATATTTTTAAATACATACTTATATAGATACTATTAACATCCAGACACAGAACAAACACATGTGTTCGTCACACGAATGTTTGTCCTGAGTGGGATTCAAACCTACGACCCCCGCAGAAGGTAGAGTCACGTCACTACCGATTGCGCCATTTAATGCGGTTATTTTAATCTGTCGAGTTTCGGCGTGTATTGGCGGTAACACACCTACCTCAGTATATGTTGGCAACGAGCTAACGAGTCTGCTCTGCAAAGGAGGCGAAGATAAAACTGACACGATATGCAAATTGTATCACTTTCCGATCTTACCGGTATCTTAATATCATATACCAATAGGCGGTGCGGCGCGGCGTCATTAAACCAAATGTCAAGTCGATAGCGTTTGTCAGCTTGCAAGCCCGAGCCAGACACGGTAGCTCGATTTGCTTGCGGTTGAAACTTGTAGAATGTAGATAACTGATACTATAAAAAGATTGTTGTTATTGAAAATCGATATTTTAAATACGGCCTTTGCGGTATGACCGGATTTTTGAGGCAGAAACAATATACATGAAGACTATACTGCACATTATAATACATCATTCTGTTTCACAAAGATTGTATGTTTGATGAATTCAAGCACAGCTAGCTTCAATTATTTGAGTTGAATTGTCTTTTTTTACACACACGGCCCTCTGACCCCAGATTAAGTGCGAACCGGTGACAGATCCATACATACCACCATACACAGAGACCGGTACATACATAGATATTTTTAAATACTTACATACTTAAATAGATAATATTGACATCCAGACACAGAACAAACACAAGTGTTCGTCACACGAATGTTTGTCCTGAGTGGGATTCAAAGCCACGACCCCTCATTGTCTACTTGTTCATGTAAGATAAGATATGAAGTATTGTATATACAATTAAAATGAATGTTACAATAATAGGGTATGAGGATAATCTGTTAGACGCCGATTGAGGAGTGAGGCGATCTGTTAAAACACTATATTTGAAAAAAAAAAGAAAAAAAGATCGTCAATGACCGATAACATCACACAGAAAAGGAATATTCATACGATCTGCAAATAAAAAAGTTTAAAATTTAACACTGAGGTCATGTACTGCAACGGCACTTAAATTATATTTAACTAAAGTAAACCAGTTATGATAAGTTGAATTTAAATATAGATAATTAAAATCTTAAAGCGAACATTTCAATTCCTTACCCGTAAGGTGTAACTACCACGCCCGTTTTCACCGCCAAGCAATAATTGTTTTGTTGACTTGTCTGAACAGCGTCCATCGCATTCCTAAGCCCCGCAACTATGTTGTTACTGCGGTGTAATTGTATAACTCTAACCGGTTATCGACTTAGTTTTGGTCGCTCCCCCAAAGCCTGGACAGATCTAGTAGCTCCTAGCACGCCTCCCGCCTGTATCAGTCCAATACAGAGACAGAGGTATGTGGGACTAAACCAGAATGCCCACTAAAAACCCAGCGGCACCTTCCAAATGTCACACCATGGAATCGCTTGCGCATCGTTACCGTAACGACTCGACGCGCAACTTGCGGCACCTGCCTGATAGTGCTCCTCTATGGTGAGGGAGGAGATGCGCATGGCGCCATCTTCTGGCCCGAGTCTTCTGCGGGGCGGGTTAGTGTGTGGACAGTTCTGACCCATTCGTTGCATGACTTGCTCACGAAAGGTGGCCGTTGTCTGCCAGCATCTCTGGCTGTTCAGCATATAATTTACTACGCACGGCAGCCCTTATGATTAAAAAATCGTGCTCAATGTTGATGAGTCTTTGATGGTAATAAACATTATTAGACAAATAGGTACCTGCTGCTACATGCGTAGGCAACACACTGATACGACGCAAAAGAATATTAGCATCGCTTGGATAGCGGCTTGAGGCTTCGCAATATTCGGGGAACCTTCAACCTTTAAGCGGATTTCATTCAGCAGTACATAGACGTACATATTACAATATGTATATGCGATTAGGCTACGTTCTTACCAATAGCATTGCGTTGAACCACGATGTCATTAACTATTAACTATATACGCGAAGGTTTTTTATACTTACGTAATACTTAATCGATTTAAACACAAACAGAAGGTTTGAAAGGACAACATACCAAAAAAAGAAAGATTTTCTTTCTTTCTTTCTTTCTTTCTTTCTTTCTTTCTTTCTTTCTTTCTTTCTTTCTTTAAAAGTTTTTAAATCTACGACAAAACTCAACGACACTGATATACGACGTTGAAAACCATGTCGACTGATACAAAAAATAATAAAATGGTAAAATTCCTAAACCATACGCTAAACTAAACACATTTTAAAGTGCATCTAAATGGAATTCAGAGAATAGACGCGCAATAAAGACGAACGGACGGAGCTTTCTAACCGTAATGTTGTAACCGAGCCAGAACCACAGAGATAACAAACCCACCTACATTATTATTAGGATCGCTGAAAAAACAACCTGTTGGTGAAGCCCGATCACGCATCGCCCGACGGATCCGTAACTATATAATTGGTTAACTTACTTATCGGAGCACTATTGATTTAGGATTCCTCAACTTTTCGAGGTCGCCACAAAAAGGCTTGATTATGTAAATAGAAAGCATTCTCTTTATGATTATTGTCCACGGAACCCTATGATGGACTCGGGCCGGTCAATAGCAATGTCTAATGCAAATTTGCTTTAAGACCAAGACAAGTTCCATATAATGAATAGACAGGTATTTAAGTAGAGCTGTTGGTTGGCGGATGCAACGCAACAAAACGTCCAATAAATTTAAAAGCTCTTTTTGGGATTTATTAAAATGCTGGTGTTTTAATTTGCCTTATTCGGAGTCGCGACAAAAAAGTCGTGCGTAAAGGAATAAAAATTTAGAAAATCCAACCTGTTGCTTGTAATAAATAATGCATTTGTTACAAAACTGGACGCGCCAGCAATGTGCTGCGTTCTGACGAAGGTGACCTGACCCACGGAATACTTAATAGTACAAGTATCTGAACCAGGTCTGACGAATTCATTTTGAACGAAAGTCGCGATTATTTGACGCATTGTTTAGCAAAAATGAAGGTTAACCTGCGGGGTAATTGCATAAAAGTTTTAATGAGATAAATATCGTCATACCGTACGATATGACTTGTCAAACAGCTTATTCGAATTGTATAACTCATTCATATTAAAATAACGATTGCATCGTGATTTTTAGTGATTGAGTGATTTTTTTTTAAATTGGGATTTCGCACAGCAAATTCGAACTGTCTAAAGTCTATAAAGATGGCATATTCGCTATCAAGAATACATCAAATTGTTTTTTGTTATGTTCTGTGGTGTGCTTTCGATGTAAGATTGAATAATTCACCGGTCACTTTTATGGTCTACCTTGAACTATCAGTTCACACAATACCTACTGATTTGACATGACCATCGCAACTCCATCGAATCGTAAGTCCATCCATGAACATTTTTACGCAATTACCCGGCAAAATTGCATTAAATGTTGTTGGTATTGGACAAATTCTTTTCTGTCTATGATCGTTGTAATTTGCATGAATTTAAGCCTTTTTCTGATAGTGCTAATCCCATTTTGATGTCATCTAACATTAAGGCTGAGCTTAAGATCATTTAATTTGCCTATAATCCGCGACTAGGTATATAAATAATTCATGTATTCAAATGAGTAGTGAGAAAAGTGACGATAGGAATTCTACAATATTTTCAAATGACACACAACAAACCCAGCAGTTCTACGCCGAACTAATGATCGGACCAAAACTTGTTTGTGGTGCGAGTTGCGACAAAGTAGTTTATCATCATCACCGACCATCATCGCCCGATACGGCTGCGCCCGCGCCGGTGAGGACGGTGAAGAAGAGGTGATTGAATAATTCCTTCATCGAAATGAAAATTAATATGGAAACTTATGTTTTATCCCCTTTGTTTATTTTACACCCTTAAGGGTAACATTTTTACAAACTTTGAATTCCATACTTATTTATATCTAATTAACAGCCTAAAATATAAATTTTATGCTTCTAGTTCTGAAAATGACAATACTTTCATACAACCTTTCATCCCCCTTTTCAACACTTTTTACCAATTAAAAAGGCTTTCTCAGGCTCTACACCAGTGTTTCTCAACGTTCCCACGCCCCACAGGGGGGCAATTTAAAAATAAACTCGACACGACTTTAACCATTCGCTTTGGGTTATTTAAATGCAATGCTAGATATCGGTGAGAAATTTAACAAAAAAAAGCAAATTCTTAAAAAAATGCTGTTAATAATAAAATTATTAGGTATTATTTCGTTTGAAGTTACCAAAATATCAACTGGGTAATTAGAGTCGTCAAGAAATGTTAAAAGGTGGGTGGGAATGGCCTAAAAAAGGTTGGGAAACACTGCTAAGGACTATCTGTGTACCGAATTTTATCGGTTCAGTAGTTTTGGCGTAATAGCGAGATAGACAGACAGAGTTACTTTTGCTTTATAATATTAGTATGGATTTATTTGCAGAAACGTACTGTCGTCTAGATGCGAGTAAGTTATATGATTTAGTAAATAGATACACGGAAGGGAGGATTCTGTGAAACCATAGTGCGACTCTTTATACTATGGTGAAACGCTTTGAAATCTGAAGTAAAAAATCCACAATATTTTCGTAAGTACAAGATAGATATTATGACCTTTATAGTGGATGAGACCTTGCTCAATAGTGATGTGCGATCGGAGACATTGTTGCGCCTTAATTGCCAGTTAATCTTTTGAAGCTTATATTAATTGGCAGTTAATTTTTTAACTAATTCTTATTACTAAATTCCATTCATTAGTCAGTACATACTCATAAATTTATTTAAACTGAATACTATATGTACTTACAATAACAAAGTCGTATCCAAAAAAATAACTGAGCATATAATATAACTTATGATGACACTATTTCCGAAAACCACTTAATTTAAATTTCGTCACTTTTTCACTTATTTCGTAAGTCACTCGATCACGTAGTTTATTTCCAAAACATCTAGACAAGTCACTGGCGAGTCCCGTGTAGTGCGGTGATGTGATTATTTTCGGGGAAGCAATGACTTAAGGCGAGGTAAGCCGACAGTCCGATGTAAGGTTTCGAAGCACGCGTGAGACTCGCGTGTAGACGGGTGCGCGGCGTTCGCGCAGGCCGGCGCGCGGTACTCGAGTGATCGAATCGATATCAAATAAGTCGAGTCAAGTCTCATCTCAGGTAGGACTGAGGACTCGCTCCGCCGGCCCCGCCGTCTCCCGGACCGCTGCCCGGGCGCTGCACCCCTTCCGGGACCGTAAGGTTATACAACCACACAATAAGACTAAACTACTTACGTAAACGTTTAAGACCATTTTAAAGATTTAGGACAAACACCAGGCGTCCCGTACGCCTTAACGGCGCCATTGTCGCAGGCATGGTATAAAGGTGGTTCAGTAATAATCGGTAAACATAATTTTAATTAATTTGAATAGTTGAAGAAAGAGTTGAAGTTGAATAAAGAAGTTGGTCGTTGCATTTTTTGACGAATTTAGATGGTTTTTGATATCATTCGTAACTTTAAATTAATCAGTCGACCACATTACAAGTTGAGTATTAAACTTGAAGAGACGAAAATCGCGCTTATTGGTATCCGATGGTCCGATTCCTTCATTCCGTACATTCCTTCGTTTCTCTGAACTTTCGGGTGTAGTGTGTGTGTGTGTGCCCATCAAACGAGGCAGTCAAGGACAGCCGGTTTTACGGGAAATAGTTGCACTCCGGGCCAGTGCTCATTATCTATTCTGTGACTCCGGCTCCAACGCATTCTAGCCGTTGCCGCAGCTAGCCAACGCCTAAATTATCATATTTATACTTAGAACAAAAAACATTACATACTTTTAAATTTAAAAAAAACTTTCAAATCTCAATGACTCCCTGAATCTGACGGGTAAGCCCTCAAGTGTAGATATTGATAGAGTAACTGGTACTCGTATGTTTCAAATACTTCGAGCGTATGTTACGCGCAGTTATGAACCTCTTCTCGCAGTCTACCAAGCCTACCAGGAAGGTATTACACAATACTGCTAAGTAGAAATTAATTCAAACCTTACGTCATCGGTCCCTACACGCATCAAAATATTTCGCCGTTCTGTAGATTTTTATCAACCTTTGGTTCAAACTCGTTTGTAACAAGGTTTTAATTAAAAAGAATCTCCTGTAAATTTCATACAAAACCAGTATTTCGGTATTTGAATAATTTATTACAAAGTTAGCATTTACATTTGAGTTAATTAAACGGATCGTATCGGCGGCGATCGCGAAATACTGTTATTCAAAACAAAAACAAGTGCGCCGAATACGGAGGTAAACGACATTTCGCGACCAGATAGTAGCCAATGACACCGGGACACGACGACATGACTATTCCATTACATTTATCCAGTTGCAATTGGATATAAACACTTATTATTCTGTGCCAGTAGGAGGCGTACCTACAAAGTAAGACAACTAGAATTTAATCAAGTATCAAGTTTTACAAGAATGTCACATTAATAACAATAAATATAGTATAGGAAAATGTCAACAGAAATATATTTTTTAATTTCAATTAGAAATACGAGTTCGATATGATCCTACATTTTAAAACTAGCTATAAGATCGTGACATCTATCTGTCCTTTTTATCGGGCACACATGTCAGTAAAACCGAAGAATTTTCTGTGGCCACCATGCCATGCGCAAATCTTAACGCTTGAGCGTAACTGACCGGAACTAGCCGACTTCATCGCCACAAACCAGTTGAGTTAGGCCGCCGTATGATGCCGTTTAAATTACAATAACGTCTCGCGAATGACAAATATGTCGTGCGCGTTATATATTTTTTTATGACCATTTCTTCAATGTATTACTTGACATGACTTAAACTAGTTGGCTGCATTAGTTGGCAAGTGCGCAGCATTCGCGGCGGGAAGCGGGTGGTCAATGCGATCGTCGACCATTGACTCATTGAGCCAATCATTCAATCATCCCTACTTAAAGGCGTATCGGCCGCATGCGACGAGATGCGGCGTTCGATGTAATGAGACAAGATGTCTTGTTGATACGTTTAACCTTATTTACAAGCCGTAAACCATTGAACGAATAGACTTCATGTGTGCCTGTGGTGCATACGAATAGAAAAAAGTCCGTGGTTGCTTAACTCTATCGATCACATCGAATCGACGCGAGTCATTGAGCTATGGATGCGACACGGATCTCGGCCGACGTCACCAGTATTCGCTACATCTCTCTGTCCAGGCTATTGCGCACGACAATAGTTCCCGCAAGGATAGGATGCTATCGTATTACGGCCACGAGCCACCGCGCCCGCCCCGAGCGCACGTTGTCCGTTACATAAGAGTTAAGACCATTCGATACCAGGACTGTGGCCGATACCTTGGACAACTGTCAAGGTCGCGGCTCGAATGTGCACTTGACGTATTCAACTTTATGTTGTTCGCACGACGATGTCAAAAATAAATGAGACGATCCAAGGTCGGATCACATCTAGCATGCACCGGTGACATTTCTATTAAATGTTACCTGCTTGTTAACGGTTAACATCGTTAGGATCTGTCTGAGGGCTCTGCATGATGCAATATGCTAATTTTATTTGTATATTTGTTTATTGTTTATAAATCTATTCAACTATATTTTAATATTCATGAAGGCATGGCCAGACTAACTGATGACTAAGGTTTCCGGGTGGCGGGGGACATACGGCTGGCGAACCAATCACGGGTTACGATTGACAATCCGCTCGCCCCGGGCCAGACGATATCTTTCAATTTCAACTTGCGCGTTTAAGATCAAAGCTATACTTTCGTGCCGCTAACTATACCTTGGGCGGCTTGACGGCGGGCGCGGCGCGGCGGCGCGCGGGCGCCACGGCCACGGCCACGAGCGCGTCGCACAGCGCGCGCAGCCCGCCGCCGGCCGCGCGCGCGCCCAGCGCCGCGCGCACCACGCCGCAGCTCGTCGCCGCCGACCGCTGCCCGGTCACCTCTGCACACACGCAGCACAATCAGTCGTACAGTCAACTGTATAAATCAAGCAACTCAGTATTTATTTCCCTTAACTTACTCCTCAGCTGCCTTCAATGCTGCCTTCAATCTTATTTGCCAATATTAAATTACATATTCTTTTATTCATTACTAGCTTTTACCCGCGGCTACGCCCGCGTGGTCAAAGGGAATTAACAATGAGTTGTTTATCATACATGACACATTTGTATAGTGTATAATTTGTTAGCGAAATTCAGAACTTGCAAATGAATTTTACTAACACCATCTATTAACAACATCCGGATCTAAATATCTAGCAAATAACAAAACATCGATATCTTCCCATGGGGATGTTTTACCGCGGTAAAAAGTAGCCTACGTCACTCTCCACCCTCCTCACTATCTCCACACACAAAAACCATACCATATAATAGCTTCGTTGCGACGTGAAAGCCGGACAAACAAACAAACACACTTTCACATTTATAATATTAGTATGGAAGTATGGATTTTTTGGAATTCTTACTACAATCGTTGCACATGGGATAAACTCAAAAATAGTCCATTATCTACTATGGAATCTTCCAAAATGACTTGTGATAACGATGATGACGATGCTGACTCACCCGCGGCGGCGAACTGCACGGTGAGCAGCGCCTCCATGAGCTTGACGAGCGCGCGCCCCTCGGGCGGCGCCGCGCCCCCGCCGCACAGCCGCCGCAGCGCCAGCTTCAGCAGCGCGTAGCCGCGCACGAAGCCCGCCTGCCGCGCCGCGTGCGCCAGGAACGCCGCGCTCTGCACGCACAGCCGGGCGCACGACTGCCAGAACGTCAGCGCGTTCTTCAGGACATCGACGTCGTCCGAATTAGAATCCTCCTCGGTTATCTTCGCGAGCGATAAATTTTGTGTTCCATTTTCAAACTGCAGCATCTCCCTCTCCCGTTCCACGTCGCACAGCTCCTCGAACTCGTCCGGCAGCTTCGCCCTCATTATCTTGAAGAACATCGCCGTCACCTCGTCGAGCGACTTGAACAGCATCTGCACGGAAGCCAGCGAGCCTACCTCGCGGCGGTAGGACAGCTCCGCGTTCTCCTTCTTCAGCTTGAATATCTCCACCGTGACGGCTATCTCGAGGATCGCGCAGCACTCGTTCGAAAACTCCGGCAGCGAGAGTAGCTCCAACACGTAGCTGAGACCGCCCTTCTGGATGAACTGCTCGGCGAACGACACCGTATTCAAGAGACTGGCAAATATGTTCAGGCACGACACCGTCAGGAAGTAGGCCGCCTCCTCCAGCTTTATCGTGTACCTGTGCTTCGACACGATGAACGTCGGGTAGATGACGCTGAAGAGCAGCTCGTGCTTCATCTCCGTCCGGCACCGCGGCGTCACCTTGAGGAGGTGGCCGACGGTGGCGTGCAGGACGTCGTTGTGGTTTTCCAGTTGCAGCAGCGAGTTGTAGTGGATGAGGAAGGACCAGACGCTCTGGCGCTCGACGCCGACGGGGTGGGAGCAGTGCTTCCTGGAGGCGTCCCTGGCGTCCTCGCGCGGCTCGCAGATGGAGCAGGGCAGCTGGTCCGTGACGCGCGGCGCGAGGATGCTGGCCCCCAGGTCGCCGTACACCGTGTGCTCGAGCAGCTGGAGGCACAGCGCGGACACGCCGCTGTGGGTCAGCACGAGCCGCACGATGCTCTCCATCAGGACGCTGGGGGAGAAGCAGCAGCACACGCCGCACTTCAGCATGACGCGAAGGATTTTGTTTCGCAACACTTTCTGGGCGGACACCTCCTCGTCCGGCAGCAGGGAGGCGAGGGTCCCGTAGAGCACGGCGACGCAGCAGGCGGAGGGCAGCGGCGGCCCCGTGGCCTCGCCCAGCACGTCGTGGTGGTGGTGCATGCCGGCGGCCACGCGCTGGCGGCAGGCCTTGTGCCGCCCGCGCGGGCAGGCCGCAGAGTGCAGCACCTCGCTCCGCACCCGCTTCATCCCGCTGATCAGCTTCCCCGTACACTCTATCAGCTTCTTTATTAGTAGCACGCTCTCGTCCTTATCGACGCCCGGGATGCGGATCATCAGTTCCATGCACTCCCTGAATAGGCCACCCTTCAAGCACTCGCCGTACAGCTTGAACTGGTCGGTGAACTCCCTCAGCTTGTCCACCGAGCGGCACTGCATGAGCAGGCAGTGGAAGAACGCCGTGATGGAGTATGCGATGCCAAAGACGAACTTCAGCAAGTTTTGGCTCTCGTTTTCGTCCGGCTTCGCCTCGTCTCTCGCTCGAGCTCGGCTCTCGCTCTTCGTGTTGTACTTGGCGCTCGACTTGCAGATGACGTCCTCGAGGATCCTAAGCAGCATGGGCAGGATGCCGTTGTTGATCAGCTTCGCGCACAGGTCGGAGTGGACCAGCACCTGATCGAGCGACACTATCAGCAGTTCCGTCAGCGCTACCTTGATCCTCGACAGCTCCAGCGCCTCGTAGACCAACGACTGCGCGGGCAGCGAGCCGAACTGTAACGTGCAGAGGTTCTTCAGAGCGAAGTTGATGCACTGCATGGATATCTGGGATCCCTCGGAGCCCGAGAGGCTGCTCTCGGCGCGGCACAGCTCCTGCAGGAGGTCGGCGATGATGAGAGTGAACTGGAAGGTGGTGATCTCGGAGTTGATGATCCGCCTGTGCCGGTCGGTCAAGTAGTCGTCGGGCTTCGGCTTGGGCTTGCGCGGGGTGCAGTACGGGTCGCCGTACAGGGTGTCGCCGAACTCGGTGGAGGAGCGCAGCGGCGAGTTGAAGTATTCGAAGTCGTCGTGCGGCGAGCTCACCTTGCGAGGATTCATAAAATACAGTTTAATTTGCGCATACGCAACACAGACTACGAGTATGACGAGGAACAAACAAATGGAACATTTTATCAATGGCTATCGATTGGGCCTTCTAATAAACGGGACTAATAAAAGTAAAGGTACTTGGCGAGGGCACTACACCTTGCCTCCGATTATATAGGGTGCCCCAGCAAGAACTTAAATTTAAATGGTAAAAAAACCATATTAATTTAATCGGCGCGGTCGGTTTGTGGACGGGTGATCGTTAGTGGCAAAATTTCATGGGAGCTACCGTGCTCCGGAGGACACGTTAAGCCCACCGGTTGTTTTCAATGGTGAAAACAATCCTTAAGCCTTGTCAAAGTAAAAAGTTTATCGTCAATAAAAAATAGTTATAAACTTGAAATAAAACTCTCGGATATTTAATGTACTCCCTGGTGCAGCTCAGTTAACTCACTTACCGCAATCGACCTTTCCGTTAGATGGCAAAATAGTGTGATGACATAAATGACAATAACAGACCGCAGCTCACCTTGATGGTCATGGAACGGTTGAGCAGCTGCAGGTCGTCGTCAGAGTCGACGGAGTCCGTCGACTGCTCCGAGTCGGCGGGCGACCACTTGGGCGCGCGCTCGCCGTCCGCCTTGCTCTGCCCGTTGTACCGCGACCTGGATAGCGAACATGGAAGCTAGCTTCAAACCGAATAGTACTTTAAGTGGCAACTTAGTTTTGTCATACATGTATATGTGAAGTGTAAAGGGGTAGGTAGATAACGAGCATGCACGAAGATTCAAATCCCCGGCGTCCGCACCCCAGGGGCAGACCCTTAGATCAATCGCACCCACACACTAGAAGGAGTAATCCTTTACCTTTTGGTTTAAGCTATAATATGAAGCTTACCACCCTATTCGGTGACGCCGTAAAGGTCTGTATGATCAAACAGCAAAAGTCCGTTCGAAAAAAAAAATGATTCCTTAAACTTTAACTTTCTTAGAAATAATTAATACCTACATAATAATTTGGATTGATTACAGCGTATCGAAATGCGTATAGATCATAGCGGGCATACAAATTTACGTATAGTAGTAACTGCACTGACGGATAGTAAATAAATATCGATTGACCCGTATCAATAAATGACACACTTTATCTGCGGCCGGCACTCCCAGGTTTATTACAGTAGCCACGTGTAAGTAAATAATCTACGTTGAATCAGAAAGGAAAGTCAACATCCACACAAAGTATTCGTAAAAATACTTATGCAACAACATTTTTAAGTCCTAACTACCAAGTACCTAACCTAGTTCCCAACGCTTTACATTGGTGAACAAACACAAGATCCTTACTTTTTTTCATACAATGTAATGAATAATTTGAAGTTGTGTTTCACTATCTACAAGTTTTACAAAAAAATTGATAGGTAGAGAATGTTAGTCCTGTCAGTAGCAACTAACTAAAACTGCAAGTGTTTCAAGTGGCAAGTGTTTCATGTGGCAAGTGTCAAGTGTCCCTCTTCCCCCCGGACCGCCTCAGGGTGTAGACGTTTACCCCAGTGTATTTACGTTCTTCTTTTATTTAAATAATTAATTAAAAGTTGTGTTAAATCGAAGTCAAATAATAGGAATACATATACATGCAAGAACTATGTCGACGAGCGTGCGGGAACGGGACCGAGTGTGAGTAAACGCTACCTTAACTCCGCCTCCTTGCTGAGTCGCAATTGGCGTGCACTACTACGTGAGACACCTGCTGCGCTTGCGCTTACTACACGAGCGAGAGCGAGACCGGTAGGGAGTAACGTCATCTCAACTCCGCCTCCTTGCTGTGACTGGGGCTACCGCCGAAAACGCTCGCTACGTATTGAGTCACTATTGGCGCACAACACTACGTGAGACAGCTGCGCTGGCGCTTATTTCCCGTCTCAAGCACTCAATCTACACAAACTTCTGCTTCCCTAGTAACTTGACAACGTTCAGAGAGCGCGAGTAAAAAGGACACACAATGTATCGCACACCTGAAAAATCATGCTCAGACTCAAATCTTCAACTAGCCGCGAGCAAGCCAGATACAATACCTATATCCTTTGTTAATACCCGTAACAAGCGGAAAAGATCTGACGAAATTCTATCCGATTTATCCGACTTTAAAAATGAAATTAAGGACATGCTATCAACGTGGATGGCCCAACAAAATAGGGAACGAGCCGAGATCTCATCGTCACTGAAAACAATTGAAGACTCACTAACATTCCTGTCGGCACAAACTGAAGATATGCGGAAAAAGATGGAAGAATTAGAGCGTGAGAACCTCAAGGACAAGCAGCATATCGCTGTCTTAGAAAACAAGCTCGAAAACCTTCAAAAAACACAGCGTAAATGCTCTTTCGAAATAAAAAATGTGCCTAAACTAAACGACGAAACAAAAACCTCACTCGTAAACATGGTGTGCCATCTATCGTCAAATCTCAAAGTTGATATTAGTTCAAATGATATCAGGGACATTTACAGAGCTTCTAGCAAAGGCGAAAATAAACCTATAGTGGTAGAAATGACGTCGTATATTCAAAAAACAAATCTTATGCAAGCGGCTAAAAAGTACAACATACAAAACAAGAATAACAAATTAAATTCATATCACCTCGGATTGAAGTGTAACAATACCCCCATATTTCTCTCTGAGCATCTTACTCAACTGGGAAACAGATTATTTTACTTAGCGAGGGAAATGACAAAAACTCTAAAATATAAATTCTGCTGGACGTCACTCGGAGAAGTACTCGTCAGGAAAGATGAAAGCTCCCCGATCATCAAAATAACGAACGAAGCCCAGATTAAGAAGATTTACGAAAACAACAAATGACTATCTTACGTCATATACATTTTAATAAGTAATATCGTTAACTTTAACGTCTATAGACACTCATACACTCACTACTCTACTACACTATCTATACTTCGTACACTTCACACCATATTACCTACACTATATCATACACTTGTTACACACTCAACATACTCACACTTACAATATACACAACAAAATTACACAAATGGTCTCACGTACTTTTACCATTATGTTTACAACTCATTTAGCAAATACGTTAAATTTCATCTAACTCTAAAACTAATTTTATATTACACCATAACATGTAAAACAAATAGTTCACATTCTCAGCACTATCTTACAAACAACAAAAATACACTCATTTACTCGCTTAACACTTACTTTAACCATGTAATAGGTTCTATCAATATCAGTCCGGCAATAAGGCGACATGTTACCTCTTGCTCGTTTCAATATGGATAGTTGGTCTCAAACAAATACAGATATAGACAATTATCAAATAGCCCAGGCTCTTATTTGCAAGCCGGAGGATTGCTATTTGTATATAAAATCATTGAACCACCTCACGATTCTCACTCAAAACATAAGAAGCATTTACAAGAACATCGACGCTTTTCAAGTATTATTACACTCCCTTAAACTTGATTGTGATGTATTAATTATGACAGAATGCCACTTGTCTGGCAAAAAAACGGTACCTCCTTTAAACAACAATTATAATACGTTTTTCACAGTCAGAACTATAAATCAATGCGACGGGGTGATATTATATATTAAAAAAGACATTAAATGTACAATTACGGAACCTCACATTCTGAATGCGTCTTGCCTTGTAGCCGTACTCTCAGATATAGTAATAATAGGTATCTACCGAAGTCCATCAATTAGAAACACTGACGACTTTATCGCATCACTACTAACTTTACTCGATAAATTTAAAAGCTATCATAATATAGTGATAGTAGGCGACATTAACATCGATATAAAGATTAATTCGACTGATACAAATTCCTCACATTACCTAACCTCATTAGCTTACTATGGGCTGCTACCAGCCCACAGATTGCCTACCCGTGGGAAAAACTGCATTGATCATATGATGCTAAAAACTTCTTTGGAGGCGAAATCGATTGTGCTTGAAAATGCTCCTACTGACCACTCTTCTGTAATTTTAAATTTAGAATTGAACCCTGTTCGACATACCGTTTCTAAGATAAAAATTTCTGTAAATTACATCAAAGCTTTGGATGAAATTAAAAACAACTTGAATGATATTTTAACCATACCAGACGCTAACCAATCTGCCGATACTTTAGTAAATAGAATTTCCACTGCTCTGAAAAATAACCAAACAACCACAAAGATACCATCCAGAAAACGCTGTATTCAGCCCTGGGTAACTTTTGGAGTTTTACGATGCCTACGCAATCGTGATAAATTGCATCTTAAAGTTAAAAAGCACCCGGACAATGAAATACTGAAAATAACTTACACACGCTACAGGAACTACTGTCAAAGACTAGTACGTAATCTTAAAAACAACTACGAGAGATCAAACCTGGAGAATGCTAAAAACAATCCGAAAATGTTATGGAAAAATATAAAATCTATCTGTTACATGAATAAAGATAAAAGTACATATATCAATAGTTTATTAACACTCAAACCAACACCATTAGCCTCAGCTAACCACATTAATACCTACTTCTCTAATTTAGGTAGAAAGCTTGTAGACAATCAGATTCCAACCTCGCCAAATCCAACTACTGTTTATCCACACACAATACATCCAACCCCACTTACCTCCTTTGCTCTCTTAAACACTGACCCCGACGAAATCAATTCTATTATAAACAGTCTCTCCAATGACTCCGCCCCTGGATGGGATAATATCTCAACAACCTTCGTCAAGATGGCTAAACACATTCTGACCCCCGTTCTTTGCCATGTCTATAACAATTGCCTAGAATCTGGCCAGTTCCCTAAGGCATTCAAAAGAGCCATTGTTACTCCGGTACACAAGGGCGGAGGTATAGACGATGTCGAAAATTACAGACCTATTTCGGTTCTCACGGTGTTTTCCAAAATACTGGAAAAAATAGTAAATAATCGCCTCAAAAAATACCTAACTGACAATTGTTTATTATCTAATAAACAATTTGGCTTCAGAAATGGGGTGTCGACCGAAGACGCTGTGCTAGCCTTAACGGAAGAAATAAGTAACCACCTCGATCTAGGCAATAAGTGTGTTGGGGTATTTTTAGACCTCGCAAAGGCATTCGACACCGTCATGTGTGTGTGTTTCATGTGGCAAGTGTTTCAAGTGGCAAGTGTTGAACGTGGCAAGCCGCCTCACCTGCCGGCGACGGAGCCGCGCTCCGAGGAGGCCGCGGAGTTCCCCTTGGACGACTGGCCGCCTGCCTTCTGCTTCGACCATATTCTGCAGACAACGTTCACATTCATTTCATCACCGCGACTACTGGCCCACTATTAAGATTTAACACACTATCAAGAATTATCGAGAACTCTGAGACATGCAATGCGCAGGTCTCCTCTCTGAATGAGGAAATTCAGGATGAATGATCCACCCACCACGCTGGCCAAGTGCAGAGTCAAACTTTTTGAGCTCACGCATCCTCAACTCTAAGGCAAATGATGTTTTCCCTGCCTTTCAGTAGGTGACATTTCATTTCATAATGAAATCTGTTAAAAAGCACATAACTTCTAGTCATCAAAAGTTCCCGGATTTGATCCTGAACCATGTGTTACAATTAATTCTTGAAAGGCGTCCACGTGGCCGCGGCGTGCTCTCGCCGGTACGCCGGCAGATAAGGGCACTATTGAGTCAGGTCAAGTCAAGTTACTCATTACCGGGAAAATATTATTTACTTAAATTAATAAAATGAGTCTGAATTCAGACTGAATTCAGACTCATTTTCTGCGAAAATGAGTCTGAATTCAGACTCATTTTCGCAGATCTGTTTGCGTCAATTAATGCTGGGTTCAGATAAGAATTTGCTATCTAAAACTGTTAGCTAGTAAGACTGCTGACGCAGATTAATAAGATAATTTTTACAAGAGAAATGTATCTGCTGTGCGCTTTAATAAATGCTTTAAGATTTAGACGTCTGAATGCGCTGTTCCCATATTCAAGTAGATATTGTAGTTCCGGTGTAGACTAACTAGATCATTAGATTCTGATCAGCAGACTCCGTGGGAAGCTAGATTTTGAATAGCGGTAATCTTTATGTATATCGCCTTCGAAAAGGCTAATATATACTTTTTATAATTTATGCCTTAACTGAAGACATAATAGTAACGTTCTGCACGGAAAACAATAGTATATAAACATACAATTCATTGACCACTAACAGCTATCTAACAGAACGCAGAATTTACAACCGAATCGACAAACTGATGCGGGTTTGTACAAGTAATTAATAACCTATAATTTGGATAGACGTAAAGATAGTTACCAAACTTGTTGTGCAAAGCTTGACATTGAATGAGCCAATGTAATGGCTTTATGCAAAAAAACTAAACACGGACATCGTTCAGCTCACAATGCAGTGGATGTAGGTCAACATAATAATTTTTGGTCTTAATACTGCTCACACAATACAAGGTGCTGTCAAATTCTGGCAACATAATAATAATGTAACAACATAATATAATATTTTGGGGTACCAAGGCCCCCGCTGAGACTGCTATCGTCGAATAAAACGACCTGCTATATATTATCAAATTGACCTTGACATTGAAGATTTTTTTTCTTTAAAACCTCAAGGGCAAATCCTGCCACTTGTGTGCACGTATGTATAAAATCTTGCCCAGCGAAGTAATTGCCTATCAAATCAAATTATAAATTAAGTTACAATTTGTGGTCAGTCAATGTCATGTGAGTTATTACTGGTCTCATTGAAATACAACTATTATTTTTTCACATCACCAGTTTTGCTTACATTACAAACTAAATTAATATTTTTAGAGCAATCTGACCATACAGAAAAAAAATACAGAAAGAGCATCTAGTAGAAATTGCACTCCGCAATCTTCTAAATTGAAACGGTCAACCCTCCACGGCCCCTAACCTTCCTAAGTCTACCGCAAAATGTTCCTAATTTGGAGAGTCTTGTATCTGTTTTTTTGTTGCTATTTTTGCAGCACGACCGATCTCCACGTACCTGGTGGAGAAGAGGTGGTGTATGGGCGGGCGCGGCGGCGCGGGCGGCACGGGCGGCGGGGACAGCGGCGGCGCGGGCGGGCGCGGCGCCGCGCTCAGCTCGCCGAACAGCCACACCAGCACCGAGCTCAGCTGCCGGCAGCACGACAGGCCCTGCACACCACACGAGGATCACCATCGACCACATCACCACGACACTCCGTTCGCTCCTGGGTTGGACTCGAGTCTTCTCTCTGAATGCGTGGTGTTTACGCCTTGTATACGCCTGCTGGAAACTGAGAGCAATATGCAACTAATCTGCGGCGGTGCTATTTAATTCTGTCAATTAATTAAAGGACACTTGCTCACTGTCATTGTTGGAGACAACACGTGTTTAATTTCATCACATCCTTTGTCCATATCAACCAAATACTTCATAATAGCCTGCACATCATCACCATCATTAACATTGGTCAGCTTCGAACCGGACTGTGATAAAAAATATTCAGCGAAAAAATAATAAAACCGGAATTAATTTGCTACGGAGTGTGTGCAAGCCGCATGTGTGGAAGTCCTAACCTCATCGTGTATGGAAAGGAGAGGAGTGAGTCGGTCAAAAGTCGGTATACTATTTATTTTGTATTTGTGCCTCTTTTTTTAATTAGTGTATATTAAAATCACAGTTAAAATAATTATTCTTTGTAGTAGTAAAATATAACTTTGTTCAAAGTAAAAGTTAAAAATCTAATTTAAATTGAATACAAGTAATATTAAAGTAATAGCAATAAATATAAAGCCTTATCAGTTAAAAATGTGCTATTAATTTATTGTAGTTAGTTGTGAAATGTAATATTGTGTGTAATTTTATACCAAAAGTTAACTGTATCACTTAGTGTAAGTTGAGTCCAATAGTCCAATTATTTTCTTAATTTGTGGTAATAATATAATTGTATAACTTGTAAAATAAATCTCAATCACATGAGGAATAAAAGTCAAATGTTCTGTACTTAATAAAACTTAAAAAACAAGTTCAACACATTATAAAGTTAAAGTCTATTATTCTAAGGTTAAAGTATGGTTTAACTCTTAATTAATTTGATAACTATTTGTGTAATTACCACTAGCAACTGTTTGTTACATTAGAACACTACTAACTAGCTTGTTACTTTGTTTTATTTGTGTAAATTAGCGCCGTGTTAAAATTAGTGAATAATTGTATATTGTAATCAATTCCAGGATTGTGCTGCCTACTCCCAAAATGTCTGAAAAAGCTGAAATTCTAAGGGAAATTGCTGAGTTGACAAAAAAGCGTAGCAGTTATAAAGGTCGGATTACTATATTTACTGGATATCTAAAATCCCTTAAATCCCCGAATTCTAAGGACATTGGTGAGTTGGAGTTGCGTTTAAGTAAGTTGAGCTCATTGTATGCCCTATACGATGAGACCCAAACGAGGTTGGAGTGCATATCTGAAAGCATAGATCAACAGCTAGCCGAGCGGGACGAATTTGAGAGTAGGTATTTCAAAGTATTAAATAATGCGCAAGAGATTCTAGCTAATTACAAAGGATCTCAAGTGCCGCTGCCCACCGACGGCTCGCGCACAGGTAGGCAGAATCCAGTCAAGTTACCTACTATTCAAATACCTAAGTTCACTGGTTCCTTTAATAATTGGTTGGAGTTTCGTGACACCTTCACGAGCCTTATTCACGACAACGACGAGATAGACGATGTAAACAAATTCCACTATCTACGTACATCGGTGGAGGGTACCGCTGCTGTGGTTATTTCATCCATCGAGTTTTCGTCTAGTAATTACAGTGTCGCTTGGAAACTTTTATGTGATCGGTTTGATAATAAGCGGTTGTTGATACAGCACCATGTTGCTTCATTATTTAATATTGAGCCGGTCTCACGTGAGTCCGCCAGTAATTTAAAAAATATCATGGACCAGTTCAATAAAAACATTCGTGCGCTAGACTCGTTGGGCGAGCCCACTAAGCACTGGGATACGTTGCTCATTCACATAATGTCTCATAAGTTGGATACTAAGACTTATCGCGAGTGGGAGGAGTATAAGGGCCGCTTAGATACCGAGTCACGAGTGGAGCTTAAACATTTTATTGAATTCATGCGCATGCGCACTAATCTTTTGGATACAATTGAATTTTCACGGCATTCTCACCTACCTACTACTACTAATAGTAATAATAATAAGCATTCAAAAGTGAAGGCTATGGTCACAACACAAAATAAATCTAGTAGTTATATAAGTACAAAGGACTCGTGTCCGAAGTGCAGTGGCGAGCACAGGCTAAATAACTGTCCCGAGTTTTTAGCGTTAAGTAATGACGCCCGCCTGCAGTTATTACCGACGTTTAAGGTGTGTTTCAACTGTTTTGCAAAAACCCATTATTCAAATATGTGTAAAAAACAGGGGTGTAAAATATGTAAACGTAAACACTCTGTTTTAGTCCACGTTACAGATAAGCAGAAGTTAACCGTGCCTGGTGAGCGCAGTGACGACGTCAGCGCGACTCCCGCCACCGATCCTAACAACTTAACATTATCAGCGAGCGTGTCGTCCGCGGATGCAAACAATCGCGGCGACGTTATTTTATCGACTGCGCTAGTTAAGCTGTATGATTCCGACAATCGCGAACATATCGGACGCGCTGTTTTGGATTCCGGTAGCACTTCAAGTTTATTGTCTGAGAAAATGTTTCAGCAATTAAATCTGCCTTATAATCATATTGATCAGTCTGTACAGGGTATTAATAATGCAACCACGCATATAAATAAAATGTGTAACCTGCGTTTGCAATCATTGGACGATACGTTCGTGCGTAATGTAAATTGTTTTGTTTTGCCATCATTAACGGACAATGTACCGAGTCGTACACTTAACATTTCGCACCTTAATATACCTAGTAACGTTCGTTTAGCGGATCCCTATTTTTATAAGCCCGCGTCAGTAGATATAATACTAGGTGCTGACACTTTTTGGGATATACTAGGATCACAAAGAGTTAACCTAGGTAATAATATGCCTATCCTATTTGAGACTAGGTTGGGGTGGATAGTTTCCGGCCCCATTCATAATAGATTTTTCACATCTTATTTACCTAATCCTGTTCAGTGCAATTATTTATATTGTAATTCGTCTGGTGATGCTTCAAACCAAGACATACAAAGTCAACTCGCACGCTTTTGGAATTTAGAAGAAATAGATAACTCAAATAATTCCTGTTATTCACCGGAAGAGAAGCAGTGTGAAGATCATTTTATTAAAAATACAACACGGTTGAAAAACGGCCGTTTCTGTGTTAGGATCCCGTTGAAGGATTCCACAGATAAGTTAGGCGATTCATTACAACGCGCGAAATGTTGTTTTCTATCACTTGAGCGTAGAAATAAAAATCGACCTACATTTTACAACATGTATAAACAATTCATGTCAGAGTACTTGCTGTTAGGTCACATGACTGAGTGTGATATTAATTATAAATTTAATTGTTATTACATGCCTCACAGTGGAGTGCTGCGAGAAAATAGTACTAGCACAAAGCTCAGAGTAGTTTTTAATGCAAGTTCGCCTAGTACCTCAGGAGTTTCTCTTAATAATTTAATGATGGTCGGACCTACTGTCCAAGACGACTTATTGTCAATATTACTCAGGTTTAGAACGTACAAGTATATTATCTCTGCGGATGTTGAGAAAATGCATCGGCAGATACTTGTGCATCCCGACGATAGGCACGTGCAACGTATAGTTTGGCGTGACGACCCTACTCAACAGCTCAGGGCTTTCGAATTGGTTACCGTAAGTTATGGTACTGCCAGTGCCCCATATCTGGCCACTAGATGCCTCAATCAGGTAGGACATGAATGTACTGACAGTCAAATCTCCGAAATCATACGTCATGATTTTTATGTTGACGATTTGTTGACTGGTGGGGATGACATTAACTTAGTTCGAGACATTCGTACTAAAGTCACGGCTGCCCTTGGCGCTGCTCACTTTCCTCTGAGAAAGTGGAGATCCAATGAACCTCAGTTAGTGCCAGAGGCAACCGGGTCTATGCCGGAGTTGAACATCGGTGGTACCGAGGTAAGCAAAACTTTAGGTTTAGGGTGGTTACCAAGTAGTGACGAGCTACATTTTCCTATCGATCCGAGTAAATCTATTAGGTTGGAAGAAAACTCAAAACGGGAGATTCTTTCAGTTATTTCTCGGATATTCGATCCGTTAGGTCTTGTCGCACCAGTAGTAATTAAATTTAAAATTATATTGCAGAGTTTATGGTTATTAAATTTATCGTGGGATGATCCCTTACCATTAGATGTAAAAGAAAACTGGTTAGACACAGTAAAACATTTAAATATTTTAAATAATTTAAGAGTGCCTCGACATGTAATAATTGACTCATATGTTCGTTTAGAATTTCATGTATTTTCCGACAGTTCGGAAAGGGCTTATGGCGCGTGCCTTTACGTCCGTAGTGAAGATACTAGTGGTAGAATATTAGTTAGCTTACTACTCGCTAAAAGTAGGGTCGCACCTATAAAACCCACAACAATTCCAAGGCTCGAGCTTTGTGGGGCTCAGGTTGCTGCTAAGTTATATCAGAAGGCTTGCAGTTCGTTAAGAGTTAAGGCATCGAGAACTGTGTTTTGGACTGATTCCACCATTGTTTTGGGTTGGCTAAAGATGCTACCAAATAAATTACACACATTCGTTCGTAATCGTGTTGGAGACATTTTAGAAAGGACTGGTGACTGTGAGTGGCGCCATGTCCCTACGGAGCATAACCCGGCGGATTATGTATCGCGGGGAGTTAGTGTTGACGCTCTCCAGTCTCTCGACATGTGGTGGTCAGGACCAAACTTTTTGAAAGATAATTCCAGTAGTTGGCCTTCTACATTGTTACCCCGAGAATCGTTGCCGGAAACACGTACTGAAGTAACGTGTTTAGTTACGTCAGATAATACTTCAGTGTTTATTGATTTTGATCGTTTTTCGAATTTTAATAGGCTGAGGCGTGCAATAGCATATGTGCTACGTTTTGTTGAGGCCTGCAGAGGACGACGTGCTACAAATATTTTGCTCACGGAACCTGAATTAAAAACGTCGTTAAACGTCCTCGTTCGTACAGTTCAGAGAGAATCCTTTTCGGAATACGATTTTCTAATACAAAAGAAACCTCTGCCTGCCAAGAATAGTTTGTTAAAATTTAACATTTTTCTTGATGATAATAATTTATTGCGTGTTGGTGGTCGTATTAATAATTCAGAGTTTTCATATGAGAAAAAGCATCCTTTATTATTACAGTCCACTCATAGATTCACTAAGTTATTATTTACATATGAACATTTAGAACTCTTTCACGCTGGACCACAATTATTATTATCATCAATTAGAGAAGTCTACTGGCCAATCGGTGGTCGTAATTTGGCAAGGGCTACTTACCGTCGCTGCTTTAAGTGCACACGCATGAAGGGAAAGATTGAAGCTCCACTCATGGGTGAATTACCTCGGCAGCGTCTTACTCCAGGTTACCCGTTTGAATCGGTTGGTGTTGATTATGTGGGGCCTATTTCTTCCGCAAGTCGTCAGGGTCGTGGTTGTCGTATTGTGAAAGTGTACATTGCTATTTTTATATGTCTTACCACAAAGGCTGTACATTTGGAATTAGTAGGTGACTTGACAAGTAACTGTTACATTTTAGCGTTACGTAAATTCATTGCGCGGCGTGGAAAACCACGTCATATTTATTCAGATAATGGAACCTCGTTCGTTGGAGCATGCAATGAGTTAGCCGGCTTCTTAAAAGCAAATGCCAACTTATTATCAACTGACCTTGCAAATGACGGGATAAACTTCCATTTTATACCCGCGTATTCACCGCATTTCGGTGGCATTTGGGAGGCGGCAGTGAAATCTACTAAATTTCATTTATTGCGTGTGTTAGGAAATTGTCATTTGACCTACGAGGAGTTGTATACCACTTTGACACAAATTGAGGCAATTTTAAATTCGCGGCCACTCACTCCTCTATCATCTCATCCAGATGATTTCACTCCCTTGACGCCTGGACATTTTTTGATTGGACGTCCGCTGACAGCCATCCCTACAGAAAACTATCACGGACACACTGGCACACATCTCTCAAGATTCAAACGCATCGAGCAACTCCGTCAGCATTTTTGGGAAAGATGGAGCAAGGAATACATTGCTGAACTGCAGAAACGCACAAAATGGCAAACTCCATCTAAACCACTGGAGATAAACTCGTTGGTCCTGTTAAAGGAGGATAATTTACCGCCGTTAAAGTGGAGATTGGGAAGAATTGTGGCACTGTTCCCAGGGCCCGATGGAATCGCTCGTGTGGCGGAAATTAAGACAGCCAACGGGGTTGTGAAGAGATCTTTCGCTCGAATTTGTCCACTGCCGACTTGTGACGACAATTAACTTGGTTGAACGCGCTGCGTTCAACGCCTGGGGGCATGTTTACGCCTTGTATACGCCTGCTGGAAACTGAGAGCAATATGCAACTAATCTGCGGCGGTGCTATTTAATTCTGTCAATTAATTAAAGGACACTTGCTCACTGTCATTGTTGGAGACAACACGTGTTTAATTTCATCACATCCTTTGTCCATATCAACCAAATACTTCATAATAGCCTGCACATCATCACCATCATTAACATTAGACCATAGGCCACCACGCTGGCCAAGTGCGGAGTTGTGTACTTCAAGGCACGCCTTCGAGAACAGTATGAGCAACTCTCAGTCAAGCATTGGCACATCAGAAAGAAGAGAAAGCGTTAGTTCTGGTGTGCCCCACGCTTAGACCGGATAACCGGATGGTTAACCGCGGGAAGCCATGTATTCGTGTTTTTACATGCATAAACCAAAGAGAGATCGCAACCGCGTCACTCTGACGTGGTGTTATCTGAAATGAAATTAGTCGCGGGGTCGGCGTTAAAGAGTGTCAGGGCCCGCCGCGCGGTTATCGCGGGCGCTGTCGCCGCGCTGACGCCGCGCTGACGCCACGCTGACACCGGACACGAGGCGACCGATGCGTTAGACTGCTGAGATGCGCATGTTCAACATCGATCCATCGATGGCTCAGTGGCGCAGTGGTGAGTGAGAGTACTTGATTGATGAACAGCCAGCTTCAGGTTCAAATCCCAGGACGGATAAATACGCGCCCTCTCGTGGTCGAGAGAGTTCCTCGAAACTTAACTATGCACCTCTACGGGCAGACGTGACGTTACGTATGCTTAAAACGGTTTTTCTGTACGTTTCAGAACTAGCTACTTAGCAGGACTGCTGAAATAGGTCAACGCAACCCGCAGACATGCCATGCGAGTCATGAGCTGCCTAAACCCCAATTAAGTTGCTGATAGCTCTATCTGTGTTTATCATGTTCTGCTTCGAGATACAAGATAAGCGGATCATTATAATTTGTTAAAGATAAGGTAATTTAATAATTCAATACAATATTTACTGACTTTAAGTCATCTAAGCTTATGTAAATTATTTTTACGTTTCACCACGAGGTCTTGTTTAGTTGGGTATTTATTTGCTAAATGATTTAATGAAATTTGTCTGGTTTTGTCCATAGCTCTCTAGCGTGGATTGCAGAGGAACGGAGAGGAATAATTTAAAAATAAAGAGAAAGGACAATGTTATAAATAAAGACATTCGCCAGGACATCAAACGAATATAATATGCTGTCAAACATATATAAGTACTCGTTTACAAACTAAAATGGCGATGGGCAGGCCATGTTGCATGCATGGCTGACAGGAGATAAACTTTCAGGGGCCAGATGGATCTCGCGGAAAGGTAGACCCAGGCAAGATGGAAAGATGAAACAAATATTTGAAGAAAAAGATCATAACAAATACTTTTTATGCACCGACTGATATGACTGTCATACGGGCCACCTGATAGTAAGTGATCAGTGATTACCGTCGCTTACGAACACGTGAGACTCAAGGGGTATCACATTAATATGATTCTATTAAACGAGGAAACGTCGTGAATAACCTAAGCTACAGGCGTCCCCTTGCAGCTCAGCGACCCAAAGTGGATCTTGGCTTCCGCCACCATTATCCCCATCCTGAACTAGTTCCCGCTATTCATCGTCGGTGAATGTAGTGAGGTGATTGCGGGGTGCTGACCTCGACCCCCAGCGCCTTGAGCAGCGCCAGGCAGCGCCAGGCCACGCCGCCCAGCAGGTACTGGCGCAGGACCTCCGCCGAGCTGGCGGCGTTGGCCCTGCTGAACAGGCTCGCCGGCCGCGCGCCGCTCTCCTCCGCCGCGCTATCTGTTGGATGCAAGATGAATTTTATTTATCTATACTAATACTAGCTGACCCCGCAAACGTTGTTCTGCCATATGAAATGGCAAAGTGACGCGACACTTTACATCAATGAACGACGGTTAAAAATAAAAATACAAAAATAGTGTTTGAAAAACATTTTCCAGTGGACCAAACTGTGAATCTAAACTATTCTCGAATCTCCTTGAACACACACCAAAAATTTCAGCAACATCCTTCCAGCCGTTTAGGAGGAGTTCACTGTCATACACACATACACAAGAATTATATGTATTAAGATCATAAAGAGGAAACATTTGTTTGTAATGTTTTCACACAAAAACTACTGGACCGATTTCAAAAATTCTTTCACCATTAGAAAGCTGCATCTTCACTGACTGACATAGGCTATATAATACTAGTGGACGCCCGCAGCTTCGCTCGCGTAGAATTAGACCAATTAACGACGTCTACCCGCGTTCGGGTTACCCACTTGACTTCAAAAATGGCAGTTTCATACTAACTTTACACCCCCGTTTTACCCCCTTAGGGGGTGAATTTTCAAAAATCCTTTCTTAGTGCTTCCCTAAGTTATAAAAGGAACCCCTGTGCAAAATTTCAAGTTTCTAACCCTTATAGTTTAGGCCCTGCGTTGATATGTCAGTCAGTCAGTCAGTCAGTCAGTCAGTCAGTCAGTCAGTCAGTCAGTCAGTCACCTTCTCCTTTTATATATATAGATTACTAGGTGTCAACGAAACTATTGTTATGCCTTATCCCACGCGAGCGAAGCTGCGGGCGTCCACTAGTCAGCTAATAATCTTGCTGTCTTTCGACCTCTAAGGCGACGAAAGGATCAATATTTGAAATAAACTATATCTCTTGCTAATCTTCCAATTGGTTCGTCCTTAGCCTGGTACAGGCGAGATGAACTTGCCTCGACTCCCACTTGTGCGTGTTCAAGACGCCTTATTAAGACTCCGCTCCGAGGACTCGTGGAGCGTCACGACGCTCGCTCGCGAACCTTGAGCTTGCGAATGAGGCCGGCGGTAAAGGACCACGTCTCGTATCCACGTCTAGTCACCCATTAATATTGATGAGGAAAAGTGCATGATTACCTTCGACGACATCTTGGGGGGCGTGCAGGGCATGCGCCGGGTGCGCCAGGTGCGCCAGCTGCGGCAGCGGCTGCGCCAGCGCCGTCACCGAGGAGGTGACGCGGTGGATGCCGCACAGCAGCTCGCAGCCCACCAGCGTCACCACGCCGCTCACCGGGCTGCGCAATACATCCATCCATTAGAATTTCATACTCCACTGCCGGAAATTCCATCACAGCCGTTACCTGGACCCACTGTTGGGCTCTGGTCTCCTCAGAAATGGGAGGGGTTAGGCTATAGTCCACCACGCTGCCCAAGTGCTGATTGACAGACTTGATAACTTGAAAAGGGACTCTTTTAAAGCTTTGCAATTACATAGAGACTAAAATAATCAAAGACGTTATCGGCTCTCACCAAAAGTTGATCAGGTCCTTGGGATTCTCGCCATTGTTCAGCCGGATGAGAAACTCGGCTAGAAATAAATCTAGCCAAGTCGATTTCTGAAAACAAGACAGAAACATTAATTAAAATACTTTTAAAAGACTACCCGTATTTTCATTTTTGTACTTGACATACTCGTAGTACTTAATACGTATCTTGTTGTTCTACATTATTATTTTTTAATTGCTACCAAAGACTTATAACTTACTTTCAGATAGATAGATAGTAGTTCGGCAGGTAAATAGATCTCTTAAAGGCAGAGTCGTAAACATCACAGAAGGTCGAATGTGTGAATTGCTTGTTAGTCTAGTAGTTGTTCTTTTGGATATGAAAAAAATTTGATTGTCTTTGGGGTCCATTAGTTATTAAACCGTTAAGTAAGTTATCTGTGATCCTAGCTTTGATCAATAGTGTGACGGGACTACGGGAGAATGTTCCATAGTGTCGTATCAACATGGCATGAGACGTGCATACCTGGCACTGGCCGCTCGAGCGGTCGGGCAGGAAGCGCGGCAGACGAACAAGACTACGTGACTCCGGCAGTTTGTTGTGTCAATATTGATAAACAACATTTATCGGGGGTATCTGTGACCTGTAGGTGCCCAAATTGCGCCCGGGACAGTGGGAAGGCCAAACGGTATTATATTATATGTATTATAATATATTTTAACTGCGTATTTTAAACTTCCTAAGTATTCTCACCGGAATCTACGCTAAAAGCATGAATTTCATCAGTGCATTAGTCTCATCGTGTGGGAACAATATGCCGAAGAATACAATATACTGTGAATACACTGTGGTTATAGCCCATTGTAAATGTATCAAATTATATTTAAGGGTAGGTACGCTGACTGAAATAGTATTACCACTTGGTTCAGAGCAGTTGGTTGATCCATGATGTGAGTCTGCGGATCCATACTTGGATACGCACTGTTGATATGAATATTCCAAGGGAATCTGTGCAAACATACCGCTAGGGATGTGGGTGGACAAGGACACGGCGGAGTCGGTGCCCTACCTCATAAGTGCCAGTCTCTGCGCGGAAGAAGTGGTCCCAGTATAGCTTGAGAGCGTCGCCCTCCTCCTCCGGCGCCATGCTGCGCGCGCGCCGACCTAGCGATGAACAATAGTTTTATTTACACGTTTCCACACTCATCCTGCCGTAGGAAAAAAACACAATTTAACATCCATGAAATTGTTGGTCATTGGGAATTGGAGCCGCGAACTCAGAGTTGAGAATCAAGGGTCACCGACCACCACGCCATGGAGTCATCGTATCAGCATTAAATCTGCTTTGTTGAGAAGCAAAATATAACAGCGCGTTTACGGAAACTTGAGAGTTCTTTAATACCTAACTTATAGCCTGTTAATGTCCGTCAATCTCAAAGTCAACAAGCGTGGAAATACCACTCAGTAACGCAATAAGACCCACATCGGTAGAATGTTTGATATAACAATTTGATCAGAAAATGAATACAATAAATCCTGCCGTTGTATGATTTGCATTATTTTATAGATTATAGCCTAACAATCAATCAGACGGCCCCTGAAGGTAAGTAGTCGCCGTCGCCTATGAACATGAGCAACACCAGATCGCCAATGCGTTGCCGGACGTCGAGGAGAACTCTTTTTAGGCCTTTTATGAAGAATCCCATGCCATAGCCTACCGTGAAAACGTCAGAGCGAAGTTCATTTCACATAGTTAAAGTGCGCAGTAAAAAACATTGAGCAAACCGTCTTGTACAGGACATGGTATAGGACAGCAGATGAGGGTTGGGGAGAGTTGGTCGGTCAACCGTCATGTTGACTGCGAAGCATTGTGTAATCAGTAGACGACACACGGTCACTACTTTGCGTTGCAGCATCTACTTTAACCGAAAGACTAAGCTTCTGGTAGATCAGACCAAACATGCCATGCATTTGGTGGTAGAAGCCGGCCACTTAACAGTACGTAACCACGGGCAACACTCCCGTAGAAAAAGCGTTTTTGTCGTATGAAAAAACTTTAGGCCTTGGACGGTAACGGTTTTTCTACAATACATAAGTGTTAAAATGGCAATGAATTTTCACCAAGGACCAAGTGACTAGAGATATATAAACGGATGTCATCATAATCATCTTGTATTGGGCGGCGTAATATCTGGTCATCTATCTGGGATGCTAAAGATATTGTCATTAGAACCTGCTGAAATTTAATGTATTACCGCGATGTTGTTATTCAGGCTATAGGAAAAATTTCATACTTGTTACTTGTAGGACTGAATCGTAGCGAACAATGAGCACTTGAAAGGACAACTCAAATAGTCACAAGACTTATCAGACGACTGCCGCTGGTTGTCAACTAATTGCGTACATACCGGTGTTTGTGTACCTACAGACGCAGAACTATTCAATCTTGAGACGGACAACTTCCACCTTCCACCTTCTCCCTCCGTATGGACCCCGCTTTCTAGAAAGTTTATTTCTACATTATGGTTTCCAGTCCATTTTTTTTTCGATGAACACTACTACTAAGAGCTAGGAGGTACTGTTTAAACAGTACTACATATCTAGGGAAAAACTTACCGTCGCGTTGTTTTACTACCCTACAAGTACCGTGCTCTCTGTCCCGGTGGCGTGTCGTACGGACTTACGTAAACAAAACAACGCAAAAGAAACTAAACAAGTCAGTCAGCACGTCAACAGCGTTACGATTGCGTCTCGCTTAGCGAGTCGGGTACTCCATTTCATCACAAGAACAGAACACTTGCAGATTCAAAAACCGATTTTTTATCGAACTTTTCGCGGGTTAAAAAAATCGATGTTTCGTTCGATTTGTGCACGATTTGTGGTGTTTACGATCACATCGCGCGCCGGCCGGCTGGAAACTGAGAAGTCCATGAAACCTTATCTACGCGGTCATTGTATAACATACAAGCACGACTCGCGGTTGCGCTCGAGTACGCAACAGTTGAGGCTGGCCGGTGGTTGCGTCGACCATTTGGATGCATTTTTCATATTTTCGTGCTAATATATAATTAAACTTACCGAACCAACTATTGATTACGAGTAAGTAAGTATTGCAAATTGCAACATTCAACCAGTAGGTACCTACTTAAGACAATGTGCCATAATTTTGTGCAAAATTAATAGGACAGTAATTGTTGTACCAAATTTTTCTAGATTCCAAAATAATAAATTTGAAAATTCGAAAATCGATTGTCTAAAATATACAAATGTACAATTTCCTTGACTATACATGTACACTTGACTGGTACGGACAGTATCATCCAGGCTGTGCCTGTGTGGTGTTATCGGCCGCGATACCAGAGGTAATTGTGAATGAACAATACCCTGTATCTCACAAACAAACAATCTACAATATAATATGCGTAGCTATAGATATATCACATTATCTTTTCTTATCTTCTGCTTTTTTACATATTCACTAATTACACAAAGCAACCTGATATTCGAATGTAAACCTTTCTATGACTGTGAAAGAGTGAGTTTGGAATGAAAAAAATAAGTTAACTTAACAACTTTAACAGTTATAAGCAAGTATGAAACAAATTACACAAAATTGAACTTTAATTCTAAAGTAATAGAATGCATTTGTAGGGTTATTCCTAATTTCTAAGCGTCTGTTATATATTTGACTGGTAAAGAAAACGAGGTTAATGATCTTTTAATTGTTTTCGAGAACTTCGAGGTTTTCGCAGTGTGATTAATTTATTGTAAATATTATCATCTAAGTAATAAATACTGAGCAATAAATTATGATTTTATATTTTGTTGATATTAAAGTTTAGGTACCATTCCACTCTAGAGTACATTAAAGAAATCTAATTAATATTATAAATTGGTGAGCATTTTGACATCTTCAAAAATATAGTGGTTCTGTGGAAGCCATTTTTAATTTTTAGGGATCCTTGCAAATGGATTTTAACTGTTACACTATTTTAAAGGAAAACTATCACAGCTAGTTAGTTAGTTTAAAAGTTAATCAGTAATAGACAACAATTCACATGGCTAGGGAATGCCCTAGCCATGTGAATTGTTGTGATTGCCAAGTATTCGCTGACCATGCTTAATGTAATGACATTAAGCATGGTCAGCGAATAATTGGCACTCCGCAGGTTTTTAATCATTATATTAAGGCTGGTCTACCCAATAAAGATATATAGATATAGATTATACCATTAATTCACCAGTTTTTTAAATATGAAAATAAATATTATAAAATAGTAACAACAGGTGCATTGTGCCCAGAGTGACTCACTTGCTGAGCTCAGAGTTAAGCTCATCAGAATCTATTTAAATCTCCCTTTAAAGACTACAACTATGGCTTCAACATTTACCATAGCAAAAATTTACTTCTTTTATTATCTTAATCAGTTATATTTTTTTAAGTACTAATAAGATTACAAGTTGAGTAATGAAATTAGTGATTCTCAGATTGGTCAATCGTCCAGGTCCTGTTATATATTACTAATTGAATTTCCAAGGCATATGTTAATCCTAATATAAAAAATGTATGTTTGTATGTATAATTTTCATAGTAAAAATCATTCTGTAAAATGATAAGCGATTGGACATGCTTTATAGTTTAAGCTATTCATCAAGTGATCAATAGGTAATCCTGAGTTATAGTAAATACATATACCTATTGAAGTATTCATCATTAAGGTGCTAACAACATATTTATTTATTTATTTAAATTAATTTGACAAGTACCTAAGTCCCAGTGTTAGTTTTTTGCTAGAAGTAAAAATACTCATTTCCTAGATCATAATATTGACAATTTGGTTTATCTGTATCAGCTCATTTTTCAGTCTTCAACATTTAAAGTTTATCTCTATGCTTACCCACCAGAATAATTACTTAATATTCCCTTATTAACAATTTATACAATTAATTTTAGATAAAACAAAGCTTTAGCTGTCTAGTCTAGTCGAGTTCTGTCCTGAGTCCTTTATGTTTCATTAACAACTTAAATCAGTGGGTATTTCTTGGTTCACCTGAAAAGTTGAAAAGGTAAAAAAACATATAACTTACATACACACACAACCCTCTAAGTTTATTAAATTAATGAAGAACTTAGTGAATGGGTTTAGTAACTGATTTTATTCATATACATGAGAAAATATGCAGTTTTTAGGAAAATTTAAAATTTCCTTTCCAGCTCAAAAAATCATAACATATCACAGACAGACAGATCAACACAAAAAAAAATCAAAAATAACAGAACACATGAAAACACATTGAATTGACATTGACAAATTATCAAGTTTATCAACTGATGTGCAACTGATTTTGACATTTGACGATAGTAGTACCTGTGGTAGTACACAGGTGTAGCTGCGCCTCAAGAATAAATGGCCGATTTTTGGCGCTTTATTGTCTTAAAAATATTTTTTTCAATGATGTTATCTATCGAGAAGGGTATCAAAATGAAGGTTTTCATCAACAGCATGCAAAAATTATAAATTTATACATAAATATATTTGACTTATATTATAAATATAAATATTATTTGACTTTGTTTTTGAATAATATTTCCGAATGGATTTTTGCTGATTGTTCTTACTGGCCTTTAAAATCACCAAACTGTATTACGTTAGTATATTAAATTAAGTATGTGTAGGGACACAATATTATTGTTATGTATGAATGTCTGAGTCAGCGGTCTGTATGCAAGCGTGAGGTATGAGAGGGGCCGGTTAGTTACTGCGCGCTAATCGGCCCGATCAGAAGTGTTCGGGGTCCTAGGTTGTTGTCCAATAAATTCTAACTTTTCGGTGATTAGTCTTTTCCTTTACGGCGGCAGTAACTCCCGATGCAGGCCAGGGCATCCTACATAAATAGACTCAGATAATAATCCTACATTGGTGACTCTACATTGGTGACCCCGACGTCGTTTGAACTTAGTGCAATAATAGCAAGTGAAACTATTACGTTGTGAATATGAATCCGGATGTGTCTATGTACATATTTATAAAAAACATGTTCATAAAATTCTTGGTACAAATCTTGGTACATAAACACAGTTTGGTAATCTAGCTGAATAACTGAATAAGTTTGTAAGATGAAAAAAAAATTTATCATGTCGCATGGATCAGTGGATTCTATGCTTTGGATACAAAATTCATTAAAAGTGAGCTGTCATTGTCATTGTCTTTCATAATGTCAATGTCATTTATTTTACATAGTGAATTTTTTACGGCAACAATTAAATTTTTGATCTATTTCTCGTTTTCTTGCTCATTTTTTATTATTACTTGAGATTTACATTTACAACAAATTTCATTTTATGCTACTAAAGCTACGTCTTTATACAAATAAAACAAGTCAAATTGGGGCTTTTAACGTGTTTATTTCTTAAATTCAGTGTCTAGAATTTTACTGAGCAAGAATATGATCATTTTCAAACGTTAGTCCTTCTTGAACCTAACCACAATTTCTAATGAAGTTACGTGATCGCGCTAAATGAGACTACTTGAGCCTGCTCCTTTATCAGTGAGTCGCCGAGTTGTGCGAATTCCGCCCGTTACGAATACCTTCGCATTCATCTTTCTCACAAATAAACGTGATCAATTCGTAGTCCCTGCAGAAGTTTTTAGAAGATAAATATGTGGGAGAGTATAATCGAGTATTTGAAGGATCCTCTGTTGGTAGTAAAAGTGCAAAACTTTTTCGGTGTCATATACAAAAATGTTGGGGCGAGTGTGGATACCGCCGAGGTTGTCCATTCGGACAGCCTTGAGAGTGATACCGACTTAAGGCAGCATAAGAGAATACCGAGCGACATATCGGGAAGCTCTCAAACATCCTGTGAAACCGATACATCGGGGGAGAGCTCCAAGGATGAGTTAGAATGCCATATCAGTAACAAATTTTGGTACTACCTGTTTGTAATTGGGACAGCCCTGGGCGATGAAATCTTCTATGCCACATTCATTCCTTTCTGGTTTTGGAACATAGATAGTGCCGTTGGCAGGCGGGTGGTTCTGGTGTGGACTATTGTAATGTATATAGGTATGTATAGTAATGTATGCGGTAATGAAATGTAATTAATACTCTGAGCAATGATAATGCAATGGCAAAATTTTCTTCTAATATGAGATGTTCAAGTTTCATATCCTAGCGGTATGCACTTTATGGCTGTTCTGGAATCACTCTATAATTTAGGTTTAGTTTTTTTTTAGTTTAAACAGTACTTAATTCAAAAGTCATTACTTTCTCGCGAGAGCTATTATAAAAAGTAGGTTTTAATAAAATTTGCTGATTAATTAATTACATTTAATTACCTATTTTTCTTAAATAACTAATTCTATGATCAGGTTTAATAAAACTGCTCAATTATAAATTAATTATGATTTTGATATTATAATCTTATAAAAGTAGCTAAATTGCTATTTTGGTAATGAAATAAAGATTTATGTGTAAAATTGGGCAGTCCATGTCATCTGAAGGTTAGATAAATATAAAATGCAGGTATAAGTACTTAGTTTACTTTGTTCACATTTTGCCTATTTAAAAGAAATATCAAACCAAGAAAACTTCAAATTGTCTAAAAACATTGCATGTTACACTGCGCTGCGCAGGGATTGCAGTGGCAGTGTCCCTGGTTTGTCCGCAGGGAGAGAGCGTTTTGTGACCTACATCGGCGGCAGGGGCGGGCTTCCGAACCTCTATCAGAATGCCCTATGGCGCTGCACCCAACACGGGTTCCAGCTCTACCTGATCTTGTACGTTAAGTCGTCATCCGCTACACAACACTGCAGCCACACACAGCTCATCAGTACCGGGGTCTTGCTCTTATAATCCTACAAGTGGTTCTTGCACATAAAATGTTGTAGTTATAGGACACCTTGATCGATTCCAGGTCAAGGCTTCAAGGACATAATACGGTGGCCGCGGCCGGGGTACCCGGTGCGCAAGCTGCAGCAGAAGTGGGCTGTGGAGTACGGCATGCCGTCCACGCACGCCATGGTGGGCGTCTCCATCCCGTTCTCCGTGCTGCTGTGAGTACCCGCAGCTCATCAGCGCTCCACTGCAGGGCATGGCTCTCCTCAACTGAGAAGTCTGAGGGTACTTCATCACGCTTGGTTAGTGGCCAACCCGATTGTCGATTGTTTAAACCACCCGAAGGCCTGGCATGGCTTAACGATTGTTATCATCCGATAAAAACCGGGATCGACGATTTAGCGTGCCCTTCAAAGCACGGAAGCGTGGTGGTTACCCATCCAACTGCCGGCATAAATTGGGGCGGCTTAACACTTTCAATTGATCGGTTGATAATGTATTGAACCGTGCGACTTCATCATCACTGATCATATGAATACATCTTTAGTTGCATTTTAAGGTGTTGATGGGCTCCTCTGTCCGTACTTGCTCGTCATATCGTGCCATTGTGCGTGTAGTGGCTAGGTTACACCTAGACAGCCAGCCTCGCTCCGTCCAGAAGCGCAGGCCTCCTGGTGTCCCCACAGGCCTCGCGGAGCGACCTCGGTATGCCGAGGATTTCGGCCCGTTAGTTTGCTTACAAACTTCTGCATTCCTCTTCCGAATCACAATTACGTGGGCGGATGTTTCTTCGGCCGACATGCTCTACACGGAGGGCTGTCGGTCATACTTAGAATATATAAATTTTGTTAAGTGGGCAATGTCCAGTGATGTTGCCTACGATTATGCGTGGGGCCTATCGAGAGATCATTCGCCTAGCCAAACTGTCATTTTGGCACAGCACTGTCGCCTACCTACTGAACATGGAATAGGAAATATTCTGCCAGACTGCCTCATGTTCTTAGTAATATTATCAAGAGGCATCTTCTTCATACGAGTTTGATTAAGTTGAAATACCTTATCAAATTTAAGTGTACTTTTTCCGTAAATGTAAACAGTCTTAACGTTATCTTCAGATAGATTGTTATCTACATCTAGCTGCAAGATGCAATGAATTTGACATCTTTTAAATTAAAAATATATGTTAGTGATGTTTGACATGATCAGTATTGTTTGTTGAATGTTCGCCAGGTACACCATGGATCGCTACCAGTACCCGGTGCGCTGGGGGCTGCTGCTGGCCGTGGCGTGGTGCGCGCTCATCTGCCTCAGCCGCCTCTACCTGGGCATGCACAGCGTGCTGGTGAGTCCGCTCCCGTAGCGCTCGGCTTTAAATATACCAGGGACCCAGTGACTAGTAAGCAAGCACATTAAAAATATATGTATATGTATAGGTAGGGACTTACCCACCTGAAATATTGCTGAGTATGTTGACCGTCTTCGCCTCTAAGCTAAAAACTTGTAACTGGTCGGCTGGCGCTGTGATCATCATCATTAGCGATGATGAATGAATGAATTTCGCTAGGTAGGTATATTAGTTTACATAGGTGAGATTTTTCATGAAGATATACATAATTATATTTATGTAATTTTACTAGTCAATGTCAAACTTTTCTGCGCGTGCAGTGTGCAGACCAGACACTGGCCGCACCTGATGGACCCAGTCAAGGTCACTGACCTCTCCCAATGAGCCAGCTCAACGTGTACCTGTGGCCAGGACGTCGCGGCGGGGCTGGCGCTGGCGAGCCTGCTGCTGGCGGCGCTGGTGCCGCTGGTGGACCGGCTGGACGGGCCGCTGCTGGCGTGGCGCGGCGCGCCGCCCGCCGTGCTGGCCGCCTCCGTGCTCGCGCTCGTCTACTACCCGCAGTCCGACCGCTGGACGCCCACCAGGTGCGTACCAGGTGCTGTGCTGGCAACCGTCGAAAGTCCCGCCGACTTGTATTATTATTGATCTAAGAATAAATATAAGCAGCTGTCTCTCCATCATGCGCAGGAGCTATATTGAGTGGTTATATTCACGTGTTCACATTAAGCTGAGTGAGACCCAATTTCGGGCGCTCTGGCACATGTTGTACATAGCGTGCGAGGTTTTACTCCGACTCATTGTTATTTTGTACTTTTATTGTTTTTTTGTTTAATATTAGATATAAGGTGGTCAAACATTAACTGCTACACACACATGCGTCAGAAAAAACGAAATAAAAGCTTTTCTTTCTTTCTTTCTTTGATAGATTAACATCTTTTGTTTCCTTCCATACAAATATCAGTTAAATAGTTAACATAGAGTGGTGTCCCGCAGAGGCGACACTACGATGATAGTGAGCGTGTGCGCCGGCATCCTGACCGGCTCGTGGACCAACTTCCAGCTGGGCCACATGGCGGCCAGCGCGTCCCCGCCGCCGTACCCGGTGCTGTGGCCCGGCGGCGCGGAGCTGGGCCTGGCGCTGCTGCGCACCACGCTCGGCTTCTGCGGCGTGCTGGCGACGCGCGCCGCCGCCAGGTCGCTCTCGTACGCGCTGGTGTGCGCGCTGCTGGCGAGGGACGCGCGCGCGCTGCGCCGCTCCGAGGACAGCCTGCACAACCGCGACAAGCTCGTAGTGGACTACTGCTACAAGTACTTCACGTATGGACTGATCGGGTTCAATACGACCTTCGTGTTTCCTAACGTGTTCGAGTTGCTTCAGATCAACCGCCCCACTTATTACACAGAGATATAGAGCTAGGATACACAGGGTGTTCCCAAGCGTGCGCTGTGCTGCAGCAGCAAAACATCATAGCTCAATTAAGTGAGATTATGCTTACACCGGACCATTCTGGTCGTTCTACTTTCGAATCGAATTATTTAAGACGCCCTCTAAAACGTCGATTGATCACATCATTAATTGATCAATTTGTTAGATTACCTAGTCATGCATTAACCTCAGCACTTCCGACCGTAGTGTCTCTCATGTCTAGTTACAAGTCTACTTACAGGGTTGGATTAATGGGAAAATGTCAACTAATTATACGATAGTCTTATATATGGGTGCTGCATCAGTGCTATGGTACTGATGCGCTTACATTCGGGTAGTAATATGTCGCGGCTCGTTGGTTACCAATTCATTTAACTAAATGGTTTGGCTTAACTAAATGACATTTATCTAAACGCCGAATTCAGTCTTGTTATGCTTATATTTAATAATTTAACGAATGCAATCTGGCTCGCCTTTATGTAAAGGCGCCTAAGACGGTATTGAACAAAACTATACGAAACTAACGAACAATTTTAATCGCACATTCCGTAGCTATTTAATATTTTACGGTCAAAACTCATAACCGGTATAAATCACTTATCACTGCAGACACTAACTTGAAAAACATTGTTAGAACCCACTGTTTGGCAAAAGTCTCCCACAGCCCCATCTGAGGAAGGTATGGAGCTTACTCCATCACGCTGCTCGAATGCGGACGGCCTAACGCGCCCTCCGAGGCACAGAAGCGTGCATGAAATGTTGCCACTAGCGGTCACCCAGCCCAACATACCGCACCCGACACGCGAGCCACAGGGCTGTGAGCAATTGAAGAGAATCTTACTTCAATTTTATGTTAGTCAGTATTCGGAGATAAAAGTGGTTTGATCCAGTTAAAGCTACTTTACATTTATCTGATTTTTCCAGTCGTAAGTAGTTTTGACCAGTTATGAGTTTTGACTGTGACATAATATAACTGAAATTTAATGGTAAGATACTCGTGATGCACAATAATTTATTTTATAAATAAAATACTGCACTGTAACATAGATATAGCTCATACGATTCATTCACGGAACAAAGTCAAGCAACAAGGTCTATGTCAAAATGTAGCAACCGTCTGTTGCTGGGGTGTCTCTCCAGTGTGTTGCGAATATAATTAGAGTGCCTTATGTGACTCGAGAGTAGTTTATACTTATTATTATTATGATATGTATTATTAGTATAGGATTTTTATTTGTAATATATTTTTAGATCTTCTGCACGCACTTATTGATTAAGTTTATCAATGCGGGTACGGTGTCCATGAAACTTTGTTTATAGGAGTGAATTAACGTGTTTGGAATATCCAGAGTCCTGTTTCATGAGCTTATAGCATTGAAGTATATTAAAGACATGTTACATTGTTAATTAATGTCTTATTAATTAGAAATCTTCCTAAACCTTAGACTATTCCATTTTTTATTTATTTTAAAGCACCGGTGTCGCCTGGTGTTGCAAGTGTAATGGCGGCGAGCAGGCGAGAGGCAGAAGGTACAAACAGACAGGGGATATTACGTTATATTATCCTGTAGCGCAGTATGTTGACGCCGGTTCCGCGAAGCGTGCGCGCTATCGCCGGGTCACGGTTTTCCCTGCATTGTTGTGATTTTTCTTGGTGCGGTTTACCGATCTTCTTACCCGTGACTTCTGCTCTAATTGCACTTTGTTGATACATACTCAAAGGTTTTGATCGTGTTGGGTAAATTGTACTAAATGAAAAACATTTTCAATCAGGTATTGTTTTGCTATCAAAATTTGCGACATCATCCACGGTTAAACCATAAAAAGGATGGGATCGCTATCGCTCGCTGCGACCCATAGAGATTTTAGAGGTCTCCCCCACTACGGCAGGTCTAGAGCATACTCCACCACGCTACTCCAATGCGGATTAGTGGCCAACCCAGTGTCGAATGTTCTCAAGCCACCCGAAGATCTTCGACAAGGCTTAACGACTGTTTCTACCATTGAATACAACCGGGACCGACGGCTTTAGGGGCCCTCCGAAGCACGGTAGCGTCCATGAAATTTTTCCACTAGTGGTCACTCATACACAAACCGACAGCGCTCGTCGATGCTTACGATCACATTGAATCGACGCGAGCCATTGGACTATAGACGCTGAAAAGGATGGGATAGCTGAGGCAAACAAACCACGTGTTGATACATTACTTACATTTATTTAACTGAAAAAATCTATAAGTACATACATATACAATCAAACAACGTATCAGTCATTTGCCTGCTGAGCTGGCGCTCGCCTGAAGAACAAAATAAATTAATTTCTATTGCGTTTGGCAAGACTCGAACCGCATTTGTCAATACTATTCCCAAAAAGAAAACAAAATTTGTATTATAATAAATATTTGACTGGCATTTGAGTTAGTATCATATACTGTCGCGTTTCACGCTGCGTGCAAAGCAATTCGAGTCCGCGCCGCCCGATACACACACACAGTCCTAAGGTCGGCGGTACAGGTCGAGAGTAATAGCACCGTGCTTGGATGCATACCACGAATACAACTAAGGGTCGACTCACACTGGCGCAGAGTCGAAGCGACGCGACGCGTCATGTTTTTCCGCCTACAGCATATTCAGCTCTATTGCTCTATTATTAAAGCACAGCTCGCTCGACACCAGCCGCGCGTCGACGCGCGCTACCATATTTACATAGCAGAAATTTGTACTTAAATAATAGAGCAATAAGAGCTGAATATGGTGTAGGCGGAAAAACATGACGCGTCGCATCGCTTCGACTCTGCGCCAGTGTGAGTCGACCCTAAGGGAGCTGACGCGTACGGGTAACATTTATCGCAGACACTAAAGTATCATGTAGTCTCAGGTACATCATGCAAAGAGTTGCGAAAATTGTGCGACAAGTCATTCGCAACTGGCCGCGGTCGTACTGGTGTGGCGCAGCGACATGAGCAAAAAGTTCGAATCCCACTCAGGACAAATATTCGTGTTCGTCACACGGATATTTGTCCTGAGTGGGATTCGAACCCACGACCCCTGGCGCAACAGGCAGGGTCACCACCGATTGCGCCAACGGGCCCGTCAAATAATGTTAGTTATATGTAATGGTCGAGGAATCTTTTTCGGTCCACACTCGAGTTAATTCAGGCTAAGCACTGCAAAGTTATATTTCACACCAATTTAATTTCGGCTGCCAGTTCAGTCTTTCTCACGTCGGTCGCCATACCAGTGTGACCCCGACCTTACGGCACATCATACAAACAAACAAAACTACTCAATTCTACAGGTCTTATGCGCGATACAGTCAATGTCACCCGTACCCAGCAGCCCCCGTACAGGACAGCCGGCAGTACCGGTCGGTCCCCTCGCGGGCCCGCTTGCGCGTGCTTTTCTCGCGAAAGCCTCCGGCAAGCGGCCGCGGTACATCGCGCCTTGGCAGCCGCTTCGGGAAGCGGAGCAAGGCTGGCCCCAGTCGCCCGGACAGTCAATCCGTGCCAGGTTATTCCCCCTGGTGCTATCGAACGGAGATCCTACCGATTGCGCCAGTTTACTTGACGATGCTATTATACAAAATTATATTTATTAAAGATTTGGTCGCTTCATAGTCCGTATTAATTTCTAAAATACATAGGAAGACATTACGCTAGACGAGGCTTTTACTGGCTCTCGACACTAATACGAAACATTTATATGACAGATGTTAATTAACTATTTCGTATACGATACGCTTGTCGCTACGATAATATGTATGTTGTTCGCCCGAGGTCTAGAATGTTCATTAAATGTAACAATTGGTTATACAGTAGCCTAGGGCGATCGTGGCGGACGATCCACGTGAACACACTACGACATTTGACGGCACATTTAAGACGTTATAACATTTTGATAAAAGTAAACTATCATAAAAACAAATTAACATTAAACCACTTTGACATGAACTATACAACTAAGCCAATATACAAAAATTTAGTGACAATTACTAGGATATTTTCCGTTTGAAAATATTCGTTGAATACATACATTTTTTTTAAATAATACGACATTGAAATAAAATCTCAGTCATTAAAATTAATGCTGGACAACAATTTATCGCCGAGCTAGCAAAATAGAAAATATACTGCTCGCTTAGCAATAATTATAAATATAATATGTCAAGTTTAAAAATTATTATTAGTGTGTAACCTAGAATTATGTTGTAAGTCAAAAATCCCACAAGCCAAGGACCGGTAGGTCCATTTACAAAGGACTTACTGTTAAACAAATAATATTGTTTCATCACTGTGGCTTCGTTGCCCTAACATGGGAATTCCAGTACAATAAAGCGAGCAGTCGTGCTGCATACGGCATCAATACAAACTGAATGGTCTGTCTAATTCCATCTATGACGAGTGTAACTTTCTAAATAGTGAATCGACCATCAGGACTGTAGGGACATATGTCACAACTGCTTACAAATATCGTTGCGAGAGAGACTTTCTTTCGAATTCTTCATCTTGTTAGAGCTCCTCTTGCTCCGAATGGTATACGCAAGAAATGATAGATGACCAACAGCGTGTTTCCCGATACTCGCGGCGCCATCTGGTGGCGGCGCGTCAATGTGTGGTCCAGTAGAGTCAGTTAGCGGCCGGCAGGGGGCGCGCGCCGGGCTCAGGCCACGTTGATGGGGCTGTGCTGCTGCACCAGCTTCTCGAACAGGCTCTCGTGCTCCTCGCTGTCGGAGTCGTACTGGAAACAAACAAACACCTAGCTTTTACAAAGGGGCTTTAAATGTTGCTTCCATATTAAATAAATAAATATCATGGACATTCTCATAGCCCTAAGGTTCGCGTCAATCGTACGTGATCGATCAAGTTAAGCAACGGCGGACGGGTTCAGTATGCGGATGGATCGCTTATGGTTTAATTTCATGGGCTCTGCCGTGCTTCTGTATTCTAATTTAAAATCAATCGTTAAGCCTTGTCGAAGACCTTCGGTTGGTTTAAGAGCATTTGACACCACCAACTCATCCATCTATCTGCCTTAAAGTATCAAGGAGAAGTAGGTATGCTCTAGAGTACTCTAGACCTCCCTCAGCTGAGTCTGTGTAAGAGACCCATCAACAGTAAAACGCCTACTATTAAATTTTTTAAAGTGTGTGTAGAAATTTAGCTTTTATCTTATCTACTCACATCGTCCTCACTGTCAGACTCCGAGTCGGATTCCGCAATGGCGGCGAACGCGGCGGCGGCGGCGGTGCGAGCGGCGAAGCGGCGCGCGGTGCGGCCCGAGAAGTCCCGAACACGCGCCGAGGCGGGGTACTTGTCTAGAAGCGCCCGCGCGAGAGCGCAGTCGCCCGCGCGCGCCGCCACGTGCAGCGCCGTCCACCCGCCCAGACCCTCCTGCGGACAAACAAACCGACAATTAGTTCATATCAAACCTACCTAAAAAAAACTAAAAAAAAAACCTACCTATTTAATTAACAAATGACAAAAGGTAGTTGCTACGGAGCTTTCAAATCCTGTGTCGACACAGGAGTTGAAAGCTGGCTGGCTGAAAAGCTTGTTTGGAGGATGAACTACTGATAGTTCAAGGCTGTTCTAAACCACCAGCATCACAACCCTTTTTTATGTCCCACTGTTGGGTCTTCACACGCTATCGAAAACAAACATCATGGGGAATTCTTTTCTTAGTCACAATATTTGATTCGCCGTAACTTTGAATTCTTATAAAGTACATAGAAAAGTCGTGATCCCGGATCTACGGTAGTCACCGCTCTTAGCCAGTACGAGGCGAAGACCACGCTACTGCATGCAGCGATACACTACTCACACCTACTCCGAATACGCTACGTAAGAAGACCCTGTTGTCAATGTCTTTTATCCATTGATGTCACCTTTTAACGACGCATAGAATGGCGCTACTCTATAAAGTATTAATCTGGCACCAACAGGTGAGCATTTTGTAGATGTACATTAAAATCTAGTGTTCTTTCTTAAAGAGCCTAGAGTCCTAGCCTAGCCTTGGACCCATCTTGTTATCACAGATCAAGTCCACATCTGGACTGTAACATCCGCACCTTGTATGAGGAAAATTTAAAACAACTCACAGCAGGAAAATAGGACGACTCAAACAATTAAAACGTAGTAGGACTGTATACAAACACAATGTTGGCTAATAAGTCGACCTTGCCTTCAGGTCAAGATAACCATAATTCACTCTACATTATTAAAGACGCAATACCCTCTATAATTTAAATCTTTTTAGAAAATCTGATATTTAAGGAAAAAAACACGAATTAAATAGCTTCAGATGTCACGTAGGCAGCCATTGAATTCATTGACTTATTATTACTATAGGCAGCGATTCCTTTTACCAAACCGTCAAACCAAAGAAGTTCGTAGGCCCGGCGTTGAATCATCTAAGCCGGGAATTACAGATAATTATATTGCGGGCACAATAGCTCGGAGCCCTTTATCTAAGCGCTAATCCCGGACAAGGCGCGCGGCACATCACTAATGCCGCAGCGTTGCGATTGAAAAACCCCAAGATTTTATCTTATCAGCTGATTAGACTCGGGTTTCCCGGGCCGTGACTCAACATGAGGATAGTCCAAGGGCAGGCTGGCGGGTAGTGGCACTCGAGTGAAGGGTCTTTGCTGACACGTCAGCACCAATTACATTATTTGAAAAAAGTTATATGTAAGTGAAACGTGATTGTGGAAAGATTCTATCCCAGATAGAAGGGAAGTGTTAAGTATAAATATGCACAATACGTTGATTATATATGTATTTTATCATTCACTAATTATTTAGAAGGATTGGTTAGAAATAATAAAAATGCATTTTGCTTTTTCTTTGGACGACTTCTCCTGGCTTTTACAGCACCACTGAATGGCAGATTTTATTGGAACCAAAATGCTATGAAGAGTAACTCTTGGTGTCCTGATAATATCTTAACAAGCTCACTTGACAGACTAGGTCATCCAACAATGTTCCGATAATGCGTGACACCGGCCGATACCGACATTTGAACAATTGGTGATCATTAGTCTATCGCAGTATACGCAAGAACTGGCTCCGCCGAGCCGACAAGCCGTCATAACCAGGTATACCTATTTACATGGGTTTTATCACGGATCTTCCTGATAGCCGCCATACTGACGTATGAGATGAGAAATAATAACATATTAATAAAACATTTTTACCTGCGAATGTATTAGAAGTGGAGGTGATTAAACTTTGGCGCGTACCTATTGTACGGATTGCATTGCAGCCCGCGTAAAAACTATTTTAGTATTCTGTTGTTTTTCGTTTGATGACCAATGCTGCGGTGCTGCGACCTAACAGCTGAACATTGAATAAAAGATACGAATTGCTAGCCGGATATCATGCTGAGTTTAAATAAGTGCCATAATTATTAAAAAAAAAAAAAGATTTTTATAACTTTTTATTTTTATTTCATTTTCGTGCATTGTCATTGGAACCTGATATGTGTGCCAAATTTCAGCTCGATAGCTACAGTGGAAGTGGGTGAAACATTGATTATAAGAATATACAAGTGAAGTTAAATAAAAGCTTTTAAAAATCAATCAACTTATTATCCTTCATGTTGGGGCAGGTCCCAAATAAATGGTATCCGGGCGGTGGAACCAGGGGGTACCATCGCCCAGTGGAGGAGACCCCCGAGACGACTGGCGTGTCCCGTGTTCCGGCACGCCAGGTTGAATGGTGAGTGGCGCCACAAGATGGGCCCCGAGTCCCGGGCAACCGTCGGCGGAGGAGCGGAAGTATGCGAAAGCGTTCCCGCAGCTCCTCCGGAAGACGGCGAGGAGGAACACCGCTGGTTTTTAGCCGGTAAGAGTCCGGCATAACCCGACAGCGCCCCCCCGCGTCTGTCGGGTATCCATGAGGATTTTCCAGCGTTAAAAAAAAAAAAAAAAGGTCCCAAATACATGGTAGGTCATTGCTGACTAGCTCCTCCTAGTTCCGCTAGTCGAGTGCATTGCAGATGAATCTGACAAGATGACAGCATCTCATAATTAGTCCTGTTAGTTGGTGTTAGTAATTACAGTTAGTACTTGTTAGTAGGAGTCTCGTTCTAAGTATATCTATAATGTAAAAGAGAAATACTCACTCCCGCCAGCACGTCGGCGCCATGTTTGGCCAGAAGGTGTATGATGTCGTAGCGGCCCGCGCGCGCCGCGTGGTGCACGCAAGTTTGACCTGCCACAGATAACAACACAACAATTATAAACACCTAGGCATGGACAGATGGACTGACTAAATATACGGTGCCATAAGATACCAAAAGGACGGAGTTAAGTTAATTTTAACTTGATTATAATCACATCGTCATCACTAAAGTAATTACATCGGAAAATCGACGCGAGCCGTATTATATTTCCGCGCCGCTGGTTATCAGTCACGTCGTAAATGTCCCGACAGCCGAGCTGGGTGTTCCCGATAAAAACGTAAAGGTCGGCTTTACCAAAACAACGCTAAATAGATAACAGACGACAGCAAATATTTTTAAATTCCTACAAAAACATAATTTACTTGATTACTTCGTATAAACATGGATTTTTATTATAATATTGGGTGTAATTACTAATAAAATGCGTAAACCACTAACTACTATCTCGACACTGGCGCGGTTAGTGAACCCGGCCGGAGCAGATATTTATTTCGTAGATAAATATTTTACGGAACCTTAAAAAAATAAATTTAATTTAAATTCAATCAAAGATTTAAGGAAATCCAGTAAATGGTCGTTACTGTCATTAGCATGTTCAAGTTCGTCCGACGAATTAGATCAGGCATTTAGCCGCAGCCACTGGCCTACTTCCAACATTTTTTTCTGACTGGCAAAAATAGATCTTTGCATTCTTGTCGTTGGCGATATCAAGAGTTTGCTGAAAATAAGATACAGACATTTCGTCTGCTGATTCAGGCTGTGGTGACTGGGGAATTCCTTTTCCTTGGCAGTACCTACCTTTTCTATAGAACGAACATTTACTTCATCCTTTGTTCAAAAGTTATGTAAGGTAGGCGGAATTGAAAGGACCATAACAATGACTCGTCATATGTTTGGGGAAACACGTATTCATCACGCGGGAAGGTGCGGATAGCGCACGTGGAACAAACAGATACAGAGGAGCCGTTAGGAGCTTGTGGTTTGTGCCGTGAACAGGGAGTAACCAAGGGTTATCATCACCGATGCTTGCAACAGAAGTGCAAACAAGTGCGCTTGATTTACTCGTACTAGTAAAAACATTGTCAAAAAAGGAGCCAAGTATAATCTTACGCTGGAGGTGATTCACACGCTGCATGCGGCATGGTAGCAGAATAAGAGCAAAAGAAAAACTCGGATAAAATTTTGTGGATTGCACAAACAAATTTTATTTTTAAGAACAAGAATTAATTTATTGTAGAGGTTATAATTAAAAGAAAGAAAACTCGCTGCATGGCACAAAGGGATAGTACTCAGCCAAATTGCTGATTTTCAGCACAGCCTCAGATATTATAATATAAGTAACTTATAATATTAACAGCACAGATAGTACGTCGTTCCCGCCGCGAGCGCGTTCACTCCTGAAGATGATCATCGTAATAGATCGAAACTAGTCGGCCTATTTCCGACTTAAATCACACGTGAGTAAGCCGGTAACTTCAACTATGAATATAGACACTCACGAATCATTCAGTAATAAAATATAGATAAGTTTACTTTCTTAATACACTTTGGAGGTATTGCAATAAGGCAATTATGTGAACGCAACGAAACTACGCAAACAAAAAAAACGTCACATCAGTGCGTGGAAAAAACAAGAGTGCGGAGAAACAACTAATTATCATTTTTATGGGCATGTTGTTGTTTATAGTATAACGTAAGTAATGTTACATCATTTGTATACTACTAAATATATTACATCAACATAAATGCTAATTTTAATTAATGTTTAAACCGGTATTAAAAAAAAATGTAAGCAAAAATGTACGTGAGTAAGATACCACAACGTGAGCAATACCGGGTAAAACCAGTTCCAGGTAGTGCGTAGTTCTAAGATATTACACGCTGAGGCACATTCTTTTGAATATGTACGTATTCCTCTAAGACTGAAGAGGAGAATCATTTTCAGAGAAGAGGAGAAACACAAAACCGCCCATTGAAATAAAAGCAAGGAAACTTTCAATAAATACGGCTGATATAATTGAACGCTTCGTTAAGTTTATTCAAGTGATGGCTAAATTATTAATTATGTATTGTACCCGATTGAACGTGATAAGGTCGATGAGGTCAATGCTGTCATTGCGTCGGCGCCGCGGCGGCCGGCAGGGAATGGTCTTGCGATATGCGAAACGAATTACCGCACGTAGGCACCTACGCTATCCTACTAATGTTATGCATACGTTTTAAAAGTTTATAAGTTTGAATGTTTAGATGTTTGTTCCTCAATCACGTAAAAACTGCAAAAGGGATTTGAATGAAACCAGACATAGGTAGACGACAGCCTAGATTGGCACATAGGATTCTTTTCATCCCGAAAATATATTCCGTTGGGATGCTTTGTACGTTTATTGAAAGCTGTTTGGCACACCGTCAACAGATGGCGAACTGATTCTTAACTTCGTTACACATTTTCCATGGGTGAAGCTGCGGGCAAAAACTAGTGGTACACAGTCAGTATGGTCCCTTCGTGCTCTGAGTTAATTGGACTGGGCTTCTACTTCCTGGATTGGAATGGAACATAACCAACTTAAGCCCAATTCTCAAGAAAGTGAATAAAGGCGTTGCATATCTCCACCAACAAAAGACAGGACGATTCTGGGAGTGTTCGTTTTGTTAGAATTAATTGTAAAATTATGTTGGAACTATGGAAGCAAGGACTGTTAGAATTCACAGCTCTATACCAGAACATTTGCCCCACAAATGCAAAAGATCAAAATAAATTGGAGCCTATTCTTGTGGTAATTTTAACATTCAGCCGAGTTCGCATCGCGGGCGAGTGCGCGCGCGCAGCTGGCGGGCGGTGCGGGCGCGGCGCGGGCGCGGGCGGCGGGCGGGGGGCTGGGGTTTTCCCAACAATGCGGCCGCCGCGCGCGCCCGCGCTGCCCTCGCCATATAAGGCCCACTTTATTTTCACCGTTTCCGTATACCAAGAAACGAATCAAGCTGCCATCACACTTATTATTAACATTTACTAACGAGTGCCCATAACGGAAGTAACGCAGCTCACCGGATGACTAAACCGTTGAGTAACTTTAAAAACAAAATATGAATCCCGTGGAAGCCAATGGAAGTTTACTGCGAATGTCCTTTAAAGGTCTTTGTGCGATAACGTGACGCCAATGATTTTAATTTCCAATGGAGACGCAATCGTACGGCATTAGTATGCACCATGCGCGATCAAATATATAGAGTCCGATTGAAGGCAGTGTCCAGTGTGTAAGCAGATACAAAGGTCGGGGTCGCGAGCCCGATGCAATGCGCGCAGTTCGCCACGACGAGAGACAGCTAGCTGCTCGGCTCGAATACAGTGTCACTGCCTGGCATGTGTTGAAATTTTTACGATAAACACGCCACGGACAGTGGAAAATCAGCCCATATGGCGGAAAACCCCACCTGACGTATTAAGTGCTTTAATAGATAAAGCCACACAATCCACACAATTAATACAGTTAGATAAAAAACCATGTTGGACGTGAATGGCTTTGTCGATCGAGGTTGCGTGGATTTCATTCAATGCATTGCTCTCGGATTTATTCAGTACAAGCTAATGAATGATATCCGAGATAATTAAAGTAATTAAGTATTTCATTATATTATTAAGAAGGAACTACTCTTGTTACTGGGCCAAGAAATCATCAGTACCGACTGCAGACGCAAATTGAAAATAGTCCAATATAGATTCAGACGTTATGGATTATACTTTAACTTTCATTAGCCCAAAAAAGGAAATAAAATGGGAAATTGGATAAAATAGATGGTATTTAAAATGGCGGTATGAAATGTTAGGTTTCAGCCAGATAAGTAAGGCAGATCTCTGATGCAGACGAGAGTAATCTGTCCTTCTTGTTTGTACAACTTCTGCTAGCTTTTCAAACTTTCAGTAATTTTACTGAACTAACCGCTGGCTTGTTTGCATGTAGTATTTGCGTACGAGACTACATTAGCTTATTACGTGAATCCACTTCAATGTACACATGTGTGCGGCACAGCACAGGTATTTATGATGGTAGGCGATTCACTATCTTGGAAAATACAAAGTGACAATATCCTTGAGAATTTCTTGATTAGTGTTTACATTTGCATTGTTGTGCAAAACTGAATGTGAAGATTTATATCTCATTGTTTGTTCGTGTCTACCTTTGTCTACGCTTTCTAGTTCTTTTAAAAAAATACAGTACTTAACGGGCGATACGATCGGCATATAAGTAAGAAGATGTGTAGAATGAACTGGAACAATGATAACAAAATATCCGACCCATCCTAAAACTGATTGGTTATCGTGTTGGCGCCGGACGCACGTAACCTCCTGGCTGAGGTCCAACAGAGCTGATTAATAGCTATGACGCAATGACAACTATACGAGGCGCAATTCAACCGAACATGTTTAAAAGCGCTGGTATTTTGGCAACATTCCTCGTCGACATTGGTGGAATTTTACAAGCATGAAATCGTGGGCGATCGGAAGATTCGGCCGGTGAGGTCGTGGCGCAGGAAAGTAAAAGGAGGTGGATCGACGAGTACACGAGCAGCGTCCAATAATGCGCTTCCGTCTTTGGGAATACCGCCGCGCCGCGCTCGCGGCACACTTTCACGCGGGCATAACCCGAGCGATTCATCATCAGCACCCGTGCGCATCGCTAGGCCGCTTGCGGTTTTCCTCGCAAACTCTGGATTTTTTCAAAGCCATCTTGACGGGATGCTTGTTGAACAACAGAACTCGCGACAACGCCAGCTCTCAACAATGAATCAAATTCTACATCACCCGAGCAAGTACAAGTAGTTAAAAATAATGTCAGTTTATTAATAAGTACTATAAATAAATGTGATGCGATCAAGCTTAAATGTTCCAAAATAAGAGCCGAGAACGAGTTATATCACAAGCTCGATATCAGACAAGTCGGTCGGCGAAACGTCCAATCCAAACTTGCCAACGACACCGTGCAAAGTTTTGTTGGCATTTAATACTCGCTCGGTGTGGGAAAACCGCTCACGTAACAGATTTTCAATTAGCACTCAAACAATCGGTGGGGTATACCAAATTATGTGTTTGGCCGGGCGTTTGAGAGCGGGCCGGCGTGGGAGTGCTTTCACTCCGTGTGCGGCGGCGGGAATACCCCAGGGGGCAACGCGCGGGCCGCTGGCTGGGGACCTGCCCGACCAGTTGGGGGCTTCGGCGCCCAAACACGGAGTTATTCGTTCATTTAATGGCGAATCTTTTTAGTGACATTCGAACATTGATATATATGTTACCACTAGATTAGCAATCACCGCGCTTATGCCTTGCCACAGGCCATACGCCAACTGGCGTATGCGTAGCTAACGTCAGTTCAGTGCTCTGTGTGACGCCGGCCGAGTAGAACTGACAGAAAATATTTTCAAAATGGGCAAATGCACAGTGTAAATGTGCGATTCAAGATCACAAAAACTTAATAAGTCCACTAGAATTACTTTCCACACGTAATTTTATTATTTCTGTGTTTACATCAACGTAAAAACGCAATAAAATAAATAAATTGTAAAATTTTGAAATATAGGTTCAGTGTGACCACTAAAAACTTAGTTTTAGATCCCCACAATTCTGGGAGAATTTTAAATTATGGAATAAGTGAATATATATTTTTTTTAATAATAACAACGTTGCAGTGTACCTAAAGATGCAGCACGCCGTGATAAGTGGGTGGAAATAATTCGATTATTGAGAAAAGAGACAGACTGGCTACTTACAAAATATTAAAAGAATTTGCGATACACCCGGGAAATCACATATCCTCAATACTAGTTGATCATTCCCTTTTAGTGGTGGCAAACTAGTGGACGCCCGCAGCTTCGCTCGCGTGGAATTAGACATAACAATAGTTTCGTTTACACCTAGTTGCCACCCTCCGAGATGAAAAGTACCTACATATCCTACATTTTAATTAATTAATTCAACTGTAAACATTTGTTGCTAATATGAAGCAATTCATCAATTCTATTCATCTTTTAAGTAATACGCGGCTGCGCGGCGCCCACACCCACACCGTATTATTTTATTAGATTGCATTATTTTCTTTAGATTGACATTTTAAATTCGTTATATCTTTTTATTCGTTATTCGGATTTTAATAATTTAATAAGTATTTAACAGGTATTGAAACGGTCTTTAATATAATAATATTTAATGGGATAAGGATTAATTCAAAGTTATGAATAATAATGGTTTGATTATTGTCGGCACTGTTATCAACTTTTAAAATGTAAAAAAGTAGTTATAGTGGAATAACTACAGTAGTTGGACATATGGTATCGCGACTTTTTGTAAATAATGATGTGATCTGCTAATTCGTAGTACATTATTTTATTCTATCATCAATAGTTTTCGCAGCGCACGCGATGTAAAGAATATTTTAGGTAATTTTCACACCTTGGGTAATATTATTGCATTTTTATTAAGGATCCCTATTTTTTTTTAAATGTAATATATGTTACTCAGTGAAGGTGCAGCTTTTTAATGGTGAATGAATTTTCGAAATCGGTCCAGCAGTTTTTGTGTGAAAACATTACAAACATACATTCAAAAACACAAATGTATAATATTATTATATAGCCTATGTCAGAACGTAAAGATGCAGCTTTCTAATGGTGAAAGATTTTTTGAAATCAGTCCAGTAGTTTCTGTGTTTTAACATTACGAACAAATGTTTCCTCTTTATAATATTATTATAGATTCCATAATTTGCAAATATTTTAAAATAAGATTGTATTACGAAAGGAAATTATTTACTCAAACTTACGAAAAAGAGTCTAAAAGGCAATTGTATACAAATCTTATGTTATAAAGCGGAGTATGATTTCATTAATTTCAGATCATTAAAATTCTATTTACATATGTAATTCAAATATTTTAAAGTTAATTTAATTTAGTATTAAAACTTTTCTATAGCTTAAAAAAATGGGTAAAACTTCGCGTGGGTAGGCAACCCTGTCGCGCCGATTCCCGTAATTGCATGTTAATATTGCGATCTTTGTCTAATCTACGCGACGGTATTGTTATTGTGACTTGTGTAAGTGAGACATATATATGTTTACATTCAAATGTTTAGTGATTTCAAAGCTACGTCGTCGCGTTTAAAAAGTGGTTACGCTATATTTGAGGCATTCTGATGAGGTTTGCTTCTCTAGTATATTTAACTCAATGCATTCGAATAACTGTTATAGAATCTGTCAATTTCACGCTAAGTGGCTTAAATATTGACTTGACAATCATGACACTATTATTCGAGGCCAATCAAGTATCTTCTGAGATATGAATGATATAATTGGTCTCGTAAACGCAGATAATACTTAAGTTTATAATTTGTCTGGAACCTACACATCTACTATGTGCCTACACGCTTCAAACCAGAATATGAAATCGGCATTATCTAAGAAATTTGTGTAGCGGCAGTCACTTTCTAATTCGTCGTTAAGCTGCTGTAACGAGTAGTAAGATAGGTAGCTAGGCACGACTACAATAAAACTAATATTTATAACTTTTTAATATTTTAAACGGGAAAAAGTGATAGTTGGTATTTTGTATGTGAAGTAAATTTCATGCAACTAATTGACATAAGAGGTAAATTGTTTATAACACTAATTGTTCCACGGTAGATAATGACCACATAAATTAGTGCAATAAAGTAATAATGTCTGGTAAATCCCAAACGATTTCAATTCTATCGGCCTACAAATAAACGATTGAGCTGACAATCATTTCGTAGAACCTAAAGCACAACTGTCGTTACGTTTAGGCCAAGGCCTCCAAATAATCGGCGAGCCCAGGGCTGCGGAGGCAGATGGCGGAGGCGGCAAGGCCGGGTGGACGGGTAAACCCGGCGAACGCTAATGCGCCGCTGAAAGCGTCGAGGTGAGGACGTTGTATAACGCCGGGAAAACCGCGCGTACGTGTTCATTTGCCTCGGCCGGCTCGGCTGACACTAATGCCTTTTTAATGCACTCGGAGCGCCATGGAAAACCTGATTCCAAGATGCTTCAGAGGAATGCCAAAATTGTCCGCCGACGGTCACGAGGGTGACTGGCCCTTAGACTTCGGCAATTCCGAGGCATAATCTGCACGAGGTCACCTCGCTTCCATGTACGTACTCGTACATGGCGGCATGGGAAATCTCGCGGTAAACGAGAGGCCTTGGCGGTGATACTGGCTTACCGCGTAAACGACGTCTGCGCCGTAAACAGGTTTGTTGTGAATCCATTCAGCTAGCATATCCTAGTGAAACTCCGTATTTTTTACACGCTGACGTTGGTTCGCATGCATTTTTCTCGTGTTCTGGCGAGCATTCCCTCAGAGGACAATGCCACTGCGGTTGAAGGTGAACGGGGTCTGATATCCGCAAACGCCATCATTATATTTGATGATGTTAACGTAAGATGATCACGCCATGGTTGCATTTCTGTCATGTTATATTTATAAATACTAGCTCACCTAACAAGCACACGGGCTTCCACTCGGTAAATGATCGTTCCTATAATCAGCAAGGGGTGAAACCTACATAAAAAGTAGCTTGCCATTTGCCCGTCATGTTAATATGCGAAAATATGTTATGGGTTACGTAGGTATCATCTTGTTCAAGATAGGCCTGGGGTCAGTATGATGCGTATGACGATTATTATCTGATTTTTAAGACCTTAGGCCAGGCATTACACTGGCTACACAGAAGTAGGTTGTACGGTTCAACATTCGCTATTTAGCTATGTTAGAAAAAAATCTAACTGCGTGAGAATATTCAATTCATGCTTCATTTTAAAAACAATGTTAGTGACGTCATCTTGTATAATTTTTTATGAAAGACATGACATGTTATTATAGTATCTAAACTTTTCTTATTTTTTTACTGCAGGGCAGCAATATGTGCTACATAATACCTCAAACAGTATAGGTCTCTAAATTATACGCAGCATCCTTCTATCAGCTTGTCAATTGTCGGACTTTTGGTATGTTCTAAGATGTATGTATGTCGTTTTTGTCGAGTCCGGGCGGCTCTAAAGTAGGATAGAATATGTTTTCCCAATTACGCGCTACTAAGACTTTACGACTTTACGTCAACGTCGAAAGCGTAGAATACTCGAAAAATTGCGTGTCACGAAATCCATTTCGATGGTGGATTTTTGTTGCAGGAAATTCAAATGCAAGGGGAAAATGAGAGTAGGTATTGTTTTCATTCATCGGCCGCGGGGAAAACCGGAGACAGACACTTTTTGCCTTCACAAAGCAGACCAGCCGGCAAGCAAGCACGATGTTTTAAGTTATAAGCGTGGAATATTCGGGTCCCTAGCAGATACTTCAGCTTCGAACTATCGCGGGCATCGTGGCGGACACACGTGATAACATATCACACTGTTCTTGTTGTTGGGCGGCGTGATATAAGCTATGCATACCATTTGGCCCCTACATTGGTATGTAATTATAAATATGAATTTGCCTACATATTATTATGTTACTTCTGGCCTAACAACAGCAGGCGTTCACGTTTTTTCATGACGCGCATCAAATTTGTTACGCTTTCACCTAAATTAAGAATGTTCTTGTTAGCTACTAAGTATGGAAATATTTGAAATTTTGACACAAATTTCATGGCATGGACTGCAGTGGATGGAGTAAATGCATTCGAAAATTCCATATGGAGTTTGGCTGCACACTTGCCTGCTGGGACGTCTGTGGACTACGACTTCCCCTCCTTGCTCAGCAAATGCTGACAAATGAAACGATTGTGATGGCCACGCCAAGGAGCGACAACTCACCTCTGAAGTCTCTCATGTTGAGTATCCGGACCATTTTCTCCCTCGTGTTATTCGGCGACGGGATGACTAGTGCCTTGACGCAGAGTTGGTCGCTCGCCTCCACCGCCAGATGGAGCGGCGTCTTGCCGGCGACGTCCCGCACGTCCAGCGCGGCGCCGGCCAGCACCAGCATGCGCGTGACCACGCTGTGCCCGCTCAGCACCGCCAGGTGCAGCGCCGTGTGCCCGTAGTCGTTGGACACGTCCATCCACGCCCGCTGCGGGCACACCTTGATCAGCGTGCTCACCGACTTCTGGCAGCCGTGCACCGACGCTATGTGTAGTTGCCTGCAAGAAAAAACTGGTATCACGCACTCGATAAGTTCGAGAACTTTCTAAATTGGTTACGAGTAGTTAGGTATTTCCAGATGCATTGTTTTTTGTTGCGCGGAAGATTGGTTTGTCAAGGCTCGACTAAATATAGCTTCGCATTGATCGGTGTAAGGAATTAAAATTAGTCACTATACGCGCATTAAATATAACAAGTGTGAAACCGTATTAATTTTTTGATTCATCGTATCGCATCATTTATGGTCCTTCAAAACCTGGAAAATTATAGTTCGTCTGGAATATACCAGTCTTCCGCGCAGCTTGCTTGCACCAAATGTCTGTTACATCACATCGCATTTGCATAAAAATGTTTTCATTTATAGCAAACCTTTATATGTAAAAAAATTTAACAGACTAATTTTATGATTGAACTAGTGGACGCCCGCAGCTTCGCTCGCGTTGATTTAGACCCATTAACGTCTGCCCGCGTTCGGGTAGCCATCTTGACTTCAAAAACGGCAATGTTTCATACTAACTTTGCACCCCCGTTTTACCCGCTTAGGGGATGAATTTTCAAAAATCCTTTCTTAGTGCTCCCCTACGTTATAAAAGGAACCCCTGTGCAAAATTTCAAGTTTCTAGCCCTTATAGTTTTGGCGCTGCGTTGATATGTCAGTCAGTCAGTCAGTCAGTCAGTCAGTCAGTCAGTCAGTCAGTCAGTCACCTTCACCTTTTATATATATAGATTTTAAAGATTTCATAACAAGATTCTTGATATAATTTTAAGCAAGACTTATAAGCGTGTGGTGCTATAGAAGAGTCGATATTATAAGATAATTAGAGAAGACAAAAACGTTAGCATATGGCTTGAGTTTTTTGCTGGGCACACCTACTTGAACATGAGCCACAATACTCGGTTGTGATGACCCACTTTGTATTCTTTGATGTATGGATGTTTAATATGATTGTGCTGTGATAACTGTATAGTACAACAGTTATAGATGATTACTTTCATATCTGAATAATGCTTTAAAATAATAAAAAATGCAACATCATTCTAAAGTTTTAATCCAATCATGCACATAATCTGTATTGAGACATTGAGGACATTGAGAGGAAACCTCAGGATTTTTTTAAATGCATGAATGATCCTAACTAGCTGGCTCAGTAGACAGTAGAGATGAGGGCTCCTCCTCCAACCATGACATAACTGACCTCATGTCATGATGGTCGAATCTTGGGAGACGAACTCCCTACAAATTGTTTGGAGATGTGAGAAGAAGATCCTGGTAATAGTTATAGCGTAAAGACTGAAAGATATAGGAATTCAATCTAAACTAAGTTTAATAATAGTTTAACTTGACCGAATTATAGAGTTACAATTTTGGAAGGAGTATCAACAAGTTTCTTGCAGTGCTCTTCTTTGTAGCATCAACTTTGTGAACCAGCAGTAGATAAAAAATGTAATGACCTTCATTAAGCTTATACAAATACGATATGAAATTGAAGATGAAATATGATGTAAAATAAATGAATCTTTAATTGTAACATAATGACTTCAAAAAAATATTTTATTTGTTACTCTCCTCTTTGTCAGTAACACGAGCTTTAGTCAATGGATGAGGTAAAGCTTATACCAGGAAGTGATTAGGTATGTCTTGGATGTAGTTAGATGAGTTTTCCCTTATTAATCATTTTGTTGTATTAACTTACACATTTGAAGCAGTGATTCATGGAATTACACTGAATTAGATCATAATAAAGTATTTACCCGGCACAGAATTATGACTTCTGACTTATGAATTTATCTTACAGTAGGTGTGTCATATCTAATGAAATTACGTATGTATTAAAGAATGGGGAAAATATAGCAAACATGTCAGATTTACAGTGGTGCAATGAGATTTTATGTGCATATACAGGGTTATTGGTAATTCGACGTATTCCCGTTAGGAGGTGATGGGGGTGACTATTTGTGATAATTTTAACCCCCATATGCATTATGCAAAAGTGAACCATTTTCGAGTTATCAAGCTTTTCAGCTTTTTTCAAAATAGGTCAGAAATGCAACATCAAAAATTTATTTAAAAAAAAGTATCAATTAAAATCTATTTTTTTCTTCGGATTTATAAAAACGATTAAACAATGGTTATTTATCAAAATTAAAACTACAATTATCGGTCCAACTTTAAAAATGCGAGACGATTAACGATATTACTTCAATATTTTTTGAGATTTTTGTCCACTAAAAAGCCTTAAAAAAAAAAAAACTTATATCAAACTTGGCTTGCAGATTCTTTTAAAAACATAACCGTTTTCTTAGCTTTCCAACAAGGCATAACAACTATGAACTTATTTAAAAAAATACTGAGAAAAACCGATCACAAAGGAAGCAGGCGGAAATTTGTATTCGAACTAAACTTAAGGTCGTTCTTTAAAATATCAAAAAAAGTAATTAAAAACAATGCCCAATGTAAATAAAACAAAAATTATAAATATAAAATTAAATTTAGAACCAGTAAAAGTTTAGTTATAATAACAATTAATAATAAGTAACAATTAAAACATTTTGTAATTTAGCCTAATTAAAGTTCTTGCTCGAAGGGACTTCCCCTATTGCGTACGCAGTCTCATTCTTTTTCTGAGGTGTAACTTAGATGCAGAATAATCGGTAGTTAAGTTACACCTCAGAAAAATAATGAGACTTAGCGTACGCAATAGGGGAAGGCCCTTCGAGCAAGAACTTTAATTAGGCTAAATTACAAAATGTCTTAATTGTTACTTATTATTAATTGTTATTATTACTAAACTTTTACTGGTTCTAAATTTAATTTTATATTTATAATTTTTGTTTTATTTACATTGGGCATTGTTTTTAATTACTTTTTTTTAAATTTTAAAGAACGACCTTAAGTTTAGTTAGAATACAAATTTCCGCCTGCTTCCTTTGTGATCGGTTTTTCTCAGTATTTTTTTAAATAAGTTCATAGTTGTTATGCCTTGTTGGAAAGCTAAGAAAACGGATATGTTTTTAAAAGAATCTGCAAGCCAAGTTTGATATAAGTTTTTTTTGTTTTTAAGGCATTTTAGTGGACAAAAATCTCAAAAAATATTGAAGTAATATCGTTAATCGTCTCGCATTTTTAAAGTTGGACCGATAATTGTAGTTTTAATTTTGATAAATAACCATTGTTTAATCGTTTTTATAAATCCGAAGAAAAAAATAGATTTTAATTGATACTTTTTTTTAAATAAATTTTTGATGTTGCATTTCTGACCTATTTTGAAAAAAGCTGAAAAGCTTGATAACTCGAAAATGGTTCACTTTTGCATAATGCATATGGGGTTAAAATTATCACAAATATTCACCCCTATCACCTCCTAACGGGAATACGTCGAATTACCAATAACCCTGTATATATATACAAGGTGTCCCAAAATTCAACGATAATCCTGAACCAGAGGATGGCCCTGCTTATGACTACTCCAGGAAAAAAAAGAAAAAAAATATATCTCGATTTTTTTTCAAATTACATAATAAAAAGGAAATTCTTAGAAAATTTACACCCCTCATGATATTTTTAACTACCATGACCACAATTTTTGAGATATTTCTGATATTTTTTTTGTATCCGTGACCTAAGTAGTACTGCTATCTATCACAAATCTTAAAATTTCTATAATGTCTGTAGTTTTTAAACAATAAACAATTAAAATCATTGTTTTCCCAAAAAATTTTGATCAAATTTACTTACAGTCCACTTTCACTCACTGTGGTGTAAAAAAAAAGTATGGACACTACTATGGCAAATTTTTTTAAAAGTTGACGCAACTAATCAAGATTCCAAAATGGTATAATATTCTTGGAAAACTAGTTACAAAAAAAAAGTATAATATTTCTAAACAAGAACCATATTTCAAAAATTGTTCTTGTCGATTAGTAATAACTTTTACTTTGTGCCCAAAATAGGTTTTTTGGTGGTGAAAAATGTTTAAGTAGATCCTGTCTTTGAGACAACCCCAATAGAAGAAGTGTTGGGGCTTTAGATCGGGTGAAAGGGATAGTCATAAGATAGGACCAAGTCGACCGATCCAACGCCCTGGATACTCTTGGTTTAAGTAGTCTCGCACAGGATGGGCATAGTGAGCTGGGCGACCATCATTTTAAAACCACATGTTTTGTAAATCACTTAAAGGCACGTCTTCTAATAAGTCTGGCAAGTTATTTTGTAAAAAGTTCAAATAATTATTTCCACCTAAGTTTCCTTGTAACTCAAAGGGCCCAGTTAAAGTTAAACAGTCCAAAATAATGCAAAGTCAGTTCAATTTGCAGATTACTTGATTCACACGTCAATTGAATACTTAACGGTGTACAGTAAAGAAAGAAGCAGAGCGTACTGACTGCTGAGAACAGCAACTTCTCTACCTGCCCTATTGTTATTTGATAACGACATCTACATCTACCTCTGACTAACATGTAATCTCTCTCTATCTATCTCTGTCTTCTAAATTTGTTTGACTACGCACATGTCCCATTTAAATCCAAGAAATTTACAACAAAAATCATATTTTGGGCACATGATAACTATCAACAAGTACAATTTATGAAATTTGGTTCTTGTTTAGAAATATTACACTTTTTTTTTGTGACTAGTTTTCCAAGAGTATTATACCATTTTGGAATCTTGATTAGTTGCGTCAACTTTTAAAAAAACTTGCCATAGTGGTGTCCATACTTTTTTTTTACACCACAATGAGTGAAAGTGGACTGAAAGTAAATTTGGTCAAAATTTTTTGGGAAAACAATGATTTTAATTGTTTATTGTGTGAAAACTACAGACATTATAGAAATTTTAAGATTTGTGGTAGATAGCAGTACTACTTAGGTCACGGATACAAAAAAAATATCAGAAATATCTCAAAAATTGTGGTCATGGTAGTTAAAAATATCATGAGGGGTGTAAATTTTCTAAGAATTTCCTTTTTATTATGTAATTTGAAAAAAAATCGAGATATATTTTTTTTCTTTTTTTTCCTGGAGTAGTCATTAGCAGGGCCATTCTCTGGTTCAGGATTATCGTTGAATTTTGGGACACCTTGTATATATAGAGCAGACTTTTCATACTAAAATAGATTCAAAGGAAAGGCAAATATGCTGCAAAACATGCAACACTGAGTGTCTTGTTGTAAGTTTTTAGTAAGAAGTAGTTATGGGAGCATACATTTGTACACTATATAATATATCTATTGCGTGTATAACTAGTATTGTTTTGGGTGCTACTGCCAGGAGGCACACAAAACCTTACCACTTGCCTGGCACACACCACACTGATGTCAGACAGTGAGACAGAAAAATATATATGCATAGTTTCAAACAAAAGTTTTTGTTAACTAATCAGTTAGTTAATTAATGTTCTCTAATTTACTGGGACACATAACTATTAGTGAAGCAAAAAGATTCAACCCTTTTTTACAAAAAACATATGGATGGAGATGTATGAAATTTGGCATAGTTAGTTAGTTTATATGTTGGAGAAGTGCAGAAAGCTAACATTTTTTTTATAATACGCATTAGACATACATTAGATCAATAAAAAAACATTACGCACACACAAAAAGTTGTTTAATTGGATACTTACAAATGAAGTGGTTTGGATACTTTTTAAAAATTAAAATTTGAAAAATCAACTCTGGTTGAATTCCAAGCACTCAGCTACCACAAGTTTCAATTGAACTTGCTGACAGGAGCCAAATGTAATGTACAAAAAAGTAAGTGACATAACATTGTATTCTACCAGTACCTATTTACCTTTTTTTTTGTTTTATGAGTGGGAAACCTTTTAAACACATGGACATCATGGGAGCGAGACCAGGTTATGTGGGATTTCCACTCACTAAAAACCTTACTTGTGGCTAAGAATCTGAATTGATAAGATGGATACGCACATATCTATCATGTTTCTATGATCAAAACCAACAATAATGTCCCTCAAAGATGGAAGGATCATTAACATAAAACTATCAATTGTATTTCAGAGCCTTTTGACACAATCGTGAATAAAAACAAAGTGTAAAAACCTAGAATGTAATAAATATAACATGGGGAAGGCCAAACAGGTTTGTACTGATAAACAGATATCATATTATTTAACATTCAGCCAACTTTACTCATTTAAAGAAATACCTATCACATTAATTTAAGTATTCATTTTACATTAAATATGTTTAGTTGCTTTACATAATAGAACCATGTATGAACATTACATTCAAACACTAAAAATTGTATATTATTTCAATAAATTTCTAATAAATACTACACTGTATACATAGCTTGTGCCTGCAATGGGTGATTATGTAATATTTCTTATTTAAGTTCTCTTCGAAACTGAGTTTTGGGATGACAGTAACAGTATCACACATTACTTACTGTCCCTAATACAGAAATAGCATCTGGTTTAAGTAGTCCAACCAGGTAGTTAGTCCAAGACCCGAAGAAGTTAATGGGAAACCAGTGCTGATTAGGTCTAGAAGTGGAAGTAGCTGAGTAATACAAGTGGATTATGAAAGTCTATTTGATGCATGGTTTATATAATGATATGTGCATATCTATGATCTTAGGTCCAAGGTAATATAAATGTAGTATATATTGGGTTGGTTTGGGGAGGTAGGGTGGGGGGTAAAGAACCTTGGTTAGAAAACCCTTGGTTAGAAGCTTAAAACATGACTTACGTGTCTCCATCATCGTCTTGCATGAACAGCCTGTCGAGCTTCGGAAGCGCGCTGCTCTTGTGGTCTCCCAGGTCCACCAGGAGGGGCTCCGCTGTCGGCGTGTAGTCCTTGAAGCTCGATAACTGTTCCGATATCTGTAAGTCCAGTCCACTATCCAGCTGCTCTGGCTCGGCACTAACACTCACTCTCCTACTATCACTATCTGATATCTCCACATTCTCCTCCGACAGCGGCCCGCTCAGCAAGCCCGACAGGTACCCGGAATCCACTTCGCCCTCCGGGACCTTGGAATCGAAACCCTTGTTGGCACTCATTTTGATCACTACACTAATTAAACTAACTTGCAAAGTTAAACTATTAACAATTGGTATCACAACATGAAACTACACGCGAACATCATAATGTAAAGTTTTTGAGATGTTTTAACATTTAACACGGATTAGTTACGCGAACGCGTGCGCACTTTACAAGCTCAAAGCGAATATTGAATATAAATCGAGCGACTAGCGAGTCCGACGAGAGTCAGCAACACATGGATGAATGAAAATCAAGAAAACGTCACACGCTCGTTCACAATCGTCATTCGTCCATCCAATCCAATCAAACGACCGGGTCGCGTCAGTCAGGCGTAAAAGCCCGTTGATTTTAGAATTCCGTATAAAATAGTACCAACAACAGTACCAATGAATTTTGTTTGATTAATAATTTAATTTCATTTATATAGCACTGAAAATGTGATTATTGTTGAAATTATTATAATAAAACCATAGAATACTATAAATAATCCTGTAGGGAAATTGCGTAAAAGTTCTCATTCTTATCTTTTCACCGAGTGTGACTGCTAATTACGACACGTAATTGGTAATTGCACTTTTAACTTAGTCGAATTCAACATTATTTGCTAGAGAAAAGGAGAGATTGATGATATTGATTGATTATATTTAATGCAGTGGAACTCTAAATACGTACATACTTTTTTTTACTTATGTACGTACATAACAAAATTGGAATTTCCAATTTCCATGAAATTCGGATACATACACCAGCACTGTAGCATTTTGCCTAAACGAATATCAATCTTGCAAAAGATCAAAAGTTCGTTGTTCTATTTCGATTTTAAAAGGGTAATATACATTTATTTTGTGATGTGGTACTTGTAGGCATTTCTAATTAATTAACACCTTTTATTCCTCTTTCTACGTTTCTTGTAATATTGTTTGTTGCACAGAGAATCATGTGACACTCTGTGATTTGTTCGCAGTTCAGTCAACTTTTGACTGACACTGTTGTTGACAATAGTTGAGAATGACTTTGACATTTTCATTTATTTGGTTTTCTGACTTCTCTGTTTTTCTGAACCGCACAATGAACATTTTTTATTTTATTTTATTTCAGAGTTATGGAAATTGTTAATTACTTAAACTTGTTAAGATGTTTTGCGAAAAAGTAACAGAGCTTTTAAAAGAGGCAGAAAGAAATCGCGATACAATTGATCAATATAACGTTAGTTTAACACCATTTTTAATTTTGCCGCTACCCTACTGATATTTTGTGGTTTCCTAAACTTGGTAATAAAGAGCCAGCCAATACCAGCCATACTACCTTCTAGTATGGTAATGTGCGCAGATGTATCTATATGCTTATGGCTTACGTTGCATCTTAAAATGTATTTTAGTACTTAGATATACATATTTTTTTAGGATGAGAAGATACGCCAGATTATTGAAGAGATGCATATACTATTCAAAATGAATATGAATGATGCGTAAGTTTCATTATGAATACATCCCTAACAAATTGTATAAGCCAGTAATTACCTTGTTGGTCAAGTAGAATCAGAATTCACATGATTATAATATACTTGTTACACTCATACTCTAATGGAAAATGTGTGCTTAATGGTTTACTTAAAAGAAGTCTGATGTAAAATATATTAAACTAATATTTATCACATTACAGAAATGCCACAACTGAAAACAAGTCACTATGGAGCACTGTGCAGCTGCGGCACTCAGCGCTGGAGAGAAATAAGCGCTGCCTGCTCGCCTACCTGTACGACAGAATGATTAAAATAAAAACACTGAGATGGGAGTTTGGCTCTGTGCTCCCCCCGGACGTGAGGGAGCTGCTGTCAGATGAAGAGTATATGTGGTTCTCCAAATATTCTACTAACCTTGCTTCATACATGAGATCCCTTGGAAAGGATATTGGGTACAGTGGAATAGACCTGACCGAGAACTTGAGGCCCCCTAAATCTTTGTATATTGAGGTCCTTTGTGTGGCCGATCACGGCAAACTAGAGCTCGAAGATGGTGACGTGATTATGCTTAAGAAGAACAGTAGACATTTCTTACCTACGTCTGAGTGCCAGACTCTGATACGGCAGGGCATTTTAAAACAAATTATTTGAGTATTTTTAAGTATCTTTATTTTTAGCTAAGTATACCTACAATTTAAAAACCATGATATTCAATGCCTTTCATGTGTTGTGATGTGATTTAAAATTTGAATAAGAAAATGTTATTAAACTTTTTAAGCATAAATGTTGGTTTTGTTTGAATAACAAGTGATAAGTAAGCACTATTTTTTTGATCTAATAAGTTCTCCTAAGGTGTGGAGACAGTTAGCTGATTCAGGTTGTAATTAGAGAATAACAGGCTTTTAAGCATGTGAGTCACAAGTGTTGCAGCACAATTATAAGAAACTTAATAAAGAAACAGAATAATACAGCTTTGACTAAAATACATATAATTATAATATAAAGTTATGTTTTGAAGAAGAAAATGTTTATCTCCAATTCTTTCCAACTCAAATCTGACATAATAGTTGAATGGTGATATTGGTTGCCTCTGAGCCAAACAAGAGTTTCAGGGTTCAAATCCCAGCTTGAAAATGCTAGGCCGTTACTTGTGATAGTTGTGACCTTATTGTCCAATATCGAGCTACTTGCGACAGAACATTGAGCTTTTAATAAATGCATCTTGTTGTGTTCTCATTTACGCATTTTAAATAAATATACTTAAATAAACGCATACACGTAAACGTTACGCATGTGTAGAGGTCGGCAAACACAGAAAGCAACCCATGGCTCGAGAGCAAATAAATAATCCCGCGATTCGGCAGTCAGGGTAGGTAGGTAGGTAGTCAGACTAGATAAACTGAAAATTAAACGACCTCCCAGTAACGTGCAGCAATAAAATAACGGTACCTAATAACCATAAACAGACGTCTGAAACTGAATATCGGATAAGGCGCGTCATCCAATATGCTGGGGGCCGTCGCAGCGGATCCGACCTGCAGTTTCCACTCGATATCGCCCGCAGTAAAACGGGGACATTCCCGTAACGGAACGTATAGCGCTGTCTCCGCGCCCGGCAGGCGCTGCGCAGACGAGGGGCCGCCGGCGGACTAGACGATTTTGTCGTGTATTAAAACAACAGGATTAATTTTTACTTGCGAACTTTGCTTTCACACGGAAGAAAAACTGCTTTACAGTGTACGCCGTGACCGCCGCGAGCGCGTTCACTCCTGAAGATGATCATCGTAATAGATCGAAACTAGTCGGCCTATTTCCGACTTAAATCACACGTGAGTAAGCCGGTAACTTCAACTACGAAAAACTGCTTTCATCCTATTTTCCAGACAAATATCCGTTGTCTACTAAGCGCCTTCGTGATTATTCGCCAACTGCTACGATTCGGTAAGCTCGGTGTGTTCCAGGTGATAAGTTTGGCATGTGATGTACCCACCTATGGTAGATAGTGTTGTATTATTCTAGTAATTCAAATATGGAATGTTGATTTGTGTTGTAAGAGTAAGACGTTGATCCCTTAACGTAACGATGACCACCATCGTTACGTTAGGAGTCGGTGGGGATTTGGATGGCTTGAAAACTTTCGAAAATCGGTTTGCCAGTCACTAACGCCTCCGCCAATCTGTAGCGGAGCAGCGTGGTGCAGTCTTCCGCAGATTTGTCTGTGGGAGCCGAGCCCAGCAGTGGAAGGTCTATGGGTAAAGCAACTTTATACATCCTCATCAGGGATTTTTCGGAGGGCATGATAACCCGTCACGAAAATCCTGTGTTTTCATCGTACGATAACGCTTTATAAGAATTCCGTATAAAGAAACTTCTAGATCGTTACCTACATCAAAGTATCTATCTACTGAACTATGACGGGCCCGTTGGCGCAATCGGTAGTGACCATGTCTGTTGCGCCAGGGGTCGTGGGTTCGAATCCCACTAAGGACAAATATTCGTGTGACGAACACTTGTATTTGTGCTGTGTCTGGATGTTAATATTATCTATTTAAGTATGTATTTAAAAAAAATATCTATGTATGTATATCAGTCTCTGACACCCATATTACGGGCTCGCGCCTACTTTGGGGTCAGATCAGATGGCCTTGTGTGAGAATGTCCAAGATATTTATTAATTTATTACTGAAGTGTTGTAGGTACAACGTTGTACCGGCAGACGTAACTCCTAAAGGTGTTGTCGTGCCAGCGTCCGACCCGGCCCCCGACACCACGTAATGACGAGCCATGAGCGTCTGGGGATTACATTCGGCCTGATATAAATACCTACGGCTCCAATAACTCCTACGAGATCCCGGGATTAGCGCTAAGTGCTTTACGGCGCCGCGGTGCGAGCTTTGAAGTCACTAACTTTGCGCTTCGCGTCGAAAGCTTGTAGACTTCAGTGCTACCTACCTATCTACAAAATATTAAGCTGCAACCCATAGACGTCCCACTGCTAGGCACGGGTCTCCCTCACAGGCAAATCTGCGGGAGGTCTAGAGCATAGTCCACCACGCTGCTCCAACGCGGATTGGTGGAGAGGTTAGTGGCCAACCCAGTGTCGAATGTTCTCAAGCCACCCGAAGGTCTTCGATAAGCTAAACGGGAACGACGGCTTAACGTGCTCTCCGAAGCACGGTGGCACCCATGAAATTTTGCCACTAGCGGTCACCCATCCACAAACTGACCGCGGCCGTCACTGCTTAACTCTGTCGATCACATTGAATCGACGCAACAAAATATTAATTACTAGCGCTCGCGTGGAATTAGACATAACTAACAATAGTTTCGTTTACACCTAGCAATATTATATAGCATAATAATATGTCACTCAGTGAAGATGCAGCTATCTAATGGTGAAAGAATTTTCGAAATCGGTCCAGTAGTTTTTGTGTGAAAAGATTACAAACACATCTTTCCTCTTTATAATATGTATTAGTATAGAAGTATAGACTACGAATTACAATAGGTATGGGACTATTCAATAGCTTCGTTTCTGCTATGAAACGAGACGAAAAATTAAAATTCTCTGTCCAGCTACATTGTGACTTACTGGTCTACATAAATAAAAATATTTTTCCTAAATTAGGTCGTTTCCCAATAATAGTCTAGTCTAGTACGTACGAGACGTGCCTTGTTGTTGTGCTTGTTAGCAGAAAACGATGATATTCGGTTCTATTTCGAGAAAAATTGGAGCAAAGTACAATAGATAATTTTAATGTCATGTCGATATCGCCGATAGGCGGCAAGGCCATAGTATAAAGAAGTTGCTTCTCTCCTTCTTTATACTATGGCAAGGCATAGTATAAAGAAGTCCCTCCTTCTTTATACTATAGCAGGGCGGCCTCCCTCCCCTCGGCGCCCGTGAGTGCGGTCTGCGGTGCGTTCGCCAGGCATGGTGCAGCGGTTAGCGCTTTGTAAAACGTTATGAGTTAATATAACGCGCTATTTTCCCCGGCTTACAATAATTGTACTCGCCGCAGGGACTTTTCGCTTATAGCACTTATAGGTACGACGCAATACCAGCTAACTGGATGCGTTAGTTAATAAAATTACTCTGTAAACGTTAAGGATAAGTATATTCCATCCTTGCTAATAAATATATATATAGGAAAGTGTTTTTAGTAATTTTGGTTTAGAGATTAAATGTCACCTGCTGCAACAGTGCAGGAAACATACATCGTCAGGAAACCTGCATGCCTGATAGTTCTCCATAACGTTCTCGAAGGGATGTGAAGTCTGCCAATGCGCACTTGGCCAGCGTTGTAGATTAAGACCTAACCCCTCCCATTACGAGAGGAGACCCGTGCCCAACAGTCAGACAATGAAAGGTTTGTGGTGGTGGTGGGGTGGTGTTTTGGGTTTGTTGGTTTGTAATATGTCCTCCGCCTCAACGGAATAATAAATCGACGTGATTTTTGCATGGGTGTAGTGTACCGCCTGGAGAGTGACATAGGCTACTTTTTATCCCGGAAAATAGTACAGTGTAGTACCAGGCAGTACCACCGCTCACCATGTTACCTAATACTATTATATATTTACCTAAAACCTTTGAAAAAAACAACTTTAGTTAGGATTAGATTTGAACGTTAGGATGGATTAGGTAATTAATATACCTATTAATAGTTTAGTCAACAGTAACCGAGAGCGGGTGAAAGAGCGGATCGTGGATAGCAACGTGACGAGGAAAACTATAAAGCGTCCATATGTAAAACCCCACGCACTAATCAGCAGTGGTTCCCCAGAAATCCGTGGAAGGAAGAACAAATTAATTAAATAATTAATTAGTAAAAGTTAATACAGACAAATCTGTTGGTTGCTGACTGCAACCAAAGACGTCCCACTGCTGGGTGCGGGTCTCCTCCACTGACAACTCTGGAGGTCTAGAGCTACCGCTGCTCATATTCGGAATGGTGGAGGGCTAGTGGCCAACCCAGTGTCGAATGTCTCAAGCCACCCGAAGGTCTTCGAAAGCTTAACAATTGTTTTTGTCTTTGAAAACAACCGGGACCGACAGCTTAACGTGCCCTTCGAAGCACGGTAGCACCCATGAAATTTTGTCCGGTCATCCATCAACAAACCGACCGCCCCCGTCGTTGCTTAACTCTGTCGATCATATTGAATCGACTCGAGCCATTGGGCCACGGATGCCACAGCTACTTGGTTAGTTTGCCAACGATTAAACGGCTACAAAGAAGCATAACAGCATCAGTGCATCTCATGCATGTAGATATCGGATTTAGCAATATTTTGCTCTAGTCAAGGAGTCACTACTTAACTACCTAATGCTAGGTGCATTCTCAGTACGAATATCTCATAATACGAATAACCCGTGAATCATTTTTCCTCAAAAAAACCCTCAAGCATTTTACTTTTAACTGAGTGCCAGCGATGAACCGGACATGCGATTGCCAATCGGAAGTGTCTACGCTCGTGACTCACACAAAAGGTTTTCCTAACGGCAATATTTAATTTTTGGTAGGTATTTTGAGAACTTTTGTCTGACTAAACTGACAAACCGTGCGGCTGTATTCCTAGAAGTAGCTCAAAGATGACATTTGTGCCCGGTGTGTGCTATTAGTGACAGCCTTGGTGACAGCCCAGTGGCTATCTAACTCGCCCCTCATTCGAGCGGTCCGGGTTCAAACCCCAGCGGCACGCACCAATGACTTGAAGTTATGTGCGATTTAAGAAATAAAATGTCACTTGCTTTATCGGTGAAGGACACATCGTGAGGAAACCTGCATACCTGAGAGTTCATCATAATGTTCTCGAAGGCATGTGTAGTCTGCCAATCCGCACTTGGCCAGCGTGGTGGACTTAGGCCTTATCCCTCCCATTCTGAGAGGATACCCGTGCCCAACAGTGGGACAACGAAAGGGTTGTGATGATGTGTGCCTATAGGCGGCCTTATGACAAGTGTATAGGCGCTCCACTTATTAGGTACATGTGGCATAAACATGTCATGATTGGCGAAAAGTAGGTGAACAACATACCTCTGTCTAGCCCTACGATGAAATACAGACGATAAGTTATAAAGATTGTCTGAAAGGTTACGGTGGAACACATAGATTTTTGGCCTTAGTGAATTTTTACTCGTCCGAAGGTCTCCGACATGCTTTAACGACTGATATGTTACAATACCAACATACCTACTGCCGGGACTGCCAGACGAGACCGGTCCACGAGCGCTTCGCAAGGGCGAGTCGTCGACTCTGCCTTTAGTACATAGATAGCAGGAACTTGAAATAACTGTAACTGGACAATTTATTCGCTGTGTTTTGTTCAGTTTCGGGCGCACTTTATCAAAAATAACGACAGAGCCGGACGGGGCGGGCGTTAGTGAAAAATCCCGAACATTTTTATGGGGACTGAAATCTTGCTCCGACGTTGATGTACAGCGAACGGAATGTTTTTTCCGGCCGCAGGAATGTCTGGACTGGAGGCGCCAGCGCAGCGGTGCGATCACGCCACCTCGCACGTCAATATACGAATAAAACGTTGTTGTTTTGTTATTGAAGCGTCATTGATTTAACTTTAGTGGCTTTTATAAGATTATTTAAGGATTTTCGGACGATAAATCACTCACCTTGCTCAGCGTGAACTGTACGTTCCAGGCCAGGGTGAGAAGGCTCAGTGCAATATCTGCCAAATGCATTTAATACTCTCCAGATAAGTCCCACCACTTCTAACTTATCATCATCAGCTTTTAGTGGTCCACTGTTGGACATAAGCCTCTCATAAACGACACCACTCAGACCGGTCCTTTCCTGCTTACTTTCAAGAACGTGGTGGTTAAATAAAGTATCTATAAGTAATAAAGTTCTGCAGCTTACGCGGTTAAAAGGATACGCTGTTTGGCGGATGTCGATACCGCTAGATTGGTATATTTTAGTTACTTTCACAGTGTAATGTCCTATGGCATTTTACTCTGGGGTAATGCAGCTGATACTAATATTATTTTTATTTTGCAGAAGAGGGCTATCCGTTATATATACAAAATGAAAAGTAGAGACTCCCTTAGAGAAAAATTTAAGGAAATAAACATCCTAACCCTTGCATCGCAGTACATCTATGAGAATATTATGTATATTCGTAAAAATAGGCATCAGTTTGTAAGTCGTAGTGACCTAAATGCCTTACGCAATGTAACACTAAGGAACGGCCACAAATTAGCGTTTCCTAAATGCCGGCTTAGTAAGAAAAGTCGTTCCTTCATAGGAATGTCTATTCTAATATTCAATAAAGTCCCGGCTGCGGTTCAGTCTCTGCCTTTACAAAGGTTTAAAAAAACCATCAAACAAACATTATGTCGAAAAGCTTATTATAATATTCAGGAGTATTTGGATGATATAAAGGCATGGGACTGAATTAAACTCTGACAGGCTATCACTATGCTTCTGTATTAATTATACTAAAAATTGTAAGCAGGTGGCATATGGGGTGATTCTTGGCATACACGATTGGCTGTCTCGTGTCTGACTTAATCATGTCATGGTCATACTGTGCATTTTTCTGTAAAAATTAATTTGAATTTTAAAAGAGTACCGAGAGTTTTTTCCTCCGGCTTTTTTCTCTCTCGGCCTACACTAGGGCATAGGATAAGAATATTGTAAATTCTTCCTAAAGCCGATGACCATATAGATAGTCTATCGTGACTTAGAGCTTAGCTTAGTGGTAGGTAATTATTGTAAATTTATCTTAAGGCAAGTTAGACACCTGTGTAGGATTAGCTATTTATTCAATAATCAATAGCTAATCCTTTGCCTTATATAGATCAGTTAGTAGTTTAAGTAGTTTTTAGTTAGGTACCTAGACTTTCGTTAAGCGTGTCTAATCACCTCATAGCGAAATAAATTATTTGACTTGACTTGACTTTGACTTTATAGATATTACTATTAGAGCTCACGGCTCATGACGGCTCACTCTCTGAATCGCGCGGGAAGACGGCACGTTCTCTCTACCTACATGGCCCCGCGTCGAGGGAGCTGTCGTGTTACATACAGGATTAGAGAGGGGACGAGCTATAATGTATACATCTCTGCCTACCTCTTCGGAGAAATACAAGCGTGGTGTTAAATTAACTCTAGTATTAAAATCGGGTAAAATAGCAAAAGCACTAAATTATTTTCGATCACAAGCCAGCGAATGCGAACAGATAATTAATTTTCAATCCTATTACCGCAATTTGACTGGTAGGTATAGTTTAGCGTTGGCGCCACATTAAGTGGCTGCTGTCCGAAGGTGGTTTGTAAACAGCTTGCACAGAGCAGCCAGAATGAGGCTCTGTGAACTTTTATAATGGCTTGCTTGATATCGGTTGGGAGTACTTGGGAGGGACCCTCAGAACACAATCTTTTAAGTAGCCATTTCTTAAAATTAAATATTCTGTTTTTATGTACTGTTAATCCAGCGTACCTACTAAGTACAGCGGATTGCGGACACTTTCCCTCTAGTAGTCTAAAATTAGAACCTTTATTTTTGTAAATAGGTATGTTTGGGACAAATCTTGTGAGCTAAATTTGGACCCCTTCCATTTATCCTACAGAAATCTTGGTTCAGTTTCCTAGACCAGGGGTCGGCAACCTTTTGAGTCGGAAGAGTCAAAAATTACAATTTACAAAATTTCAGTTTTTAAAGAGCCACATAAAAATTTCTTGCCCAAAATAAATAGTACTATAAAGTTTTCTGATAAAAAAACAATTTATTTATTCATAAGAAAAAAATCTATTTATACTTGCTTCAGATACTAAAGAGCCGCAGCTTTACATCCATGTAGCATGTGGCTCGCGAGCCGCCGGTTGCAGACCCCTGCCATAGACAATGCATTTTTATTACAAGCAAGGGTGCTGTGGTTCCACCCTCATATTTGGCTCCCGACAACGGAATACTATAAGGGTCAGAACAGACATGAAACTTTATACACGTTCAGCCATCGTCATTTCTACTCTGTATCATGATCTGGCACTGCGCCTAGGATTGATAGATTAGAGATGAAACTACGGAAACAGACAAAAGACAGAAACTTTACATACACATTCAGTTGATAGTCCCTTCATAGTTATTATTATTATTATAATTCATCATGAACTGGCTGTTACGCCCAGGATTGGTGTAGGATTTTGGGCAATTTTTTTTTTATATGGCAATAGTTTTAACTTTATGATTTTGGGCTCTTCAAAACTCCCGCCAACTCTCAACGCGTTATACAACAAAGCGCTAGTGGCGCTAGTGTGCGAGTTACCAACTTCGACCTGACAAGCCAAGCGCGCGCGCCCCGCGAATTGTTAAATATTTAAACCAAATTAAAGTGAAAACTGTACTGACTAAGTGCATTGTGTTTATGTGGTTATAATCCTGACGCATCTCAAACGAAAAAATATCCTCCAGCGGTGAGTGAGCCCAAAACTTTTCAAAATACTAACTGCGCACATTTTGGTAATTCGGCCGATATCCAGATCTTGGAATCCGCATTGTGGCCTTTCCACTGGGATCCACCAGTTACGATATCAATAAAATTAAATATACCTAACTACATTAAGCAGTTACTTATATTCTACTTACGTCAATTAAAGATTAAATTATTATCTCAAGTAGCTATTAACAATAACCTATCAATCAATTAATTAAAATCTACAATTCTTTTTAAAAGCTTTTTTTCATATAATGTACATACTCGTATTTTAAGCATTTATTCAATAAAATAACCCAAAAATAGATCTATTTACCTATCTATATATTCAAAAGTACTAAAACAAGCATATTTCTCTTATGTTATTGTATCGGCCGGTCCGCCATTTTATTCCATTGCGACTGAGCGAGCGACCCACGCATCGAACGAAGCGGTTGTGTTGTATCTACCTACTTGTTCAATCATATTTTTACAAAATGTCTAAAACTACTAAATTAACTGATCAAGACATGAATCCATTGTTACAATCCTAAATTACAAAAAAGGAAATATATTTCAGGGGTATTCAATCATTGTTCGATTTATCTCCTAGTTTTATGTGATACTGAAGTTATCGATAGCTTTTGTTGTCGAATAAGGTAAATACTAACGTTAATGCTAAACCTAGGTTACCTAAAATTGAAATCTTTCATTTTGATTGTTCGCTCGAGAACTGGCCGACGTTTCGTGAAACGTTTACCAGCTTGATACATAACTCGGACATAGCATCGAGAACTATTATTACTTGCTGTCTTCATTAAGCGTCCCAGCGTTAACTATAGTGAAGTCTATGCCAGTTATCCGCTATAACTATTCTATAGTGTGGAGTCTTCGAGTGGATTACTTATGCGTTATGAGAATAAACGTGCGCTAGCCACAGCCTACTTAGATAAATTATTTAATTTCAAACCTTTGCAGAATGAAACCTTTCCCGGTCTCAATACATTATTAAAAACATTTCAAGATAGTGTTAGGGCACTTCACATGTTAAATATACCTAAATGACCTATCGGGATTGATATTATTCTATATATAGCATTGGACTCCACTTAGGAGAGAATTCGAGCAGTCTGTCACATAATTTAATATACTATTATACTATTATAATTATACTATTTACCTATTAATTTAATGATATAATTTTATTTTTCGACGGGCCCGTTGGCGCACTCGGTAGTGACCCATGCTGCCTGTTGCGCTAGGGGTCGTGGGTTCGAATCCCACTCAGGACAAACATTCGTGTGACGAACACTTGTATTTGTTGTGTCTGGATGTTAATATTATCTATTTAAAAATGTATTTAAAAATATCTATGTATGTACCTATATCAGTCTCTGACACCCACATTACAGGCTCGCGCCTTCTTTGGTGTCAGATGGCCGTGTGTGAGAATGTCCAAGATATTTATTTATTACAGTACATTACGTGCTAGTATTTTATTGAAATATTTTCAAATATTGGTATCGTAATTAGTGAAATCGTAGGATTTTGGGCTCTTCAAAATTCCTGCCAAACCTCAACGCCCTAATAAAACAAAGCGCCACCGTACGCTGTGGCGCTAGTGTGCAAGTTACCAACCGCGAAATGAGAAGTCATGCGCGCGCGCTCCGCGACATGTTAAATATTTAAACCAAATTAAAGTGAAAACTGTACTGAAGTGTGTGTAAGTGCATTGTGTACTGAAGTGTGTGTAAGTGCATTGTGTACTGAAGTGTGTGTAAGTGCATTGTGTTGATGTGGTCATTATCCTGAAGCATCCCAAGTGAAGAAGCGAAGAATTATCCTGCAGCGCAGGGGTGAGTGTGCCCAAAACTTTTCAAAATACCAACTGAGCTATCGCGCAATTAGTTTTATAACTTGTAACAAAAAAAGTCATTGGTATGCACCATGCCGCTTGGGTTTGAACCCACAAAGACTCGAGTGCGATGTGAGTTTGATCGCCCTCGGCTGGACTGTCACCGCAGTATTGGCTCCATAATATTATGAGATTATGATGGAAATGGAAAACAGACAAATCCAAACTTGGAAAGATTTTATAGAAAACAAAAAAAATAAAAATAGAAATAAGTGAGTTTTTCAGGTTTTTGCATTTTATAGAGCTCTCCAAGACGACGATTAAGGTGTTGTAATAAACTGTACTTGATAATTTTTTGCCATTAGTGAGGTTTTTTTGTAGCGTCCATAGCCCAATGGCTCGCATCGATTCAATGTGATCGAAAGAGTTAAGCAACGACGGGCGCGGTCGGTTTGTGGATGGGTGACCGCTAGTGGCAAAATTTCATGGACGCTACCGTGCTTCGGAGGGCACGTAAAGCCGTCGGTCCCGGTTGTTGTCATTACTGAAAACAGTCGTTAAGCCTTGTCGAAGAGCTTCGGGTGGCTTGAGAACATTCGACACTGGGTTGGCCACTAACTCCTCCACCAATCTTCATTGGAGCAGCGTGGTGGAGTATGCTCTAGTCCTCCCGCAGAATTGGCTGTGGGGGAGACCCGTGCCCAGCAGTGGGACGTCTATGGGTCGCAGCGAGTGAGGTTTTGCAGGAAACCAACGATATTTTAAAGTGATTTCTTTCCCACATTCAGCCAGGTACTTATTTAACCCGAAATAGTAGTAAAAAATTATTTTAATATTGCTTACGGATGTAAAAGTGTGTTAAAACGAATGTAATCCCTTTCAGAACAACGTGCCGTCCTATATCGACGAAGATAACATAAGGTAAGCTTAGATTAAGGGAATTACGAGTATACAACTACATACTTATCACGACCACATCTATTCATTTATATGCTCGTTCGCACTAGAAAAGGCAATAGAAACAAAAATGCCTATTTCTTTAAAAGAATGAACCCTGACACTTGTTTGTCGTTTATTAATTTAGCGTGTGTTTGTGGCAACCCTCAGCGTAATTTGTAATACGAAGAAGATTACCCATTATGTATTTTATAATGTGTTACAAAACACATGGAGTCTTAAATACCTCTCTTACACATTAATAAATACGACAAAGGGTGTTGTCACGTGTAAAATCGTAATAAAGGCATTATGACAACGAGCGCCTGCCAAAATGAGATTAGCAATATTGCTACAATAAAATATTGCTGTAATCTGTTACACAGGCATTAACGCTTTCATGTTTAATGTACCATTTGAGCGTATCAACCACTCGCTGCGTGTTAATGAAGGCTATAAACAATTTCTCGTGAAACAAAGTCAGTCGGTTTTGACCGGTTTTGTTTGGAAATCCCATGCTATTTATCTATCTATCTAAGTACCTACCATCTTACCTCTAGCCCATGAGCTGCTCGCCACAACGATAGACAGAGGGTTAGGGGTAACATTTATCTCTCACTCAATTTTACATCCAATCGTTTTATAGCATATACCGTAGCGAACAAGCAGACGGGCAAGACAAGCAAAATAGGAGTCTTTTTTTAATTACTGAACGACACACACGGTGTCTATAATCACAGTTGAAGTTACAGGCTTACTCACGTGCGATTTAAGTCAGCCTATTTCCGACTTAAATCACACATGATAAGCCGGTAACTTCAACTATTAAAATAGGAGTCATCAATGCATCACCGGCGTTTAAGGGCATTTCCACGAATTTACGACGAATAAGACTACGAAAAATATTTCGCTAACCTTTTTTTGGATGACCATAAATTTGTTCTAGCGCTGTGGAAAGAACTTAAGTAATCACGAAGTTGGCACGATATATTCAACTTCCATAGATCATATTTTCCACCTTTCAAAAAGCTGGTAGGAAACACAGAGGGTGAATTAAGTGATTTGAACAAATCTGAATATTTCTATATACCTGTATACCCACATAATTATGTCACAGGGCTATTTTTATGTGTACGTCTTCGTGAGCAAAACAATGATAGAAGTAATAGTGGCAATAGTTCAAAATAAAGAACACCCCGCTGTCCCCGATCAACGCAACATTTCTCGACGTCGAGAGCAGACTTGCTCCAATCGCGCGTTAAGATTCTGCTTATTTTTACACTGGCTACGTCATAATTCCCGGCCTTTCTTACTGGCGGCCCACGGGAACCGTCGTACTACAACCCTATGACTAGAAGAGAAACATTCATTCATCAGAGACTGATCAAAACTGAACAGCATTTAATTAGTAATATAGGTACCATTATAGTTAGGTTATAAGAACAGATTGAAAGATTAAATTTCTTATCAACAACAATTAAATTTAACAACTATTAAATTTCTTAAGATCTTATAACAATTTGAAATCAACATAAAATGAGTATTAAGACCAGAACTAACAATAATATTTTGAAAATGTGACTAACCAAAGAGGCACAAGTTATTGTGGCTGCGTATTCAGTGTAGCTATCGGAGACAAACAATATAAGCCTGTTCCTCGCTGTATATCAGACAAGCGAACAGTTTGGCGATTTATGAGAAAGGGTTCTAGTCCGCCGCCGCTGACGCCGAGTAGGAAAACGCTTTTCTGATGTTTTCCGCTGTTCCCGTCCGCTGACCTACCCCTCGCTACTATTTTACAAACATTTTGCCGATATGCTCTGCTATCTATACATAGATATAATAAAACTCTAATTAAACGTCTGTTTATTGAATAAATCTTGATAAAACTGTCACGGGATAATCAGTAATACAAGAATGTCATTATACTCAAGTACTGGCTTCAAAAAATGTCAAGTCCCATCATCCTCATCAACATCCATCCAGCTGTTTAGGAGTTCACTGAATACACACGTACAAAGAAATATATATATTAAAAGATTATTGTTAAGATAATATAATGTGCATAAAGGTAATTGGGCATATACATTCGGGCAGGCTCTTAATTGCATCTATCCATCAATCAATGTTATGATCTTGTACCGGAACCTTGATCGTTATTGTTGATTGTTGTTGATTGTTGAAGACCAGTGGCTCCATTTTTGAACCGCTCGACTGCGACTCGGTATCGTTATACATATAGAAACTACGAATATACCGTACTATTAGTCTATATCTTGGCGCGCCAATCGACTGTTTCATACCACTTGTTACATTGTAGATTGGCGATAGGACCGCCAATTGTTTCACCTAGATGTTTTTTATTCCTCTATCTATGTGTGTTTTGGTGACAACAAAGTACAAAGTATATTTGTATTGTAGTGAGTATTATGAAGGTAATTATAAAGTGAAGCGTCATGTTTAGTAAATACCTAGTTGTCTCATTCCACCGCCCGCAGCCTCGCCGGAACTTGGCTAAGTGGAGGATGCTAGGCATAAGCGCAGTCGCAGAGTAGTTGCGTAGTTCCGTAGTTGCGTAGTTGGCGAGTTATCGCTAGCTTGTCAAGTAGTTTCGCAGTTTCAAGTGCCGCGATGTGAAGTGGATAAACCGCTCGTCTGTAGTAGGTTCCTACTCTAGATGTTTAATTTACAGACATGATTAACCATTGGACTCGTCCCGTTGCTTACTGATGTCCACAAATTTAAATATACAGATTGACAGTTAGAGTCACGTGTGTGGTGACATTAACATGACCACTGAAGGACTCGTGAGGCTTAAGTGGTGTGTGGTCCGAGAGGCAGCGGGCGCGGATGCTCGTATAAGGGCTGAATAAGGAGTTAGGTTGAAAATAGAATTGGCCAGCAAAAGGTAGAGTATAGGTGCCACTGGTGGCAAGCTAGGCTGGCGGCGCAGGTGGAAGTGGCGCTAACAATAAACGCTTAAACGGAACGCTTACATGTTCACCCCACGCTAGGCTCGTGCAGCCCTAGGACATGCAGAAAACAACACAATTTAACACATAGATTTAACATCAATGACCCGAGTACAATACAGGTTCTCAGGATAAGTTTACTTTTGGCGATATTTCGGGGTAGTTGCATGGCTCGTGGTTACGGCGAGACTGCGTAGGTAGTTTTCCAGATCAATGACAGATAAATTTCATCGATTCTTCATCTGTAGGATATTTTGTCCGCGTCCGCTCACACTCGTCAGTCGTCCCACTCGGCCACAAGTCGGCGACGATGCCTCTCGTGCTACACTCTCGCCGCACTCCGCTTGCGGTGGCCCGGGCAGGCAGCGTCGCAGTGGATTCTGAAGACAGAAAATCAAGTGCAACCATGGTCTTCTCATCCCACATTAATATTAGACCGACCGTTTAGCGGCTATTGGTCTTCGAACAAATGTTCATACTATTTCACAATCATTAAAGTACTCAGACCTTCTTAAGACCGGTACTGAAAACCAGCGCTATTTGTTACACACGCTAACAGCAATGTGCTGAGTGCACACGTTTTGGTCACGTAATGCTACGACTGACAGACGTCGCAGTTTTATTATATGAAATGAAAATGATTTATTCTGCAGTTGCTCACAACAAAGTACATAGTGTAACAGGAAAAGTGGGGGGTAAATAGAAACACAGTTGAGTTCTATCCACTTAACCTCATTTATTTAAATTTGTTTTTAAGTTAAACATAAAGAAAAGAAAAACAGGGCCTGTCGGTGTGCTTGGCTGCTCACTTGCCTAGGTATTTGTCAGAGGGGTCCGTTCGGACCGGGCCCCACCGATATCCCTACGGTAAAGAGGTTACAAAGTAATATATTAAGTTAAATTACCAAGTAATATTAAGTTAAGTTTTTAAGCAACACATAAAGTTAAATTACAAAGTAATATTAAGTAAAGTTTCTAAGTACTATATATATTAGTTTAAGTAAAGTTCAAAGAAAGGCGCGTAGAGCCCGGAGCCTCCGGAACAGCAGCCGTCGAATTAGATCCCACCCGGCTCACCACTCCACCCTCAGCGCCACACGCACTCCTCTCCCCCAGAAACTCCTATCCCGCCACAAACTCCTCTCCAGAAACTCTTCCCTCCACAAAACTCCTCCTACGATTACAGAAACAGGTCTTACACAACAGTAAACACAGTCCTCCGGCAGAGGCTATTCTACAAATAAAGTTAAAACTAAAGTAACAGCCTAGAGACTAACCAGAGTTAAGTAATTAAAAGTAACCGGAATACCCGTTCGATATACAGGGCTCGGTAGGAAAAGATCAAATTAACTACAGCCTACAGAACCACAGCCTTACAGAATCACACTATATCACTACCCTATAAGGCTTACAGGGCTTTCCTACTTTAGAAACAATAGATACTAGGTATATATACTACTACTACATACTGGGTATAGACACTAGGTAAATACAGAGCACATCCTATACTAAACACTAACTAGGTACACTAGGCAGGCTACTATTTAATGGCTGACAATACACACAAATAATTAGAGTAATAACTCATCACGAGTTAAGGAAAGCCTTCGGCATGCGGATGCCCAAAAGTGGGCGGAGGCCCAACAGTGGGCGGCCACTAGTGCGCAGAGCGCGGGGTCAACCACGGTGGCACGTGGGCAGGCAACCACGTGGTAACCACCCTACAGACAGAACCTCACTAAGTCACACGGTAGTGGATTTAATTCCCACAGTGAAAAATAAACGAGTTAAATGCATACCTTATTAGGGAGGAGTGGGCAAGATCGCCCAACAGCCCACAGAACGCCATGACGCCAGACAGGTGCCGATCACACACGGGACCCTGTGTAGAACGTTCGAATTAACATCACGAGAATTCACGAAAAACACTGTTTCAACCTAACTATGGATTGAATAAACTCACCGAAGCAGAAACAGACAGCGCATTCCACACGCAACCGCGTGGACAGACAATCTCCAGAACACATCCTGAAAAGATTCGCCGAATTAGCTACGATTTACGCACATAACCGGAATTTAATCAGGAACCCACTATTTATCCACACTACTCACCGAAGCAGTAACTTTTGGGCCACTCGGATATGGCTCCAACAGCAGACAGACAGAACAGAACTCCAGACGGACAGACAGACAGACGGGCCGCGGCGTGCGCGGGCGCGCACGGCCGCTCCCAAAATGGCCTCTTCACCACCTTTGGCAAAAATTCACTTCTCCTTCTCCACAGACCGGATCGGGGTTCACATCAATCAATCGACAGATTCCGGGCTGCGTCCGAAAACACACATACAGACTCGTACATGAATATAGGCAAACATTCCTGACGACCGAAGAATTAACACAACAGACACTAAACAGCTCAAAAGATTCCAAATTACCTAATTTCAATAAATTAATACAACAATGAATTAGCGTTTTACTAAATAAAGTATTATTTAAACGAAATAACTCAGAGTGACAACAACAGACAAAAACTACTGCTTTCCGAACGAACCTTAAAACCGTTCCGTCGCGCACTCACAGCTTGGTAGTATTTATGGTCACTAACATCAAAGGAAAAAGAATTAAATATTTTAGATATCAAGCCTAAAGATTATTATTATGAGTTTAAATAAGCTAAATACACTACTCCAGACACCTAAAAGACAAAATACAATATTCTTTAGCCACTCCCAAACCTGAAACTTTAAAGAACCATAAACAACACGACCCACTAGTGTGAAACGGAACACCCTCCAGCCGATATTTTCGTAGATCTGTCGATACTACGGAAACGTCAGCGTCAAACGCCCTTGACATTGAATCATTTGTTTATTTGTTTTGATTTCATAAATTTATTGTAATTAATTAAGTGTATTTACGATGAATAACAGCTAAGTTTATTTAAATGGAAGCAAAACGGGATGAAATACGTTTCTGGAACCTCACTACCCGGCATCGAGGTCCTTTTGTATGAAACGAAAGTTTATAATTTAGTTGAAAAGTAAGTTTTAATTTAAGTGGAAAAAAAAAGGTGTTACAGTACCCCGTCGCCCACCAGAATTTCACGAGGGAGAAACGAGTGAAATTCACGCTGGCCCTCCAGCGCTTACACTAACACAGACGCCCAGAACAGAACGACACAAAATCTCCATAACAGAACATCTTCGACATGACTTACTAACAGAACTCCAAACACCACTTGAAGAACCCAGTGAACCCCGGAGACAGGATCCTCCAAGCGTTGAGCCACCTCCTTAACAGAACAACCCTAAACATAACCTAATAACACAACAGGCACTACGACCAACTCGAGAAGAGTTAATCCAGCCTCATAATGTCCTTCACCACCTGAAGAACCCGGTGAACCACGGAGACATGATCCTCTAAGCGATGAGCCACCACCTAGCCAGTAGCACGCCTCAGAGGAAATATTAAAATTATATTATAAACTATGAACTATAAATTAAAATAGAATATTAAAACTAAAAGAAACACAACAACGGGAAGATACACCTACTGCTGTCGAGACCCGGCAGTGGACCAACCAAAGCGACGCTGATACACTGGAAAAGTCTCCGACAAACCTAGGAGCTACCGCATAACCCCGGAGAAGTATACATAGCGGGCCAGATGTAACACCTGGGCACGCAAACGTTCCCCTGTGGTACAGATAGTCATAGATACTTCATAGAGTAACTCATACTTGTTTAGCAAGTATACCTAATGAGCCACCCATCAGCCATTATGAAGTTCTAAGTTACTATAATAAATCTTAAATATAGAAGTTATCTTATCTTATCTATCAATCTTATAAATTATACCGCAAACTTAAACTTAAGTTTTAACTAAAGCTGTATTAAAAACCTAGCAGACTAGTTGCTAATACATTACAGAACACCAGCAGGCCCCACTAAAATAGAACACTACAGGCAAAGAAAATATTATTAATATCCTACCTAAATTTACCTAAAGCAGTACTAATAACCGAGTAGAATGGTCGTTAATACAGTACAGGTACACCAGCATACATCAGTTCAATAGAATATTTAATACAGTACAGTACAGCAGCTACTTCAGTACACTAGAACATTACAGGTAAAGTAAAAAAACTCCTAGTAGTAGTACCTCCTACTAGTAAGAACCTCCACAGACCAACAAATGCTACAGTTATTATCACAGTATCAGAACACAAGCAGAACATCAGTACAGTCTATCATTACAGGCAAAGAAAAATTTTTTATAAGTTATGAGCAGCCAATCCGTCACTGAGCGAGAGACCAGTGCCGGGGAGAGCCTCCACACACCAACAAATGCTACAGTTATAATCACAGTATCAGAACACAATCAAAACATCAGTACAGTATCATTACAGTCAAAGAAAAAAATTTTATAAGTTTATGAGCAGCCAATCCGTCACTGAGCGAGAGACCAGTGCCGGGGAGAGCCTCCACACACCAACAAATGCTACAGTAATAATCACAGTATCAGAACACAAGCAAAACATCAGTACAGTATCATTACAGTCAAAGGAAAATTTTTATAAGTTATGAGCAGCCAATCCGTCACTGAGCGAGAGACCAGTGCCGGGGAGAGCCTCCACACACCAACAAAAGCCCCACGTTGGGCGCCATTGTAACAGGAAAAGTGGGGGGTAAATAGAAACACAGTTGAGTTCTATCCACTTAACCTCATTTATTTAAATTTGTTTTTAAGTTAAACATAAAGAAAAGAAAAACAGGGCCTGTCGGTGTGCTTGGCTGCTCACTTGCCTAGGTATTTGTCAGAGGGGTCCGTTCGGACCGGGCCCCACCGATATCCCTACGGTAAAGAGGTTACAAAGTAATATATTAAGTTAAATTACCAAGTAATATTAAGTTAAGTTTTTAAGCAACACATAAAGTTAAATTACAAAGTAATATTAAGTAAAGTTTCTAAGTACTATATATATTAGTTTAAGTAAAGTTCAAAGAAAGGCGCGTAGAGCCCGGAGCCTCCGGAACAGCAGCCGTCGAATTAGATCCCACCCGGCTCACCACTCCACCCTCAGCGCCACACGCACTCCTCTCCCCCAGAAACTCCTATCCCGCCACAAACTCCTCTCCAGAAACTCTTCCCTCCACAAAACTCCTCCTACGATTACAGAAACAGGTCTTACACAACAGTAAACACAGTCCTCCGGCAGAGGCTATTCTACAAATAAAGTTAAAACTAAAGTAACAGCCTAGAGACTAACCAGAGTTAAGTAATTAAAAGTAACCGGAATACCCGTTCGATATACAGGGCTCGGTAGGAAAAGATCAAATTAACTACAGCCTACAGAACCACAGCCTTACAGAATCACACTATATCACTACCCTATAAGGCTTACAGGGCTTTCCTACTTTAGAAACAATAGATACTAGGTATATATACTACTACTACATACTGGGTATAGACACTAGGTAAATACAGAGCACATCCTATACTAAACACTAACTAGGTACACTAGGCAGGCTACTATTTAATGGCTGACAATACACACAAATAATTAGAGTAATAACTCATCACGAGTTAAGGAAAGCCTTCGGCATGCGGATGCCCAAAAGTGGGCGGAGGCCCAACAGTGGGCGGCCACTAGTGCGCAGAGCGCGGGGTCAACCACGGTGGCACGTGGGCAGGCAACCACGTGGTAACCACCCTACAGACAGAACCTCACTAAGTCACACGGTAGTGGATTTAATTCCCACAGTGAAAAATAAACGAGTTAAATGCATACCTTATTAGGGAGGAGTGGGCAAGATCGCCCAACAGCCCACAGAACGCCATGACGCCAGACAGGTGCCGATCACACACGGGACCCTGTGTAGAACGTTCGAATTAACATCACGAGAATTCACGAAAAACACTGTTTCAACCTAACTATGGATTGAATAAACTCACCGAAGCAGAAACAGACAGCGCATTCCACACGCAACCGCGTGGACAGACAATCTCCAGAACACATCCTGAAAAGATTCGCCGAATTAGCTACGATTTACGCACATAACCGGAATTTAATCAGGAACCCACTATTTATCCACACTACTCACCGAAGCAGTAACTTTTGGGCCACTCGGATATGGCTCCAACGGCAGACAGACAGAACAGAACTCCAGACGGACAGACAGACAGACGGGCCGCGGCGTGCGCGGGCGCGCACGGCCGCTCCCAAAATGGCCTCTTCACCACCTTTGGCAAAAATTCACTTCTCCTTCTCCACAGACCGGATCGGGGTTCACATCAATCAATCGACAGATTCCGGGCTGCGTCCGAAAACACACATACAGACTCGTACATGAATATAGGCAAACATTCCTGACGACCGAAGAATTAACACAACAGACACTAAACAGCTCAAAAGATTCCAAATTACCTAATTTCAATAAATTAATACAACAATGAATTAGCGTTTTACTAAATAAAGTATTATTTAAACGAAATAACTCAGAGTGACAACAACAGACAAAAACTACTGCTTTCCGAACGAACCTTAAAACCGTTCCGTCGCGCACTCACAGCTTGGTAGTATTTATGGTCACTAACATCAAAAGAAAAAGAATTAAATATTTTAGATATCAAGCCTAAAGATTATTATTATGAGTTTAAATAAGCTAAATACACTACTCCAGACACCTAAAAGACAAAATACAATATTCTTTAGCCACTCCCAAACCTGAAACTTTAAAGAACCATAAACAACACGACCCACTAGTGTGAAACGGAACACCCTCCAGCCGATATTTTCGTAGATCTGTCGATACTACGGAAACGTCAGCGTCAAACGCCCTTGACATTGAATCATTTGTTTATTTGTTTTGATTTCATAAATTTATTGTAATTAATTAAGTGTATTTACGATGAATAACAGCTAAGTTTATTTAAATGGAAGCAAAACGGGATGAAATACGTTTCTGGAACCTCACTACCCGGCATCGAGGTCCTTTTGTATGAAACGAAAGTTTATAATTTAGTTGAAAAGTAAGTTTTAATTTAAGTGGAAAAAAAAAGGTGTTACAATAGGTAATTAAAAAAGGAACAACATTTTTTTAATTTATAGACAGTCACTTGCTAGTTAGTCACTTACTTTCAAATAAAGATATTCCTATTTAGGTACCTCTACAAATGAGAACCATGCGGTTCGAGCCGGGTTGTTAGAGAGGTTAGTGGCCAACGCAACTGTGAGAAGTTTTTGGCTGTAATCCATTAGCAACCCATGTTTTTTCCGAATTTATTTTTCTTTTGGAAGGCTGTTAAGCCTGCTCTCACGGCCCTTTTGTATTTGTTCACGAATCACAGAGCTGTCGTTGTAGCTGCATGCCCCTTTTCTATCTTTTTAAAAAAGGATATCTCGAGTAGCGCAGTGGACGATTGGCCACTGAGTCGGGGAGTCGTGTCATGTGGTTTTCGACACAGATGTAGCTTCTCCTGAATAAGCCACATTTCATCCTAGCTCTAGCAAGTCCGCTCACCAGCGTAAGATAAAATTTACATAATCAACACCGCACATATTTGAGCACAAACACGCCGCGGCGCCGGAGATTTTGCCAACACACGAGAACGAGGTCTTTTTGTAGCGCCAAGCGAGCAGGAGTAGGTACTCCCACGTGGGAGGCTTTCATGGCCATCAGCCGGTGGATTCACTAGAGAAACAAAGAAAATTAATATTGAATAAATAAAATAAAAAGCTTATGTTAAGCCGATCTCGTCACAATCGCACGTTATGAATGGTTAAGCTGTTGATTTGTTTTAATTTGTACGTATGTGGTTTGTTATTATTTTCGTTTTTAATATTCATCTCCAGGCCAACTCTTACGCTAACTTTGTTAAGCTTTACAATCATACAATGCTATTCGTGCAAGAAAAGAAATATGTACCTATAATGCATTTTCGTGTAACACACCCACTGTAAATGAGATTTATCTCGAAATGAAATATTTTAGACCAAAACTATCAATGAAGTTGTCCACCAGTTGGTGGAACGAAGTAAGGTAAGTAAGTTTTGTAGTAGTTGTGTCAGTCGGGTCGTTGAGCTGGTATAATGGCATAAAGTGTAAATACCGATTTAGACAACGAATTGCCTTTTACAGAAACGCTATCAGTGAGTGCTGATCTCCCGATAATCTGGCGGAATTCGGTTAAGCACGAAGACGTTCAAAGTTCTCCCGAGATGCTATCAGGAGCATTCCCTTACGTGCTCGTCTCGTGTCCCACCTTGGAACGACGCAGATAGTGTGACATTGGGCGGGTCCACACCAGCCGAGGAGCACCGAGGCCGGCAGCTTTGTAATATTTTATGCGTGTATTATTGTATACTGGAAGCCTGCGGCACATATTAAGGCAATATCGTATATACTTGCTATTTTTCTCAAAGAACATGGACATGGACAATACCTGACTAACTCTACTTAACACTTCTTATTTCTAACTGTTATCCTGATTAACACTACCATTATACTTCTTACTTCTAACTGATGCCTGCCTGCTACTTTGTAGATTGAAAACACTACAACGTTGGTAACCACTATTTCATATTAAAATAAAACCTACCTTCGCTATGTCTGAGGGATGTGGGTTAGATACTCGTATTACTGCTTTGACAAATATAAGCATACTAGCTGACCCCGTTGTTCTACCATATGAAATGTCAGTGACGCGACGCTTCACGTCAATGGACGACGGGTAATAATAAAAATACTAAAATCGTGTTTAAAAAACATTTTCCAGTGGACTAAATTGTGAATCTAAACCATTCTCGAATCCCCTTGAACACACAAAAAATTTCATCAACATCCATCCAGCTGTTTAGGAGGAGTTAACTGTCATACACACGTACCTACACAAGAAATATATATACAGGGTGTGGCGTAATGAATGGATAATACGGTACCTGGGTGTAGAGGACGTAGGGGCGGTTCAGAAAAATATGTTTTATGTTTAGTAGAAGTCCCTCGGTTCCTGTCATTCAAGTCTTGCCACAAAAAAGGGTGTAACTTTTTTGAATTTTCGAAAATGTTGAAAATCTCGAAAACCGAGGGACTTTCACTAAACATAAAACATATTTTTCTGAACCGCCCCTACGTCCTCTACACCCAGGTACCATATTATCCATTCATTACGCCACACCCTGTATGTATCAATACAATGGTCGACAAAGCTAAGCAAGTTTTGTTCATACCGAGGGGATTTTTCATTTCTCCACAACACGGGTTGAGCAAATGTGTAGAATGAGTTCCTTCTGAGTTTTGCTCGGTTGACTTTGACATGGGGTTCCAAAAAATCAGGCGCAAAAAGAGCTCTCTTTCAGTGTAATTGATGTATTGTTGATTACTCTGGCGTTGCCCGTATTCATAAGGGACGGAACCATTTACCATCTAGTTCGTGTTCTTGTTCGTTAATCGTTATGCATAATGAGCGACGACAACCAGGTAAATTCGCGATGCTATAGTGGTGCTGCTCGGCCGGTCTGTACCCGGCTATCACGCTGGTGGGCGAGAGATTAGTCGGGATGAGGCCAACGACATATTCCTGGATGAAGCTGATGAGATTTTTCGATGTGAATTTATCAGGGAGCTCGTTAACAGGATATCGTTAGGTTATTTGATTCGATGAATCAGTCATGCGAATATTTAGCAGTATCCGTAATTGTACAGATTGAACGTAGATTTGGTAATGAATTTAAAAGCATATATTTTCAAACAATCTCAACTCTGTCAGATCCGTATCGTGAAATGGGGCGCTAATTGTTTACTTTGGGTATTATAATCAATTATTAACTGAGACAATTAATAGTGGTGACAGCCCAGTGGCTATCGAACTCGCCTCTCACTCGAGCGGTCCGGGTTCAAACCCAAGCGGCACAATTGTGTGTGGCAATTACCTAAGACCCTTTGTCTAAAGTTCAACTAGATGGCGCTGTTCCGTTTTGTAGATCACGCTATTGAGTTTTCTTTGTGAATACGTAAGTATAAGCCTTACTTGAAATAAAAGAGAGAGAGAGAAAGAGAAAGGATTTTGAAGAACACAGTGGTGGGTCAAACCACTGAACCCGTACTCGCAGTGGATCGCTGCAACAAACCGAGTACGTGGTTGGAAGAAGGCGCCGTGGACTGGTTGGACTTGGACTGGAAGTCAGCGGCTTCAGAAGAGGACTGGACTGGAACTCATTAGCTGCAGAAGAAGACAGTACTGAGCGAGGCTCGTACGTCACACACTCGGTGGAATCTGGTACAAGTGAGTGAGTGAAGGTGCAGTGATGTGAGTACTTTTGAACTTGTATAATTATCGAAGATTACAATTGGGACTTAGAAAATTTTCATCTTTACTGTTAGCATTAGGACTTTGCAAGAAATTGAAACTTAACTTAATATCGACTTAGAAAATTTTCATTATGAAATTTAAAACTTAAGTTTTGTTACATGTAATTTTGACTTAGAAAATTTACGTCAAGAATTTGGACTTTAACTTTTAGATTTGTGATTTTTAACTTGTGTGTTTAGTTTTATTTTAACGTTTGTTAGTAAATATGGTTAAGATGGAGTCTTTACTATGTCTACAAGAGGATATATCAAGGCGAATATTTAAGGCTAAAATTAACTTTAAGAAATCTCCTAAAGAACGCCTTACATCTAAAGATTATATCGAGCACAGGTTAGAGACTTTAGAACAATTGTGGTCGGAATTTAGGAAGGGACATAGGGATTTGTTGCAACAAAGTGACCCTCAGTTGTTGAAAAAAGAGTCATACTTTATATCTGATGTTTATGAAAAAACTGAGGATGAGTACGGGGAGTACAAGTGCGAGTTGAAAAAACATTTATCCGATGTAAAGCCAGATATTGATTTACAAGAGAAAAATAGCTCAAAGCCAATGCAAGTTAAATTACCTAAACTTAATATTCCTATTTTTTCTGGCAAATACTCCGAGTGGATCACTTTTAGGGATTTATTTGTGTCAATGATCCACAAAAATCCCCAGTTAGACGATGTGCAGAGGTTACAATACCTTAAGGGGTTTGTCACAGGAGAAGCAGAACAGTTAATTAGGTACATACCTGTATCAGACACAAACTATGACCAATGCTGGTCACTGTTAGAAAAAAGGTATAGCAATAAAAAGTATCTCGCACATTGTATTCTCAAAAGGTTTTTAAGTCAAAAGAATGCGACTTTCGAGTCGGCGGGTTTTTTGAGGGAGCTCATGGATACTTCATGCGATTGTTTAAATGCGCTTAGCAATCTGGGTATTGATGTATCGAAGTGGGATATCATCGTAATTCATCTGCTTTCCATTAAGTTGGATCCCGAAACGCGAAAGCAGTGGGAGTTGAACGTGTCAATGAATGTCCCTCCAGAATCCTTGCCGACTTATAGTCAATTCAAGGATTTTCTCACAAGCAGGTACCGTGCCCTAGAATTCATAGAACCCAAGCATAGTAGATCGGGTAATAATCCTAAGGTTATGCATGTGACCGGTACGTCACAAGTCACATGTGAATTCTGTGGCGCGGACCATAAATTAAGTTTTTGCAAAAAGTTTGGAAGCATCGATTGTGACGCAAGGAGGGATTTTGTAGCAAAAAACAAAATATGTTTTAACTGTCTTGGTCAGTGGTGGGCAAACTTTTTTAATGGCGGGCCACAAAGGCTTAGAAATTCTAGAGGAGGGCCAGAATTATAGAAAAAATGCATTTTGTGTTAAATCTTTTAATATAATTTTATAAAAAGCATTAAGCTGTAAGCATTAAACACAAATATTACAAAATACCTTTTACCCTAAAAAATAATAATCAATTTAACTTTTATTCGAAGGCTCTGCCTTGTTCGGCGTGTGAGACATATGGAATTGTTTTTGTTTTTCCATAATATTTTCGAAAGCTGTTTCGCTTTTTTTGTTTAGCTGCCTATAGGTTATGCATCTATTATTCTACTAAGTAGAATCTACTTTTTCTTCTCGACCGTCAAAACGTAATTATAACGGGCCATATATTATCCATGTCGACGGACCCTCGGCGGGCCGGATTAAATACTTTCGCGGGCCGGAGTTGGCCCGCGGGCCGTAGTTTGCCCATCACTGGTCTTGGTAGTAATCACGGTGTAAGATTTTGCCAAACGCCCATCAATTGTAGGATTTGTAAAAAACGGCATCACTCCTTGCTGCATCCAAGGGGTGTCCCCACTTCGACCATTACTTCGGGTGATTCAGTGCAATTGGTTGAAGAGGGGAAGGGTAGCGGTCCGAATGGGCCTTCGGGTAGTGCACAAGCTGATTTTATACCAGTTGCTGCAAGTCACTTGGCATGCGCTTTCAAGACAAGTCAGATATTGTTGGCCACAGCGTTGGTAGAAGCTGAGGCCAGAACAGGCCAACATCATATTTTAAGATGCTTAGTGGATCAGGGTTCACAAGCATCATTTGTAACTGAAACCACAGTCCAAGGTTTGGGACTTAAGCGAATGCCTGTAAATAGTATTGTATCAGGTTTAGGTGGTAATAAAAATTCAATGAATCCAAAATATATGGTCTCTTTAAAAGTAAGATCACGGGTGGACCCAAGTTTTCAGATGAAATTAAAGGCGTTTGTACTTAATAACATCACAACATATCTTCCAGGAAAAAAGGTAGAACTGAAAGGTTGGGTAGAACTTCAACAGTTATGTTTGGCAGACCCCACATATGATGTACCAAATAGAATAGACATCCTTTTGGGGGCGGAAGTTTATTGCCAGATATTGAAAGAAGGTGTAATTCATGGACCGATGGGGTGTCCAGTTGCACAATGCACCACACTAGGTTGGATATTATGTGGTGCTATTGAATCTGATACGGTAGAAAATAAAGTCACCGTGCTACATACTACACAGGTGGAAGAGTTTGAAATTAAACGATTTTGGGAATTAGAATCAGAATCTTTATTAAGTAGAAAGATATTAACAACTGAAGAACAAAGGTGTGAGGACTTTTTTGCAGCCACGACGCGTCGAAATGAAGATGGCAGATACGTGGTGAATTTGCCGTTTCGCGATGAGGATCCAGCCTGTAAAAATGGAGATTCAAGAGAAATAGCTGTTAAGAGACTAAAAAATTTAGAAAGAAAATTTAATAACGATTCTCATTTGAAGGAAAGATATACAGATGTTATAAAGGAATACCTTTTATTAGATCACATGGAATTAGTGCAGGAGCCTGACATAAATAATGATCAAGCTGTATATTTACCTCACCACGCGGTTGTAAGAGAGGATAAATCGACGTCCAAGGTGAGAGTGGTTTTTGATGCGTCCTGTAAGAATAAAAATGGCGTATCACTCAACGATACATTAATGATTGGACCTACGTTACAACAAGAATTACGCCACTTGATTCTGAATTGGAGAATGTATCCTGTGTGTTTAATAGCGGACATTGTGAAGATGTATCGAATGGTGAGAGTAGCAGAAGAAGATTGTGATTTTCAACGAATAGTGTGGAGAGATAGACCTGAAGATAAAATACAGGATTACAAATTGCTCACTGTCACGTTCGGCACAGCTTCAGCTCCGTATTTGGCTGTAAAAACACTCAATCAAGTTGCTAAAGACTACAAGGACAAATATCCTATAGCCGCAGAGAAGGTGGAAAAGGAATTCTACATGGATGATCTATTGACAGGTTGCCAAAATGTGGAAGAAGGAATAGAATTAGTAAGGGAAATGGATGCACTACTAAAGGAAGGGGGATTTACTCTACATAAGTGGTCTACTAATAGGGAAGAACTTTTACAGGTATTGGATCAAAATGTTAAACGGGAAACTAATAGGATAGAGGAGAAGGAAACTAAACAATTAGATGTAAAGTTAGATAATACAATTAAAATTTTAGGGCTTACCTGGAACAGAATTCACGATGAATTCCAGTACTCGGTGAAGCTGCCGCCGTTGTCTGCACCTGTAACAAAAAGAAAAATTATTTCGGATGTGGCACGTCTGTATGACCCTATGGGTTGGGTAGCGCCATGCGTTATAAAAGCAAAGATTTTCATACAGCGATTGTGGATAGCAGGAACAGGATGGGATGAAGAACCAACAGAGGAAATATTAAAAGATTGGTATACTTACCGCAGTGAGTTGGCTCACCTTACTGAGTTTCGTTTGGAACGTTGGCTGAACACGAATTCTAACGATGTCGTTGAATTGCACGGATTTTCGGATGCATCTAATAGAGCTTACGCTGCCGTTGTGTATGCACGCGTGATAACTTCTTCAGGAGCTATTCATGTAGGGTTAATAGCTGCAAAAACACGAGTCGCGCCTGTGAAGCAAGTGAGCATACCGCGTTTAGAACTGTGCGGCGCAGTTTTACTAGCAAAACTGTTGTTGCAAATTTCTGAGGTAATGAAGGTACCGAAAAACCATGTAAGGGCTTGGACGGATTCAACCGTAGTACTTGCCTGGCTAATAAACATGCCAGCAACTGGAAGACTTTCGTGGCCAACCGAGTTGCAGAGATTCACACAACTCTAGAACCTTCACAATGGGCACATGTCTCTACAAAGGACAATCCGGCTGATTGTGCTTCGCGTGGTGTTCAACCGGTAGATTTTGCTCAACACCATTTGTGGAAATATGGTGCAAGGTTTTTGTTGGAAACAACGATTAATTACACTAGCTGGAGGGACAACGAGACACACGAAGAAGAGTCGCTTAGGGTTTATTTTAGCACTGTGGATGAATCCATTCTTGAAAAATAATCTTCACTCAAGAAGTTGGTTTGAGTTGCAGCTTATTGTAAAAGATTTGGTCAAGCAGCATGTTCGTAGGTGTGTTATTTGTGTTCGGTATAAGGCAAAGCTACAAACCCGGCTTAAGGGATCTTTGCCTTCATTAGAGTCACATTCTGAACAATGTAACATGGGTTCCTTAAAACGTTGGCAGTAAACGCAGGCTATGCTTCAAAATTTTTGGAAGAGGTGGTCAAATGAGCATTTGCCCACTCTTGTACATTGGTACAAATGGGCGCACAAGGTTCCTGAACCGAAGATCGGGGACATTATCTTGGTAAAGGAAGATGATTTGCCTCCAACCAAATGGCTCTTTGGCAGAATTTTGGAAAAACATTTGGGGTCTGATGGTTTAACTAGAGTCGTTTCAATTAAATGTAAAAATTCTGTCATCAAGCGTCCAACTTCCAAACTTATTGTATTGCCTGTGTGTGATTAGATAGGTTGTTATTTTTTTGTTTGGATGTATTAGCCATTGTTATTTTATATTTTGTTTGTTATTATAGTTTTGGTTGTTATGGTGTTACTATGATAAGTAATTTGGTTTTTGTTTTGAGGGTTATATTTACCATGTCACGGTGGGCTGTAGTTAAGGACATTCTGTCCATGGTGGGCGGTATGTCTAAAGTTCAACTAGATGGCGCTGTTCCGTTTTGTAGATCACGCTATTGAGTTTTCTTTGTGAATACGTAAGTATAAGCCTTACTTGAAATAAAAGAGAGAGAGAGAAAGAGAAAGCAAGCAATCTTGGACGGTTAATATTTGGTTTTATTTGCAAGCCTCCAGGGTATCTGTCTCCCCCCGTGTGTGACCCGCGGGGTACAATAAATAAATCCGAAGAAATCGTACACCCTTATGAGCTAAGACCAATAGCAAGATTACAGATTTTGGCGATTATCTAATTCAAATTGTGGATTTTGGTTACACTTTTGTTGAGGCAACCATATTAGCAACGCTTTGAGACGAATTGCCTGTTCTGTCACGGTTGTCATGGGTGGATTGTGGTGTACGGGTGGTGCAGCGTGTTTTACAATAATTTATTCATAAATCCACGTCATACCTAAACATCATACAGAAGGACACAGTCATATATATTTATAGAAGGATTAATTTGGCGACGAAATATCTCCAGTAGGAACTGGGAAGAATTCTCTTTGGTCAACGCGAACATGAATTATGCAAGGCCTCGCCGTCTGTAACTTTAAGTATACGAAATACAGTTAGAGACACCTCTCTTGAAGATATTTCTGTATCGTCTGACTTAAATTAGAAAATTATACTTACTTCTAGAGAGTTTTAGCCATAAAGTGTATGACTAACAAAAATGTCTAAATTGAATGTTAAGTAGCGTAGCGTCCGTAGCCCCATGGCTCGCGTCGATTCAATGTGATCGAAAGAGTTAAGCAACGACGGGCGCGGTCGGTTTGCGGATGGGTGACCGCTGGTGGCAAAATTTCAGGGACGCTACTGTGCTTCGGAGAGCACGTAAAGCCATTGGACATAAAGACATTGGGTTGGCCACTAACCCCTCCACCAATCCGCATTGGAGCAGCGTGGTGGCGTAAGCTCTAGACCTTCCGCAGCTGTGTGCCCATCAGTGGGACGTCTATGAGTTGCAGCGAATGTTAAGTTCTTCCCAAATAACTAAATGTGAGTGGGAACGACAGAACATACCAGAAAACTGGTGTTGCATACAAGTTTCACGCAATTAAACTGAAAGGCAATCGTGGTTTGACAGCGGTCGTTAGTCATGCTGGGGATTAAAACTGCGGCGGTGGGTTATAAACCCTTACGCTTCTTCTATTGTTTAAAATGAAAAATCCCACAGAATACAAACCTTGCATAACAATACAAATAGAGCTTGTATGGCTGTATTGTCTACCGTCAGACTCAGATATGAAAACTATATTCAGATTTAGCTACAAATTGCTGTTAATGTGACTCCGATAAACATTGCATGGTGGTTTTGTCGCGCCAGAATTATCCAAAATCCATCGTTACATACTTTAACAAATAAATGCATTTCATTTCATTTCATTTCATTACAAGCACAGAACAGATAAAGGAGGTGTTACAAGTATACACGTTATGTCCAGTTGTAAATCGTATCCCTAAATGTGGATATCGCACCTTTCAATACCTCTGTCGGTTTTACAAGCGTTGCCGAAGAATACTTCTTGTCTATCTGTATTTAAAGAAGTCGGTTATAAAGCTACACATTCGTGTTGCAGGGTGTGTAGGTAATGTCGCTTAAAAAATTGCTCAAATTTTCTCGTCCGTTCTCCCAGCATCCACGCTACACGACCAGAAACTGGTAACTGCAGAACACCAAACGATCTAATTCCATATTTTAAGACTAAAGCGGCTAGAGGTCACGTAGGATGGATCGGGGCTGTTTTAAAGTCGGGGGAAAAAGTTTGATTAGCCAGTTTTATCGGGAGGTCAGCCCGGCCCGCCGCGCGCCATTTAGCAGCCCAGCATTAGCCGGCGCCTCACGTCCCGCCGCGGCCCACGCCATCGCCTTCCACGGTTTTTAGCGCAAGAAGTAGTTGCTCAATTGATTTCACAAACGATTGCCGAACCACACCAGAAGTAGTACGGTAGTGAGTAAGCAAAATCAGTGAACATGCTATGATTGTGTCCGGTGTATGGCAATAGACCTTAGACTATATTGCACCTAAACATAACTGGTGAAAGCTGGGTGTATCTACGCCTTCGCCTACCCCTTCGTGAAAATATAGGCGTGTTGCTGTATTACGTTATTTGTGTACATTGTAGAAGACCGCTACATTCAATGGCTTGGCCCGTGAGCCCGCGCGCCGCCGCGAGGCCGCCAATGGCATACAAATTCATCTGAAGATACTTGTAGGAACTGTGTTTTGTCTGCACAGGCCACCGTAGGCCACCGTAGGCCGCCGGCGCTCGTCCGTAATTCAGGCCGGCCGGCGCGCCCGACAAGTGATGGACTATGATGAAGGTGAGCTTCTGTCCGCAGTGAATCAGCGATCTTTGGATCTGATGCCGATTTCCTTGGAGGAATTCGAGTAGCTACGCGTGTTTGCGCTGTCCGGGGGCCGTTTCCTAACCTCCTTGTTTAACTGTCTGTATGTATGTAGAATTATGGGTTCGGGACTGTTTTGTGCAGAAATATACGACTTGATATTATAAACGCCTTTATTTTATTTTAACACCTTTAAACACCTTTACACCGTTTCTATATCTCTCGCCATCTTCCTTCCCCTCTTACCTCACCCCTCTCACCATAGATAATATACTTAAATTACTCTTACACAGATAATAAATCCTACAGCTCGGTCATCCTGGGCAGTCTGGCCACAGACTTAGCTACTTTTAAATTAAACAGTTAAATACTATCAAACAACAAATCCAAACTAAATTACATTTTATATGAGAACTTTTACTTTATAACATTTACTACTTATATAGAACACTTTGATATAAGATATGAAATCTTAGATATTACCTTAACACATTACATTATATGACTAACTAAAATTCTACACACATATCTCTTGGAAAACTGACTTTTAAGAATTACCAATTACATAAGCAATTTTATTATGGTTATAGCTAAAACACATAAGATTCAATGCCTTATTTCATATACTGTAAGTTACAAAAAAAACAAAAACAAAACAATGTAAATTGAGTACTGGGTACATGAGTAATAATGAAATTTTTCAAAAGCTTACCAGGGGCCAGCTTTTCATATAGTCTGCTGCTGTGCTAGTCTTCCCTGGACCCTCTGACCCACTATCTGCCTTTTCCACTTCATAGCGGTCTTTCCCCAGAATCCTAACCACTTTGTATGGTCCCAAATACTTTGCTTTTATTTTAAGGCTTTTCCCAAACTGAGTTCTTCTGATAGCCACATAATCTCCAATTTTGTATTTCTTACTCTCCTTTCTCCTTTTGTTATATGTTTTCCTGTTCTCTTCTTGCACCTTTAAAATCTGAATTTTAGCCTTCTGTCTTAGTAATTCACGTTCTTGTAGAAATCCTTCTTTTGCTTCATCCTGTAACATGTTCAACAAATCAACATTTTCTTTTAATTTCATTTTAACCCCAGTTAGTAATTCAAAAGGAGTTGTACCAATGCTACGCTGAAATGTACTATTAATTGACCTCTGAACCTGGCTCACATGCCGATACCATTGTTTCTCATCTTCCAGGCACAACTTAGTTAAAACTGAAATTAAAATACGATGAATCCTTTCAACCTGTCCGTTGCCTCTGGGCACACCAGTAGCTATAGTAATATGTTGTATATTTTCTGCCTGACAATAATCTGAAAAATCTTTACTCATGAATGCAGCTCCTTTATCTGTGATTATTCGACTTGGGTTTCCAAAAGCTTGTTGGTGAATACGTAGCTTGTTCAAAGTCTCTACCGAATTTGTACTCTTCGTGGGAAAGAGCCACACAAACTTGGTGAAACTGTCGACAAGAGTCAAAATGTAGTTGTACTGTTTCTTTGTCTCTGACAAAGGGCCAATATGATCACAGTGTAAAGTACTCAGGGGAATACTGTCCTTCTCAATACTATACAAAAATCCTTCCTGTTTCCCTTCTTTTCTCAGAGACAATAAACATGGTATACAGCTGACAATCACCTCTTCTACTTTATTTGACATGTCTTTTATATAGTAGTCTTTAGAAACCAATTCCATCATTTTCCTTTTTCCAAAATGTCCATTATTATGTATGTACGCGCCAACACCACGATCGCAGCGAGTGATAGCGGAGAGGAGCGGGGTGCGGGGCGGGATGCGCCTGCGCCGGACGGCGGAGCGGCTCGCCAGAGCGATCCGAGACGACATCAATAGTGACACATATACGTCATACTTGCATCTATTTAATTTGCACTGTAATTAGTAAAATTGTTTTCAATAAATACTGTTCTGAAACTATCCGGAGTTTTAAAATACAAACATACGACATTAATGAAGAGAAACTAACAAGTTTTTTGGTGACCCAACGACGTGATGTGAGGTGTTGTGATTTCAAGAGTTGAAGAACCGAGGGAAGTACAGCCCATTTCTATCCAAATACATCATATCAATCATCCATTTTATCAATCCATCATACATCCTCACACCTTTATTAACCATCAAATTGCTTCGATCCGATCGTATTTGCGTAAATAACATATGTACCCACTCAGTTTCATTTTATTTTCGTAATCGATTCACGTCATTATTATTTGCCCATTTGCAATAAGATTTAGTTAAATTTCAATTAAATTCAACTTGCCGACAGTAACTATCGGTTATTTTAGCAAATTGGCCGACTAGTTTCAGGAGCTGAGTAAGGCGGTGAGAATAATATCTGCGTCGGGACGCCCCGCGTCGGTGCGCCCCGTGTCGGTGCGCCGCGGCTCCGCGTGGCTGTGCTGTGCTGCGATTGCGAATACGCTCGGTTTGTACCGGGTTCGAGGTTGGTTGAATCATTGTATTAATTTTTTTTGTACCATTTTTTTTTTTGATTTTATCTTTTATTCTTGTATGCGCTCACATAATGACAGACCTAAAGGAACTAGTCGCTCAAAGGGGACGTGTAAAGACACGAATAACTTTGTTTGAAAAATATTTATTACCTCTTTTTGACAAAAAATTAAATAAAAGCCAGTGCAACGAATTGAGTTTAAGATTAAATAAATTTCAAGATTTGTCGGATAGCTTTGAGATTATACAATCAAAAATAGAATCGTTAGATATAGATGAAGATTCTCAAATTAAAGAGAGAGAGGAGATCGAAAATAGGTTTTACGGTTTAATAGCTCGGGCGCAAGAGCTTTTACAATTATTTGAAAACAATTTAAAGCCAGAATCTTGTGCTTCTGTTAGTGGCTCCGAACCTGCAAAAAATAGCAACTTAAAGCTACCGCCTTTAAAAATTCCCCCCTTTAACGGGGATCCTAGCAGATGGTTGGAATTTAGGGACATGTATTTGTCATTAATCCATAACAACGATGATATTGACGAAATTAGTAAATTTCATTACTTAAGATCTTATTTAGAAGATTCTGCAAGTGCAGTGATTAAGTCTGTCACAGTTTCATCCACAAACTATGAAATTGCTTGGTCCATCCTCTGCGACAGATTTAATAATAAGAGGCTTTTAGTTAATGAACACATCAAAGGGTTATTCTCAATTGAGCCAATAGCTAAGGAATCCGTACAATGCTTACGTAACTTAATAGATACAATAAATAAAAATTTAAGTGCGTTAAATTCATTAGGTGAACCCACGGATCATTGGGATTCGCTTATAATCTATATGGCCACTGCGAAATTGGATCCTGTTACTGCTAGAAAATGGGAGGAGCATAGGAGCACCCAAGACACTATAAAATTAACCGACTTCTTTAAATTTCTTCGTCATCGGGCCACTGTTTTAGAAACAATCAATGTTAATACAACTTCTAAACCAGATAAACGTCACAGTTTCATTAAATCAAAATCTTTCATAGTTTCTTCACCGTCTTCTTCACCTTCATTCAACAACAATGAGAAATGTTTGAATTGTAAACAAAACCACAAGTTATATGATTGCCCGACGTTCAAATTGCTACCCGTTGACGAAAGAATAACTAAAGTGTTTGAATGGCAACTATGTAATAATTGTCTTCGCAAAGGACATCGATCTTCTCAATGTCGTCTCGGTGGATGCCGCGTCTGTAGGCGTAAGCATAATTCGATCTTACATAAGCAGTCTTCTCTTCATTATATGCAGCCACAGACACCAGTCCAACAACCTTCTACATCAGTTGTATCTTCTACGTCATTACAAAGCCAAGGAACTAAGTCATCATTTCCCACATCTAATAATATTAGTGTTCCACGGCATAATAGTTTACCTAATACTTCTGAACCCACACTTGTTAGGGATCCGTCTTGCGTCGTTAGTATGTCTTCTGTGTCCTCAAACCAAGCTCTTCTGTCTACGGCTATGGTAGAGGTCAAAAATAATGGCACAACATACAAATTAAAAACTTTATTGGATAGTGGTAGCCAATCATCATTTTTAACTCAAGCTGCTTGTGACAAGATCGGTTTAACTAAAATAAAAAATCATCTTCAATGTGTATCTGGTTTAAACAATTCTACTATTAACATCACTGAACATTGTGATGTTGTGATTCGTTCTTCGTACAATTCATTTAGCATGCCGGTCAAGTGCTACATCATTCCAGTAATTACGGACAAGTTGCCACAAGTAAATATAAACATTGATAGTTTAGAAATACCCAGTCACATTCAATTAGCAGACCCGAACTTCTTTTACTCTTCTGATATCGATATGCTTCTAGGGGCTGACGTCTTCTGGGATTTACTAGGTTCTTCTAGAATTAAGCTGGGTTTTAATAAACCCACATTACAAGAAACCCAACTAGGTTGGATAGTGGCTGGCCCCATGGGGGGGAAATTATACAATACATCAGATAAAATTTATTGTAACTTTAGCAAAGAAATACATCAACAACTCTCAAAATTCTGGGAGCTCGAAGAAATACCTTCTGAATCGCAAACTTCTTTCAATGATATTTATTGCGAAAAACTATTTAATGATACTACTTACCGCGACATAAATGGTAGGTTTTGTGTAAAAATTCCTCTATGTGATTCTCCCAGCGTTTTAGGTGATTCTTATCAACATGCAAAAAAACGATTACTTCTATTAGAAAAAAAACTACAAAAGAACCCTTCTTTACGTGCTGATTACAACAAATTTATGCATGAATACGAACAGTTAGGGCACATGTCTGAAGTTGAAAGTAATATCTATGGATGCTTCTTACCGCACCATGCCGTCATAAAGGAGACAAGTGAAACTACTAAAACGCGAGTAGTGTTTGATGCATCCGCTAAAACTTCAAGTAACGTTTCTTTCAACGACATACAGTATGTAGGTCCAGTGGTTCAGGACGATTTATTTTCGATTTTATTAAGATTTATACAGCATAAATTTGTAGTGTCAGCTGATGTCGAAAAAATGTATAGACAAATTCTCATACAACCTGAGCAGCGTCACTTACAAATGATCCTATGGCGAAGTGATGATAGTCTTCCTATAAAACACTATTTCCTCAATACCGTAACGTATGGCACGGCATCAGCACCGTTTCTTAGTACAAGGTGTTTATTGCAACTTTCTAAAGACTGTAAAGATAAAAAATTTGCTAACTTTATTAAACACGATTTTTATGTCGATGATTTTCTATCTGGTAGTGATACTGAACAAGAACTACTATGCATCGTCAATAGTGTTACTGAAATACTCAAATCAGCTTGTTTCCCTCTACGTAAATTTCGAACGAACACTCCCAGCATCTTTCAAAATAATCCAAACACTCATACAGCTACAGACTTAGATTTGAGTTCACAATCTAGTGCATTAGGCCTAAAGTGGGATCCAGTTACTGATGTTTTAAAATTTCCAACGAAAATTGAATGTAATTCAAAAGCATCAAAGAGATCAATCTTGTCAAATTCAGCTAAATTATTTGATCCTCTAGGTTTACTTAGTGTTTGTACTATTATACCAAAAATTATATTACAGAAACTGTGGACTTTAAAACTAGACTGGGATGATCCTGTTCCATCTGATATTGCCAATTCGTGGTTTACCTTCGCTTCTAACTTGGAAAATTTATCCCTGCAAATACCTAGGTACGTTCTTAGTGATCAACCCGAAACTATTGAGCTACATGCATTTTGCGACGCTTCACTTGATGCCTATGCAGCATGTATCTATTTAAGGTCAATAGATAAGTCTCATAAAGTTACGGTCAACCTTCTTTGTGCCAAAACAAAGGTAGCTCCCATTAAGTCTCAAACAATTCCAAAATTAGAGCTTTGTGGGGCTTTGCTAGCATCTCGTTTATCTTCAGCTGTTTTAAAGGCTCTTAGACTTCCGAAATCTCCTAAAACATTTTATTGGACTGATTCATCAATCGTTATTGGCTGGTTATCGTCACAATCTCGAGACCTTAAAACCTTCGTTGCTAATCGAGTTGCATTGATACAAGAATTAACTAGTTCTGGTGTTTGGAGACACGTACCAGGTATACATAATCCGGCTGATTTAGCTTCGCGCGGATTAGACCCAAAACTCGTTCAAAATAACACTCTCTGGTGGCACGGTCCTCAATTTCTATTACAAGATGATGAGTGCTGGCCAGATGAACTAAAAATCACGATTGATCTACCTGAAAAGAAAACTTATACTAACAAATGTAAACAAATATCTACAAACATTGCTACATCTACATTTACAACTACAACTACTACACATGCAAGTTACGTTATAAATTTTGAAAGATTTTCTAAATTTACTACACTACAAAGAAGTTTAGCTTATGCATTTAGGTTCATTCATAACACTAGGCACAAGAATTTAAAATACACTAACGATTTAAATGTTGATGAACTTAAAAAATCTCTTAACTATTTAATAAAGCAACATCAATTAGAAAGCTTTGAAAATGAAATAAAATTACTTCTAAATAAAAAATGCTTACCTTCTCGATCACGCTTACTCTCGCTGCGGCCATTTGTTGACGATGACGGTATACTGCGCGTAGGAGGTCGTATTCAAAATTCATCTGAATGTTATAATAAAAAACATCCAATTATAGTAGAGTCAAATCATATATTTACAAAATTATTATTTTTCCATCAACATGAAGAGCTCATGCATGGTGGCCCACAATTATTATTAAATAATGTAAGACAAACATACTGGCCTATTGCTGGCAGGCGATTAGCCAGAAGTACAACAAATAATTGTAAAAAATGCAGAATTTTAAAGGCAAATACACTAAGTCCTATTATGGGTAACTTACCTGCGTCTAGGGTGACTCCTAACTTACCTTTCCAGATATCTGGTGTGGATTTTGCTGGACCGTTTCCTATACGGGATCGCCTCGGACGTGGTTGCAAGATAATTAAGGGTTATTTATGTCTATTTGTTTGTTTTGCAACTAAGGCAATACATATGGAACTTGCCTCCGACCTTAGCACTGATGGTTTCATTTTATGTTTGAAACGTTTTATTTCTCGCAGAGGAAAACCAAGCGAATTGCATAGTGACAATGGTAGGAATTTTGTGGGCGCACACAATGATTTACGTCAATTTCTACAGTCAAAGGACAACACTGATTCAATCTCCTCGTACGCAGCCAGCGAAGGCATAAGGTTTAAATTCTCACCGGCTTATTCTCCTCACATGAATGGGCTCATTGAAGCAGGTATCAAATCTGCTAAGCATCATATTTATCGCATGTTAACTAGCAATCATTTCACCCACGAGGAGTTGTCTACGCTATTTGTTCAGGTTGAAGCAATATTGAACTCCAGACCCCTCACTCCTCTATCTTCCGATCCCACTGACTTACTTCCTTTAACTCCTGGGCACTTCCTGATCGGCAAACCGCTCACTTCACTGCCAGGACCTGCACTACTCGACTTTAATACGAATCGCCTCAATCGATATCAACAAATTGAGCAGCTGAAACAATGTTTTTGGGAGAGATGGCGAAACGAGTACTTAAACGAACTTCAACAAAGAGGAAAATGGAAATTAAGTCAAGGAAAATTGTATGAAGGCGACATGGTGGTCATCAAGGAACCAAATTTACCTCCTCTCAAATGGCGCATGGGGCGCATATCAAAACTATACCCGGGAGCAGACAACATTGCACGTGTGGCCGATATCCTAACAACAAGGGGCACAATACGTCGAGCCCTCAGATATGTGTGTCCCCTGCCTGCTGCCGACGAGTCTCCTCAACAACCCATAGTTGTCGAGGGGGGGGAATATGTACGCGCCAACACCACGATCGCAGCGAGTGATAGCGGAGAGGAGCGGGGTGCGGGGCGGGATGCGCCTGCGCCGGACGGCGGAGCGGCTCGCCAGAGCGATCCGAGACGACATCAATAGTGACACATATACGTCATACTTGCATCTATTTAATTTGCACTGTAATTAGTAAAATTGTTTTCAATAAATACTGTTCTGAAGCTATCCGGAGTTTTAAAATACAAACATACGACATTAATGAAGAGAAACTAACAATGTATTTTCCTTAAAATTTCCTTTTCCATCTCCCTCGGTATAACTAATTTTCCTTCATCTCCTTTATAGAGTAATCCATTTTGTTCATAGTAGTCCAAATATGGTTTCTTTTTTAACACATCTAAAATAGCTTTTATCCCTTCATCAAATCCTTGAGCTCTTCTTACTTGCTCGTGGATGCCTCTGGTAACAATGCTCACAAAAGGGCCGCGACTAAGCGCATCTACATGCCTCATCCTAGTGCCACTTCTGTGCTCCCCTGTGTAATTATATTCTTGTAATAGAAGAACCCACCTAGCCACTCGTGTGGTTAAATCTTTCTTCCGCAATGTCATTTCAAAAGCTGAGCAGTCAGTCACTATTTTAAAAGGGATACCGTAAAGGTATTTTCTAAATTTCTTTACTCCTTCTATTACTGCAAGAGCCTCTAACTCGTAGCTACTGTACTTCTTCTCTGCATCGCTTGTTTTCTTACTCATATAATACACCGGGTGTAAGCATCCGTCATTGGGGTCTTGCTGCATCAGTACTGCTGCATAGGCCTGCTGCGAAGCATCAGTGTGAAGCTCAGTCTTTAAAGCTGGATTGTAAATTTTAAGCACCGGACTCCGTGTTAGTATGTCCTTTAATTCCTCATAAGCATGCCGCTGCTCCTGGCCAAAATAGAAAACACAACTCTTTTTTAGTAAATCGGTAAGTGGTCTGGCAATCCAAGAATAACCTTCAATAAATTTTCTGAAGTAAGATGTTAACCCTAAAAACCTTTGTAAATGTTTAATATTCTTTGGTTCCTGAAAATTCATCACTGCTTCAATTTTATCGTTGGTTGGTCGCACAGATCCATTTTCTATCAAATGACCAAGGTACTCTACTTTAGTTGTAAGCAATTCACTCTTGCCCCAATTTATATGCAATCCGTAATCGGCTGCCACCTTCAATACTATGGAGAGTCGTTCAAGTGCATCTTCATAATTGTTAGCTGATATCATTATGTCATCAATGAAAATTAGTAAGTAGCCAGCTGAAATCTGTTCTCTGAAAATAAATGTTATAAAACGAGTGAAATAGCTTGGACAAATACACAAACCGAATGGAGCACGGGTAAATTCAAATTGAGAATTAATAGTTACGAAAGAAGTGTACTTTATTGAGCTTTCTGCAATTTTCAAATGGAAGAAGGCATCTTTTAGATCCAATTTACTATAAATCGTTGCACCTGACAACTTGTCTATATGATCATCAATAATTGGCAAAGGAAATTCATCCTTAATCATCTTAGCATTTAACTTTCTGTAATCAACACATATACGTGTTGACCCATCTTTCTTTTTCACCAACACCAGTGGGCTTGTATACTCTGAAAAACTAGGCCTAATGATTCCATCCTGCAACCATTTATCAATCTGCTGGTCCACAATGCTTTGTTCAACCATGGACAAACGTCTTGGCCGTTGTGCGACTGGAATCTCATCTGTAAGTACAATTTTCATAGTAATAGGCGCCTCCCTTACCTGTAATGGCTTGTAGTTGTTCACCAGTTCACAGACCTTGTTGTGTATATTCTCATGTGGGATATGACTCAGCTGATTCGTCTTTTGTGGTTCATCTGTAAGCAAGCATGTTAACAGTTCACAATCCCTAGGCATAACCCTAACAACTCCATTATCAAAAATTACAGTTGTACTCAGTAAAAATGGTTGACCTAAAACAACTTTATAAGGCATTGTATCTTGTGGAATAACATAAAACAAAACATTACTTAAGCAGTGTCCATCAACAGTTACATTTGTGTTAAACTTTCCTAACGTAAACACTTTCGCAAAACCAATACCAGTCAATAACAACTTTTCCGACTCATAATTCGTCGTGCGGATGGTAAAAAACACATCGGATGCTATTAAATTTAAATCACTGCCGGTATCAATTAAAGTTTCCACCTTATTTCCACCAATTTCGATTATTTTCAGCGACTTTCCTCGTTTCATGCTAATCGGATTGACAAAAGTACTCTGTGGATTGACATTGACATTCGCGCATAGAGAATGATTGTTCTCCACGTCAATAGTGCCAACTGTTGCACTTGAATTTACGGCGGGAGCCATCTCGTGGCGTCGGTTGTTGTTGTTGTTGGCAGACCTGACTTTGCACTGCGGCGCAATATGGCCGAATTCATCACATTTAAAACATTTTACTCCCTTTTTGCAATTTGATGATAGATGATCCTTCTCTCCGCACCTGTAGCATCTCCTTCCGCCTTCCATTTTTCTTGTCACACCACCATTCGTCACACCACCATTCGTCACACCACCTTTTGTCATTTTATTTTTCATGGTTTCATACAACAATAATTTCTCCTTGAAGCTTATGTAGGTTGTTGCACCATAAAGGATGGACTTGTTCGTTTCTACATCCATGATACCGTCTATTATATACTGGATAGCAACGTAATCCGGAAATTTTGCTCGCCTTCCTAGCTCCTTCATTACTAACATATATTGATAATATGTTTCGTCTCGCCTTTTCTTACGTGTACTCATGAGTTCGTGCATCTCCTTGCTATTCGCACCATCAGGAAATTCCTTCTGCAGCGCCGCCTTCAGTTCGTCGTAAGTCTTGTGAGCTCTCTCAGATTTGAGCCACAGTTCCGCCGTGCCAATGAGAGATCGCCTCGCCACAATCAGCTTTTGTTGCGGCGTCCAGCTAAATATTTCGGCATTGTCTTCAATATCCTGCGCCCACTTCGTAGACGAATATGTCTTGTCATCCCCGCTGAACTTCGTAATTCCGTCGAATGCGGTGACGGGACCCATGCGGGTGTCACTCGCGTTCTTATCGTCTTGCATCTTGATTGTTCTTCTTCTTAAAATATTTGAAATCGACTTCGTTGTTGCCGGTTGCCGGCCGGTAGCGGTAACTGTGCGGTAACCACGCCTTGTCACCCACGTTTCCGCGCACACACTTTCTGCACAAATCTTGTTCCCGATCCCGGACGAGCCCCCAAAGTTGTAGAATTATGGGTTCGGGACTGTTTTGTGCAGAAATATACGACTTGATATTATAAACGCCTTTATTTTATTTTAACACCTTTAAACACCTTTACACCGTTTCTATATCTCTCGCCATCTTCCTTCCCCTCTTACCTCACCCCTCTCACCATAGATAATATACTTAAATTACTCTTACACAGATAATAAATCCTACATGTATATATATGACTAGTGGACGCCCGCAGCTTCGCTCTCGTGGAATTAGACATAACAATAGTTTCGTTTACACCTAGTAATATTATATAGGCTATGTCACTCAGTGAA